>OZ026612.1:85636883-86041883 GCA_964020975.1 Hermodice carunculata
TATTAATCTTTCTGTTTTCCTATCCACGTGAAAGTACACACACACACACACACACACACACACACACACACACACACACACAATAATATATATATATATATATATATATATATATATATATATATATATATATATATATATACGTTTTTGTGTGACTCTCTCATGCCCGCCACCAGCTTTATCTGGAAGGGGTTTCCGATTATAAAATATTGATAATGTGAAGGAGCTCAAGCGACCGGGCGAGGGGAGGGTTTGGGAGGAGGAAGGGGTAGGAGCTTTTGGAAAAATGACAACCAAAATAGTGTGTTCTGGGGAGTTGTTGGGTCACATTTTTTGTCCATAAAGCAATACCATATGTAACTCAAATAAGGGAGTTGCTAGATGAATATACCATTTATTTCAAGATATTCATGCAATAGACAAGGGCTTTAGGTGGCCGGTGAAAAGCTCAGCTACCTAAAACGTCTTTAGTTTTGATGGTTCGCAAAATATTTACTACTCACAAAATCTTATAAAAGTATGTATTTTTAGAGTTGTCTGGTTATACAGATGACCACATGTAACAGGGAGTATATTTCTTGTTGAGTATGGTCGATGTTGAGAAAAATTTAATCTCATCTTCTCGTGTTTATAAATGTAACTTGAAAAATGTAATTTTCTATTAGCCAGACAGTTTTATTTTCTGTCTAATCTGTTTCAAACTTGTAAAATCACAAGTTTAATCTCTCTACCATGGTCCTATTGTTCAATTTTTGACTTTGTTATTTATTACATTGAAATTAAACTTCTGTTGTAAAAAGCCCATCACCAAGGTTTGCAATTCCATATTGTATCTATACCTCATTGCAGGATGAAACTGCCAAACTCGGTAAAATACCAGGCCATGCCAAACGTATTAACCTTGGTATTTCATAATTTTGAGATAGGGCAAAATAATAGTTTTTGAGGACAGTTAAACGAAAAGTACGTGTCTCAACAAAAAATTTCAAACAAGAATAGGTACCTTTTCTTTGAGGGGTTCAGGTTGACACTTGATATCAAATATACTCTCTTTTAATGCATCTAGGTATTTTTACCCAAAAGTTATGAACATAAATACCTCCATAGGGTTATTTTGAAAAATAAACAAAAAATTGGCACCACCAATTCTGAAACTGAGATGGCCTAGTTTTCCTCGTTTAGTAGAAGGGCCTCCGTCACGCCACCTTAAAACAGTGTTTCACTGAAAAGTGCACCTTGAAAAAGCCAACACCCATGACATATTTTCAACTGCAGGTAAAACTTAAACATTCAGACTTGACTGTTGACAATTTTAAAAAATCAGTTATCGACATGTTGATAGCTGTAAACGCACGCTCATTAGACTTAGGAGTAGCGAAATCAGTAACGGTAATTTTTAATAACGATTATGATCGCTACTGGGTTTCTGACTTATAATATGTTTACATGTACCCATGAACATGCACCTTTAAAGTGAGAAATGGTAAGATGCAGATCATGTGATGAATTTGTCAATGACGTACATGTAAGGTCATACAACTGTACAGGGAAAGTGTATTGCGTGGTTAACATGTTTTACACAAACCACGCTAATTGATCTGCAATTACGTTAGTTTTTGATGTTGTACTTGTCCAGTCACAAGGGCTTCTGACCAACAGTGAAACAGTTTTATGTAGGAACATTAACCACACAACATATGACATAGTTGCAGAGAATAATCGATTTGTTGCAAACAAAAGTGAATTAAGTAGTCTTTGCCATGATCTAGTACCATGTGACGCTTATCTGTTTATTATAAACAATGTCTTGTATAATTTTCATTTAAATCGGCGTGCTAATACATACCACAAGTGCAGTTAACGGACAGGTAGAGGGCCTGTGGCTGGAAGTGTTGTGATTCACAGACACTCGTTTGGAAGCCCAGTAAAATGACAGATATACATGTATCTCATTGAAGCTGGAATTTTTTGTTTATTTGTTTTGTCTGTTTTTCCCCTCCCCCTTTTTAGTGGTGCGTGTATGTGTGTGGAGGGGGTAGTCGAATCCCCCCTTCCCCGTGACGGGCCTGTCTCTTTCTTTCTTTCTTTCTTTCTTTCTTTCTTTCTTTCTTTCTTTCTTTCTTTCTTTCTTTCTTTCTTTCTTTCTTTCTTTCTTTCTTTCTTTCTTTCTTTCTTTCTTTCTTTCTTTCTTTCTTTCTTTCTTTCTTTCTTTCTTTCTTTCTTCCTTCCTTCCTTCCTTTCTTTCTTTCTTTCTTTCTTTCTTTCATTCTTTCTTTCTTTCTTTCTTTCTTTCTTTCTTATCTCCCTCGCTCATGTTGCAATATGATCAAGCAGCACGTTATTGATACTGACGACTTTTTCCTTCTATATCAGCCGCCTGGCTGTGTCATGTGTGTGTTTGCGTGTGTGTATGCGGTGGGGGGGGGGGGGGGGGAGGTTTCCATGTTAATCTTTCGGCTGGTAAAGTGTCATATCAGCTCTGGGGATTGATTCATTTAATTACAGTGTTCAGTTGGTATTTGCCTTTAAAAATGTCTGTTAATGCTTGAGCATTCCTGATTGTGTGACTTTGTACTAATGGAATTTGACCTTTGCTATTTGCTAGACATTGTACATGTGCTGCAAATTTGCAATGCCAGCATTTTTGTTGCTTGTGAACCTGGCTGTATCCATATTTAAAAATTACATCCAAACATTTCGACGTGACCCCATTAGTGAAAACATGATTATATTGCTGAAAGCCTATATTTCTGTTGAAGAGAGACCAATGCTTGCTTGTGTTACCGAAGATGTGCTGGGGATTCTGCCATACAGTGCCCTGTAGTTATCGTCAAGTTTTGTGGTTAGCACAATACCATTTCTTTGCGGGAAATTGCCCGTGGGTAATATTGCTTTAGCTTTTATAATGTTGATTACTGGCTTCTTGTCGTTATGGTTTCCATTTTTCTTTTGTTCCCAGCTTAAAATCAGAAACCAAAACTCGCATATAGTGTTGCAACAAAATATATGCGTGGGCCAAATTCATAGATCTTTGATTCAGTTGCAGAGACTTTTGGACATGCACGTCGATCTGTAAAATAACTTTTTATGCTTTTAACACGCCAAAGTTTTCACGTTATTTAGCGTAACCTACGAATTAACTCCAATTGCACTAAAAGAAATGAATCTTGATTCTGATTATGTCAGCTCAACAGCATTGCAATAGGATAAAACATTAATTTTAGTGGTTTAGCCATTTGCATTTCGTGAATTGCTGTCATTATGTAATTAACTGAAGTGTCATCCACTTTTTCATTTTGAAAATGTGAAGTCGCCCAGAAATAATTCAGTATGTGGTGATAAATGTTCATCAGGGAGGTCGTATATAGCATCGACATAACTAGGCCCATTCAATATCGGTGCCTAAAGTATTGACCTTCAATTCAAAAGTAGTACAATGTAATTAAGGTAAATTTGGTCATGTACTCATATTATTCCCTTTCGGGCAATTTTGTTTTCACTGGATTACTTTTTTATTCATCATGCCGATAATCATAATGATTTAATAATGAAAAACTATCCCTTTCACTTCGGTGCAGTGTGGGCTATTTGCAACAGAATATATTGTAACATGATCATTTCCTAAAATAAGACTAGGTTGCATCCCACTGCCAATGGTTGAAAACCCACTATTATCAATATTTTTTTACCAATAAAATATAAACTGACTGGAGTGTTAAGGTGCCAGAACTTTTGGACTTATCTTGCAATGATCAGATAATTTCAGGACCACACAGTACCTTCCATTTAATCACAAGCTACACCACATTTTCTGAAACTAGCCAGCACACATCTTCTCTGGTAAATCTGGTACCTGGAATTCCAAAACTGATCCAACCGTGTAACGAAAGCAAATACATGTATAGCAACACTTCATCTTTAGCTCTATTGCCTTATCAAGTTCCCCTGAACCCGAAGAGGAATATGATTATCCCTTCAGGTGTCCGGTGTTATGTTTGATTTTAAATATGTTGGGAGTATATGAAGATCCACAAATTAATTAAAGGATACGTGTCAATTCTGATGTGATAGGGAAAATGACTAAAATAGATAAATCATATCCTTTGAATGTGTTTGCAGGTACATATTTCTTTAAATTCGGTAAGGAATTTGTTTGAACAATTGTGAAATCCCTTCAAGTTTACATTGTTATGTCTAATATTAGATGTACAAATATTTTAGGGGATAAATGCAATGATCAATTTTGATGTCATTGAGAAACATGAATTAAACTTTATACGATGTTAATCTTTTCTCAACGCGATCACAGCTTGCAGGTACACTTCCACAACCAGTCAATGTTTTGAACTGCCAACAATTGATACATGTAAGTGGCATGATAGGTCAATCCAACATATGTTGACTTCTCATCATTGGTTAGCTAACGTTGGCCTTCCACCATACCTGTTTTCTGTGGCTGCCTGTCTCAGGTCAGGAATTAAATATATTTCTTCACGTAGGTAGTGGAACATGAATGTTGGTCTTTTGGGTAACTCTTGAATCTCTGCTTTTTGCTGTATGCAACTTTGCTATCATTGTTGGGTTGAAATTCATGAATATGGGTAATGTTTTAAACTATTGAATTACCAGCGTTGGCCTTCCAACAATGGCTTGTCAACATTGGCCTTCCAAAATTGGTTTGCCGACATACACGAATCAGCATTTGTACTAGAATACATGATTGAGCCAATTTTATTGACTGTGATTAAACTACAGGCATTGGTTATCCTCGCTATAACGATATTGAATTAACCAAAGTAGGCCTTGTTTGTACCTTACAAATGTCACACAACATGATGTCAAAAACATAAATTGAAAAAAACTGTCAAAGTATAGAAACTTGATTCTTGCACTTGCTGCTGTGAACCTGCTACTACTCACCCATGTCTTTGATCATGTCCTGTTGATCATTTCCTGTATGACTCTTTGCGAGTGTGTAGAAAAGTACCATCAGAAACAAAGTGTCTGTCGAAATAGATGTCAGAGATATTTTAACAATTAAAAGGGCCAAAAGGACAAGTAGCACATTTTTGCCTAATGGATAGAAAAGTCTCTACAGGAGACTGATTCACTCAACCAAGAAGTCATAGTGGTATAATTCTTTAATTTAAACTGAACGAAGAATGCCCACAGAAGTTTTTGCTGTTGGAGGCCAAATCCTCGAGCACCCAAACCAACCAAAGAAACACTTGATGTGTCGTCTGTTGCTAAGTGGAGCCAGTTTTGGTCAAGAGCAGCCACCTTTTGTCAAAAGAAACCGTGCAAATCAAATGCAAGGTTGCATTTAAACTGAAATGCCTTAAAACGATTGCATCAAATGAAGTTCAACCTTAGAACCAATTTAGTGGGCACAGTTCATCAATGGAGCAGTAATAAACAAATAGCATATTCCCATAGACCCTTGGGTATGTGAACGTATATCCTTTGGGGGTATTAAATTCATTTAAACATGTCAGCTTGACCAGTGTTGCAGTGATCCTAGCCCTTTTTGTCCTTGATGCTTTGATGCTTCATGACATATTTCAAGTTATCACAACCTTTCCTTCCAATGAGATTTTTCTTTCATTCCTATCTATAGTAGTATGACACGTAGCTTACAGAGCTGTCATTAATCCACACATGACTATGTAATATATAGCAAGATACCAGTTGAAGTTCCAAGGAAAACATGTGACTTTTTTTAGTTATTGCCAGTCAGGAGTGAAATTTATTTCTTCACATTGGTTTTGGAATATGAATCTTGATGTTTTGGTAATTTTCGAATCTCTGCATTTTGATCTAACTTTGTTCTTATTCTTGGGTTGAAATTTATGTAATATATGAGTTATATACTCATATGATATGAGTAATGTTTTTGTTTTAACTATTAGGTACATTGTTAACATTCTTTTCTTTACAAAATGTTAATTGGAAGGAGTGAACTACCAGAAGCAGTGATCATGAGTGACCTTTAACTGACAAACATGTGAAAACGCTATTAATACATCTGGTCTGTATGAAGGCCTTAATAATTCACATTAAATTTTAATACCTGACAAATGTCATTTTTGTTTTATGGAAATTTTATCTGCAGACTTTATTTGAAAAAAAATCATCCAGAAGTATATGTTATATTTTTTGTTGGTCACTTGAAATTTACCTTCAATTATGAGGACAACTTTGATATGAGCCCTAACACATTTCTTTGGTCATACAATTTCGTTTTGAGATAGTAATATAGAATATGAGGAATAATGCCACAACCTCGTAAAATGAGCCACATGTTCAATGTGATTCAAAGTTTAATGTTTGCAATTAACTTTCAAAGCCACAACACAAAATGTGGAGCTTTTGTCAAACTGTGATATACCTAAAATGTTTGGCCCATCTGAAACTGATTTTGGAATACAAAAACCAAGTTCAAAAAGCAAACTTCCGTCATGTCTAAAATGTTTGTCACAATGAAAGAGACAGGGAAGAAAAAGATACTTTGTAGTCACTTTAGTAGTTGAGCCTTAAAAATATGAAAAATACGATAGAATTCAAAACAATACAGATATCATAATGGGTAATAAAGTCTGCATCAATCATTGACACATTTATATGTGACGTGGGTGATATATGCAAGCAACCCAAAATCTGCAGAACCTAAAACAAAACAACAGATTGCAAAAGCGTTATAGTTCCATTTCCAGTATACAGACATCAGGAAAGTATTCCTTTGAAACTCCTTTTCCAATTTGTTGATATGTCAACACAGGTGCAGCAAGATAGGGCCAACAATTGCTTATGTTTTGCCTCTTCTACAGTGTCCAACATAATTCAATATTTGGTTGCAATACCATTAGCAGTAATTACTGCATCACACCTTCATTACATTGATCTGATTAATTTCTTATTTTTTTTCTTTGAGGGACCGTACTCCTCATTTACAGCAAGACAATATCTTACAATTGTTTATTTCTTCATGGAGTGATGCCAAAGCCCTTCCCACCATATCCCAAAGCTTGCTCAATAGGATTGAAATCTGGGCTATAGGGGAGCCATACCATGTGTGTGCACCTCAAATGAGCCACCAGTTGTTTTCAACAATGTTTGCTCCATTAGGCCTTGTGTTACCATTATGGAAGATGAAACCTTGGCCAACGGCCTCTGGTCCAAAGGGTACAATAATCAGATAAAGAACATCGTATCATAAAGCACTTTGGGTGCTATCAATGGCAGCCGTAGGCGACTTGTGGACCAAAGCAACAGTGGCCCATGCCCTCACACAACCTCCCTAAACCTGTGTACCGTACTTGTTTGTTTCTGCTGTGTTGCGTGTTCTTTATTTTGAAATAACTGAAGTTTGTAGTTAATGAAGAATATTCCATGGGTTGAGAGAACTGGTTTAAGACCACCAGTTGGCTTTTATGGATGACTGCCTGTCTCAAGAAGTCAGGAGTGAAATTTGTTTCTTCACTTTGGTATTGAAAGCTGAAAGTTGATGTTTTGGAAATTTTTGAATCTCTGTCTTTTGTTGTATTTAACTTTGCTCTCATTGTTGGAATTTAAGAATGCGGGTAATGTTTTTCTGAACTATTTGGGGAATCATACTCTCATCCTGCCATCATGGAGACATACCCCAAATCTGGATTCATCAGAAAATACTATCTGCTTCCATCCCTTCTCATTCTAATGTCAATGCAACAAATGTCTTTTTCATTGCTGTTGGGTTATGTTGGTACTGACAATCTGGTGTGTGGTTTGATGCTAATGATGAGCTGCTTGAGGAGCTATACGGAAAGCTTTTCTCCCATGTAGGTCAACAAAAAACTGGTTATCCTCAATATCAGCCACCTCGGGTCTTCCACTTGTGTCTACAGCACCTCCCTCTTACAAACCTTTTCCAACAATTTGCCCATTACACCATGAGTAACCTTAAATTCCATGGCAGCATGTGTTTGAGACCACCCTGCCTTGTGAAACAGGAAAACTGTCCCTCATGTTACCATTTTATTTTGACATGTGTCAATCCAATCTTGTTTGGCATTTTCACAAGGTTGACCTAATCCCACTGTATGCGTTATTTTATAATAAAAACAAAGAGTAGTTTGACCATCCATGTGTGCCTGGGACACCAACGGGTGGGGTCATGCACTAGTATAACAATAATTTCGAGTTGCATTTCACTTTGATGATATCAATTATTTTATCAGGAACCACCTACCCCATCCTCCGTGTAGTTTTGGATACTATCCAGTCACTCTTTGCCTGATATCCAATCCACTCACTGTCTGTGCTTAAACCTATGCCCTAATATATCAATTTTATCAAGTTCCATGCAAAAAAAAAATCCAAAATTTCAGGTTATAACAGACACATGAATTATAGACGGGTGTATCAGCGGGAAAGCATCAAGCATGTTTCACAGCCTAAATTTCCTGGACACACTTTTTCTTTTGTGATGAGGACTGCATGTCTTTACTTTATATTTGGTAAAAGACATAACTTGAATTTTAAGAATATAAAAATGTGAAATAATAGCAAATACACAATATAGAACAAGTTCTTGCTTAAAGTGGAAAATTATTTGAACCAATATATGTGATTATATACTGAATAAAACAGCAAAATTCATAACTCGACTTACCCGAGATCTCATATATAATTATGAACCTTTTCAGATACAGACACCAAAAAACAAAAAAACAAAAACAAAAAAAAAAACAACAAAACTGACCACACAGAAGGCAGTGATTGACTGCATTGAACTTGAGCTTTTACCCCAAATCAACATTATTTTTTATGTTCACAAACATAAGAAGCAATCAAATTGTGTTATTGAATTGGTTGTTTTACTTAAATTCAATTCCAGCATTGTTATTAGAATTCATATATTCCAAACATTTGTTGTTTAGCATATGTGTGCACGTGGGTAAGCAGCACCATTAGTAGATGTATGCGCTGCTTCATGATCGAACTGTCTTTTTTTAACCAAAACGAACATAAATAGAAATGATTTCTGCTTATCAAACGGGAATTGATTCTCATATCACTGGCAATAGCACTCAGCTGATAAGTTCCAATCCATTCAGTTGTGGCTCAAATATCAAACCCTGAATAGGACTTAGTCTAGTTGCCTGACTCACAGTGATTAGTTGCATGACTTACAGTGATCATAAATGAAGCATGTCACTTACTTAAAAAACAATGAAACTCCCTGAAGGTGAAGAATTAGACATAGCAGTAATATATTCTCACGAGCCAAATTAAGGGGGAAGGGGAGGGGTGCATAGTAGCTTATACTTTGCACTCCAACTGTGGTAGAAATCTTAAAATAGGGCGGTCATATTACATAACTGAGATTCAAACAGTATTTAATTGCAGTCATGGTTTACAATCTCAAAAGATGCACGGATGAAAACTAAGACGATAGACATAAAATATTTCTGAGCTCTTACGTTCATGCCTGCAGACAATGTGGCATCAGCATGAGTACCATGTGGTTGTAGCAGATGTTTCAGCATTCATTCACATAATTGAACAGCATATATATATATACATACATATATATATATATATATATATATATATATATATATATATATATATATATACATATATATATATATATATATATATATATCTGCATAGCCACGGTTGCTTGAAAAAACAGCACAGCCTTAGTGGTTTGATGATCGGTATCATAATATTTCGCTAGGTGTAAGGTGTCCGTTCTCTGAGTTTCCAGGGAAAACGGTCATTAAAGTACTTTTAAAACGACTTACTGTTTGAACGTTAATCTGCCTGCTCAGTCGAGTCTGAAGCAGTTATGATCGTTAGTTACAAATCTAAAATGCGTCACGATACCTTAAGCCGGCAAATCATGAGCGCCATTTTGAGTATGGCGCAGTGTATTGAGGGACAGTCACACTAAAATACATTTGATTTGAATATCGAAGGGAATCGCGACCACAGCATATATCATATTATATTATTAGTCATGCTCTGAAATATTTGCAAAATATATACCTTCGGTTTCATATATTATAGCCCCCCCCCCCCCCCCAACATCTTCCCAATACTATCCTGATTGTGGAGTCCATAATTTTCAAAATGGTGGCCCAGTCCGTGGATTAGTCCCGATTGAATATTTTGAAGAGGTAGTATCCAAAATATGTGTGTAATTAGTAGCAACGGAAGGTTAATTTGTTGAGTGAATGTGATGTAAAATATATTATGGGACTTTTCCAGTGTGAGCATTACCTAAAAATGTAAATACTATGCTTTGAAATTACTTTTTGTTGGCGATGTTTGGCCCCAGAATAGGAATAATGTATTAGACATTGAAGTCATCCCAAGGCTATGAATTAAGTAGCAGCACTGGACACAGAAGTCAAGAGCCCCTACTGAGTCAAAGTTGGAGCTTACGTATATATATATATATATATATATATATATATATATATATATATATATATATATATATATATATTCGTACACATGAGGTATATACTGAAGACACACAAAAAATGATAATGACAATAATTGGATCAATACAAATATATGAAGTTATTCAAACCACATAATTATCAAATCAGAGTGAAGAAGGTTGCCGTGATGGTGGCTACAGGTCCGAAAGTACCGGCGGGTTTTTTTTATATAATTTGTACAACAAAGAAAATTTAATGTAGGAAGTATTTTTGCATAAGCCTACTGATTATTTTTACTGGATAGTCCTTTGCCTAAAGGTCAACTTGATGGAATGAGTACCACAAATTAAAAATTTGATGTTTACGGTGGTTAAACATGATATTTGAAAACCAAAATGTCAAATTTCATTTTCCAATAGTGATTTTTCTCAGCTCCAAGAGTGCATCATATGTTCGACATGAAAGCGCAGGAATATTTTCTCCGATTGTGGCTAGATGTCGGAAAATATTGGTGACGTCACAAACACAACCCACTGGCTAGAGTGTATGTGCTATAAACCAGAGTGTCTTCAGTAAGCCAAGAGTGATGGCATACAGCAGAGCCTAGTGATTCTGGAGAGCCTGAATTGAGTTTTTCATGTACGTGGTCTCCTGAGGACGAAGAAAAATTAATTAGGAAAGCTGTAGCGGCAGAGGAAAAGATCATTCAGCCTTACAGAAATGAGCGTATTTTTTGTGTGTCTTCAGTATGTACCTTATGTGTACGAATATATATATATATACATATATATATATATATATATATATATATATATATATATATATATATATATATATATATATATATACATATATATATGTATATATATGTAAGCTCCAACTTTGACTCAGTAGGGGCTCTTGACTCCTGTGTCCAGTGCTGCTACTTAATCCATAGCCTTGGGATGACTTCAATGTCTAATACATTATTCTTATTCTGGGGCCAAACCACAAAATTACTTACTTTCATTTAACAAGAACAATCAGGCATACAATAAATTGGAAGTTGGGTCAGGATTGGTCAGGTCTTGTAGCGTTTCAAATTCTAGCATTCACGGAAACAGCTACGACCTAATGATTAAATGTAAGTTTGCATTCATGAGTTGCTTTCAATATCAAAATTCCTACACGGCAGTAACCTTGCGACCCTTAGAGGGCAGTGATTTACGTTTCCGTATATATCGGTCATCAGTACATAAGCTTATCGCCTTATGACCCTTTATTTAAGATCGTATCCATTACGTGTATGTAACAGTGGTAAATATTTTCTGTGACTGACTTATTTTCTGGATCCATATTAACGACAAAGATACAATGAGATGATTTTTTTTACACCCGATTATTGGGAGCTGGCCGTGGACTGTCACAAACTGTACTACATGACTGAAACAGATCAAAGTTGTTAGAAAGTATTACATTGTAACAACATCCCAGGCCGGCGTTGTTACTGTGACAGTCAATTGATAATTATGTGATACTTTGGAACAGTCGTAGAATTACTATATTATATTTTGCTGTAATGCAAGCTTTGAAATCAGAATCACACTGACCAATAATTTGTAATACTGTTAAAAAAAAAAAAAAAAGAAAAAAAAATGAATCATTGTTCCCGCAGGGTTTTATGAGTAATGCCTAATTTGGCTAGTTCCATGAATCATCCCATTGTCCACCGATGGGACCGCATTTGGAAACAGCAGTAGTTTTTGGCCAAACCTATCCTAAACATCGTCATATTGGAAGAAGCAAAGTTACTTTCCACAAAGTGTTCGCTGCAAAGGTGAGATTGGTTCGCATGGCCTTGTCATTTGTCCCTGTAAATCGTGAGCGCACGGGTCCGCGCTCTGCGTAATTTTAGGTCTTTGGGGGAATATAAATAGGCTGTAGAACTTGTATTGCTACAAAGCAGCAACACATCGACCCATCCTGGGCGGGAGCAGGGACGAAAATGAATATCTCAGCATGAATTTTTAATCCTGCGGATGAAGTGTTAATAAAATAATATGCTTAAACCAAGTGACACTTGACAGCCATAGCTCGCTAGCTCGCTCGCTAAAATTATCTTATCGTTATCATTTATTCATTATTACATTCATATCTATTTATTGAAATATGTATAGTATTTATTGATATGTCTATTTATTGATTATATATTGTATGTCTCTTTCAATTTATGAGTTCACCCCACATCTTTCGATAGGGACCCCAATGGGAATAATTCTACTGCAGACTTTTGGGACTATCCTGGAGAAATCAACTTGCAGTTTGTGTTTCTCAGTATAGTCTGACCTTTTAGCTGACTGTGTGCCTTGTTATATTGTACATGTGAGATTATGTCTACATTATTTTAGTTGTGACTCAAGTATATTTTATCTTTTGCTGTATTTATATTTTATGTGTGTATTGTCTGTCTTATGATATGCTGTATCATATTCTGTGTATGTTTTAATTTTTTTTTCAAAATTGATAATGTGTATGTTGATTTTCCAAATAAATTCAAATCAAGCTAGAAAAGTAGATTTGCTTCAAAGCAAATGTGTCTGTGTGCCTTCAAAAGTTTTAAATATTAAATGGTACAACTTTCATCCTTTGGTACTTCACATTATATTAAGCTTTTGGTTGGATGCAAATTTCTCAAAGTCCAAATGACCTAGACCTTTGACCTTTACAGGTCACATGTAAATTGCACGGTGTTACAATACAACAATTTAAGCCCTACATGAACCAAATCGGATGAAAATTGACCAAGTTATGGCAAAATGAAACTTTCAAAGGGCCAAATGACCTTGACCTTTGCCCTTTTGAGGTTATATGTTCTTATTATAATGTGCAGTGTTGCAATACCTACAATCTGAGTCCAACATGATTAGAATTGGATGGAAATTGGCCACTTTATGACTTGATGAAACTTTTAAAGGTCCAAATGACCTTGACCTTTGACCTTTAGTGGTCACAGTGTTACAATACCAACAATTTAAGCCCAACTTAAACCAAATCGGATAAAAATTGACCAAGTTATGGCAATATGAAACTTTCAAAGGGCCAAATGACCTTGACCTTTGCCCTTTTGAGGTTACATGTTCTTAAAAAAATATGCAGTTACAATAGCTACAGTTTGAGCCCGACATGATCAAAATTTGATAAAAATTGACCACGTTATAGCTAGAAGAAAGCCACCATCGAAAGTGGCCTTTGACCTTAAAATGACCTTTGACCTTGAGATGACCTCTACCTGAAGTGAACCTTCACTTCAAAAATGACATGTTAGCCTAAAATTGATGTTGGACCTTGACATGACCTTTGACCTTGACATGATCTTGACATTTGAGATGACCTTTGCCTTGCTATGATCGAACTCCTATACACTAGGAACCACATCTACTATAGTATATAAGATATTGAAGATTTAAAACTTTAATTAGCCTTCATTTGCATAATTTTGAAAAGCATGACCTCTCATTATAAAAAGGCGAGACTTCATCTATAGAAGTATAATTGTGCCAAGTTTGGAGTTTCTACGTTCTACGTGCGATACTTTTCAAATGAAATGTCGGAAAAAATTGCCTGTAAAGAAGAAAGAAAGAAGAAAGAAAGAAACAAAGAAACAAAGAGAGAGAAAGAGAGAGAAAGAGAGAGAGAGAGAGAGAGAGAGAGAGAGAGAGAGAGAGAGAGAGAGAGAGAGAGAGAGAGAGAGAATTCATACAAAAGCAATATGATTGTGTTGGCACACAGACATAAATCAAATCAAGCATGTTCGGAGTAGTCCCTGTCAGCCAGCGGTGTTGCGTTTGTGACGTCACTCACCTTTCGCGCCTTGATGGTGTCGGAAAGTAACGGAAAGTGACGATTGAAGGCGCAGTGAGAGTTTTTATTTTTTATGAAAATGTGAATAAAAGTATTATTTTCACATCTAAAATTTCTTTAAGGGCACCGTGTGGTTAGAACAGCCCATGAGTCACCCGTTGTCCATTTGAAACATGCTCAAGCAAGATGACCTCGTCGTTGCTAACTTCAGTCGCTCCCTGTGTTGAGAATGTATTTACTTGTTATGCATGTGTTTTATTGGATTGGAACATTACATTTTGAGTTTGTTGTTTAATTGTGTTACAGCATGTTTTCCTGAGTGCATAGTCACAGCTCTGTACATTGTATTGTCCTATGCGTCTTGTATATATCATCTTGTGCGTCTCCGTGTTTGGAGAAACCCCCAGATTAGTTATATTATGTACTATTGGGTAATCCAGTGAAAATTTATATGTTTAAATTAAATAATCTTTGTAAACGTCATTTGTGTTCATGTCATTGTACGTTTTGGCACTTCTTTTAGGTTAAGGAAGTGTAAACTATGTGGATACACGTGTAATACATATAGATGACTGTGGGTGACACACAAACGCACATGGGGGCTACACATGTAGATAGGTAGGTAGGTAGGTAGATAGATAGATAGATAGATAGATAGATAGATAGATAGATAGATAGATAGATAGATAGATACATACATACATACATACATACATACATACATAATGGATATTAAACACTATTTCTGTTTTATTCCGTATTCCTACACATCGTTCAATATTTAATTATACCATTAAATCGACTGTTAATAATTTAATGTATTATATGATATGTTCAACCAATTTGTATACTTATATATTCTATCTGATAATAATATCCTTAAATAAATTTTGTCACATGAGGACTGTATTTACACATATGTTAAAATGCATTCGATCATATGCTATAATCGGTTTAAACATATCATTAATTATTTCTAGGTTTAACAAGATTGATCCTCTCAACTTCCGGAAGCATTTTAACACAGGGAACAAATGATTAAAATTGTTAAACCACTGCTAGTCCGATTGAATAATGTCATACTGTAAAGTAAGACCGGAATTAATTTGATAAGAATACTGAAAAAAATGATCATATTATCGTCATCAAATAATTAATAATCTCAAAACTATTCCTGCCTGGTTTAATCTCATTATTAAATAATTAATAATACCCTTACCTCCAACAGGAAGTGATCAATGAGATGTTTAAAGAATTTAATTAGACGGGTCATGAAGGCATATTTGGTTCCATTTATTCCTTTCATTATATATTTAATGATATGTTAAAGCTCTGAATGAAATGAAATCTAGCGTTTCATATTGAAAAAATAATCATATGATTGCTCATATCATCAAATTATTTCCTTTCCGATTCAATCATATCATTATCTGTGTAATCATATCATCAAATCCGAAAGGAAGTGATTTGATAAGAAGATTAAGCAATTGAGCATATCATCAATTCTGACTTAAACATGTTTATTTATTCTGGATAACCCTATGGTACAAATAGTTGACTAATATAATGGGTTTTCCAGAAACACAAAGTGTACACAGAAAACATGCAAGACAAGTACCCCAAGTCCGATTTAACAATGTCATTAACTGCAATCGGAAGTGGTCTGATCAGATGATCAAATAATTGAACATACCATCAAAGTAAAAGCGGTCCCATTTAATCACACCTTTAAATATTGGAACATACCAGTAACTGAGAATGGAATTTCTTTTGATGAGATAATCAAATAAATGTTCACATCATGAATCGCGTCCCGTCAGATTTAATAACATCATTAAACAATTAATGATACGCTAGAATCTTGAATAAAACAAGAAATGGCGTTTTATATAGAACGCCTTTTCAGTTTTTTTTTGTTTGTTTTTTTTTTGGACATAATATATGTGTTGCAGATTTCAGTATTACAGTTGAACACCGAAAGAAAATATAGAGACGTAAACTTATCAACCATAATAAATAAACTCATAATATCTGTAAATGCTTGCTTCTCTTGGGGGTTTGAATAAAATAGATTTCTACCACCAAGACCGTTCCTTTCCGGCCTACTTTTAACCCCACCCACCAGTGAGTATTTATCATCTGTGAGTCGACTACGTTCTATTCAAACGTATCATCAAATCGATTTTAACAGATCGTCAAATCTATTTAATGCTATGATTAATTATGTATTTTGATATGTGCTCAAATCGATTTGATCACGTGGCTCGTATAATTAAGCATATGTCTAAATGTCCCATGTTTAATCAAATCATTAAAATCGATTTAATGATGTGATAAAATACATTTTATTCATAATATGCTAAAATGATTCTATCGCACAATTAAATGCACCAAAAGTATCTCTAATTAAACATATGTTCAAATACATTTTATGGTGTAATTAAATCGAGGTAAGGATATTTTTAAACATTTAAATTCCCTAAACATTAAATGATATAATCAAATATTAAATGCAATGCGTTAACATATTTAACTATATTTCAAAATGGCGTTCCATTCTAAATACACACATACATGTATATATGTGTGTATGTAAGTAGGTACGTATGATGGTATGTGTATAAGTATGTATATATATACATATATATATATACCCGCTGAAGACCCTTTAATTTATTTGGGCTGATACAGCCTATGTCAAAATTTTACAGAGGAACGTGTGCAATATAGACAATAGTAATTCCATATATGTACAGGTTAGACAGGGACAGGTTAGCTTATGGAGAGTAAATAGTTCGAACTGCGGAATAGGATATTGACTACTAGGAAGTGGTTCTGGGCAAAAAGACACAAATACAATATATATATACAGTGTATGTATGAGCAGATCTGAAGTAAGTGTTATGCTGCATTTAAATAGGTCTGCATATCATGAAATTTTGTTCTGATCTTTGACAAATACATCAGAGGTTTCCTTCGTATAACCACTGGAAAATAAGACCACCAGCTTTCAAGATGCTGCTTTTCACTTTTGATACACACGTTTGAATAACACATAAAGATGTGCAGCTCAGGTATATGAATATTCACATAAGTAGCTGTTGATATTAAATTACTATAACAGGGTAAAATCTGCGTTAAACATTCATTCATAGAGTCGTGATTCAGTATAGAAACTAAAGATTACGAATTAGAAAAGTAGAAATCATGAGGTATTAAAATTCTAATAAAGTCATAATTATGATATAAGAAACTCGAAATTAGGAGAGAAAAAGTCGTAACTTCAAGATGCAAAATTTACTCGTACAGGCTCCAATGATCGAGCCACTCGCTACACTTAAGCAAAATAATGCATATCTTAAACTTTAAAAGATCAAGAATACAACCAAAGCACAAAGAATATGTTCTGCATTAATATGATTGTTGTCCCCATTGAGATACCGACGGCACGAGACCAAGAGGCATACAAAACATAACGGCTAGGGTCAAGGCTGGTGACAAATTATAAGCGGCACAGCGTTAATCCCTGCGTCTTGTCAGGATGGGGGCTGAATATCTTCATTTTTCAAAGCGTGAGGGAAAATACACATTTCTCAAAACGAGATCTTCATACAAACGTAGGTTAGCCCTTTTCTGGTTAGACTAGGACTGAGACAACAGCTTTCCGTGTAGGGGTGGACATCGCGCCGAGGACGGTTGTTGACCTAGGGCATGCTATCATAATAGGTCTTATCGTCTCACCAAACATGTTTTCCGTTTGGGAGAAATTGAAGCAGAAAATTTAGCCAAGCGCTGAGGCGATTTGGGCGGGGAAAGGTTAAGAAGACAAACACTACCCATTGCATGAGTCCAGTACAATGTGATGAATAATGCATGGCTGGATAGACAGAAGAATGAGAAAACAGGATCTTTTTATGCCAGTATAATTTCTGTGAGTTAAGCCCCGCGACACCCACCCTCACAAAATTGCACTGTTTTCCCAACGTTACCCGCGGGCTTGAGGTACACAATGCACTGTTAAAATTATCAGCTTATCTAGTTGTTCCTCAGTGCTCCTCTTTCTTTGTTACATGGGTTTATAGTACTTAAACAAGTTTATAAGTTCCACTTACTTACACGTGTGTTGTTTTGTCAATTTCTTCCAATCAATTTGATATGTTCCTGCTCCCGTCATACTAAAATCAGAACAATCATTTATCATGTGAACTAGCCATGTTTTTAATGTGTTCATGCAGATCGCTTTTTTAAGACAAACACACACATCCTTGGAAGGCTGTGTGTTAGGGTTAGGGTTAGAGTGGATACCCCACCCCAACTGAACTCTGCTTTGTATAGGATCTCCGCCCTCGGAAAGTCTTCGAGAAAAGGGTAGGGTTGCATTCAATTGGGGTGGGGTATCCACCCTCAAGAACACGCGCAAGCTGATCGTAAGTTAACAGCTTGGATAAGGGAGCACTGTTGCTTATTATGTATGTCGGTGTTCACTATTCACATGTCAACCTTAATTTGACCATGTCTATTATAATCAGTGTCCCTGCCCAATGAATACGAGGGATAGAATTTAGTGCTTGGGGTGTTCTCAAAATGTCAAACTAAGTGGCAATTACATCGGTCGGTGTCCCGTGACCACGCCAAAAATGAAAAGAATGAAGCACTATTTTTTCACATAAAAGGTTAAAATATACTGACACCAATCAAGATATAGCAACTGAATGGGGCAAACCTATTGGATAAACAATAATTCTGTGAAATATTTACCAGGGCTATTCAACGGCGGCGTACCAGTTAGTACAAACATTTGGTATGTTACACTTTATTCAGATATTCCGTGGTCTCTGCTTTAATTTGTAAACTTTTCCCTCTTAAGATTCTTTGACTGAATAGGCTGTTCTGTGACGACAAAAAGGGAAACTTATCTGCTGTCGGTCTAAATAGAAATATCAATATTTGCAATTTCTTGGACTGCCTGGTGGAGCAGGTTTTTATTCTCTTCTTGCGCACTTGTGGTCCACATTATGGAATAACCTGGTCCTATCAAAGTGGTTAAACTATGTTTGACATCATCCTTCAATCTGACGCTAAGTTAAACCATCAAACTTACAGTAGACAAGAAGTTAATGAGGTAGGCTTTTTAGAATCCGTTTCATTTTCTGCAAAGCAGGTGTTTTTTCAGAAGCCGCAATGATCGCGTTTGTGAGAATTTATTTGGGAATTTCCCACGGTGCAGAACCGGGGGGTGAGTGGTGGGCGGCCGCACCTCGTCTCCTATCCTTCATACTATATGGAAAGCAGGAGATTGTGTTTGATTAGTCAAACGTGCCCAGTTTGAGAACACTTTTTACCAATTCGCGGAAGGCGATACGAATGTCACCTGCGCCCAGAGCTCAGAGATGCATGGACCACAGTGGTAAGGCCTTCGTCCTATGGCACACTGTTTGCGTACTTCTAATCAGGTCCCGTGCGAACTGTTGCCCACCAAACCTAAAACAGCAGATGTTAGAGATGACGGGCAAAAAGTACACCCATGCATCCCAGAAATAAAATAAAGGGAAGAAAAACACAGAGCAATGTTACAACAGCGAGACCCAAAGCACACATTTGGAATACAGTGCCTTTCATGCTTGGTGAACACAGTCCAGGCACGAGGCAACTTCCTCAGCCGTCTCTTTAAAGATGCTGCAAGCTATGACGCAAAATAAAGGTTACTCCCAATCTAACCGAGACTTCTATTCACCTGTACGCATATAATTCCCGTTATTATTTCGCAAGCAATATTTCGATCATTCTCGCCTTCAACATGACATACGTTTCTTTTTTTCTCTTTGTTGAATCAACTTTGGGTTGGTATTAAATCTTTGGTTGTCCACGCGCCCACCTTGTCTTCACCTGGCGAAACCAAGCTGTTTTTATCTCATATTGCGTACGACCTTTCCATCGCTCCGGTCGACAAGCTTCTGCATAATTAATCAAAAATTATACAATTGTAATTTGATATTAAGTCATATGTATTTGCTATTTTCTAATTATGGGGATTTTGCATGAAAATGGCCCGTGACGGCCCGTGCTAGTCATTGATGAGCTTTTTTCGAAATGTTGACCGCGCAGCTGCTCAGTTCCTGGTTGATTCTGGTAGTGAATACATAATGTTGGTGAAACTATCAAAAGATTCAAGAGGCATTTTGTCGAATATAAAGCACTGAGACTCAAAAGCCACACGTATTTGTATAGGCTTCTTTTTCTGTCAAGTGTTTACAGTGTTTTAGTTGACAACCTAGCTTCGCAGACATATGTTTCGCTTGAATTTACTGCCGTTTATTTTTGAGAGTAATCACTGAAGAGCTTGGTCAGGCGATTGTGCCGGGGTGAAAGGTCTTGTCTCCCAAACTGTCGGAAATAACATTTTTTGCGCGTTTAAAGCCAAGATACAGCTGTCTTTATTTTAAGTGTCCCCTCGCGTAGGGGTCATCCAGTAAAGACGCTACGGTATCGTCATTTACAAGCCTTGTACAACTCAAACGCTCATTCTTTGCACACCTGGGGGTCCAAGATAATGTTTAGTAAGTCATTTGTCTCTGTTTAGCATCATCAGAGTCCTTTATGTGGACTTCCGTGGCGCGCAGTCACTGACCGCATCGTCTGCTCAACTTTTGCAACTCAGCAAAAGTTTTAAATTTCCCTCCTTCTAACAAAGCAACTATTATCGCGCATGCGCTGTGCCATTCATCTTTGAGCTCGATGGACGCCACAGGAGCACCGATGCAGAACATACGCTGACGGCTGCCAGTGGAGAAGAACCCCTTTCACCTCTTCCTTCCCTGGCTTCCCGTAGGCGCGTTCCAAATAGATTTTTCGTTCGTGTGCTGTCTGTGTTTTACTAAATAGTTATTGACAGGCAGAGGTATATAAATGATGAATCCACAGTAGGACCTACACAGCAGGAGTCCACATCCCCGTGTCTTATACATAAATATATGCATGTTGATCTCAAGACTGCCACAATAATGATTAATGATCCTCGGAAGTTTATTGTAATTTTGTGGCGTCATTTTGTCACTTTCCATAACGAGCAGGGTTAAAAGGTATTTTTCAATTGGTTACAACATATGAATCATAAAAGACACTTGATTATTCTGATTTCATTGAAACCAATTTCAGCTGGTAGTTTCACACGAGGCGGACATAACACGCTCCACTTACATACGATATATGGCTTCCACCAATACCAAAATAGATGAAATGTTGTGGAAAAAAAGACAGACAATAATGCACCCGATACAACTGTGCCCTTAATTCAGGGTAAATTAAATCCAAATCTGTTGTGGACTCTCCAGGGTGTGCCTGTGGCACGGCGAACGAGGACGCGTTTCAATATTTTTGTGAGTGTATGAAATATAAAATTCATCGTGACGAACTTCAAAATTCTGTCTTGCCTCTCGCATCTTTCATTGTCAAAACACTTTTATCTGGGTCTAAAAACTGTGCTCTCAAAGAAAATGAAGATATTTTTAAAGCTGTTCATACATATATCATTAAAACAGCTAGATTTGACACCTGATTATAAGTGATATTTATTTAATGTTATATGCAAGTACATGGTTACATAATTAGAGGACCAACTCCAACCACCCTCTCTCTATCTGTGAACACGTATCGTGCTGTGTTATTCTTCCAGTCGTGTGGCTTGTCACCCTATCTGTCATTGTTACTGTAGCGTTTTTCTTTGCATCAGTCCTAAGTGTTGTCAATCGTCTTCTCTAATTTCTCTCTTATGTGTGCAAGAAGGATTAATTTAGGGCACCGCCCTGTTTCCTAATTGCTTCAATAAAATATGTTTAAACCAATCCAAATCTTCAAACTGGGTCACGGATGACATGTCCGGTGGTGTGCGTCAAACATACAGTGTAAAATATCTAATGGGTAACAGGCTTAAAGTGAGGCAAACTATCACAATATAAACATGTGGCAGAAAAAACTGTGCTGGCTTGAGGTTTTTCTCAACACTACCATTTTATTCTCAGTCTCTTTCCCACATACATTTTTTAAAAATTGTATTTGCGTTGCAATGGCTAAAAATGGACGGTGAATCATTTTGATGATATACTTGTAAAGGGTTCCTCGAAGAGGCATGGCGTTTCCGCAAATTAAAAGTAAAAAAAAAACAAAAACAAAAAAAAAACAAAAAAACAAAAAAAAAAAAAAAAAAAAAAAAAAACCAAAAAAAAAAACCGCTAGTACTGGACATATGACGTACATATATATTTTAGGTTCTACTGTTCCACCTGTTTTGAAATTGTGAATGTATTTTAGTCACAGATATGACAATCCATGTACTGTATCTAATTGAAATTTCTGGTCCCCCGTTCTAAAGGGACATATTACAAATTAAACCAATCGTTACCAGTGAATATTAATATGCTAATGGTGAATGTTATGTCCATAAGTACTGTACTGCAAATGACAAATACTGTTTTGTTACATTAAAAGGAAAGAAGTGTAATGTACGTATCCTTGGACTTTCACCTTTTTGCCATATGAAGAGCTTTAGCATTGCGCTGGTCAATATCATTGTGATATCCTGGAAGAACCATGGAACATACTCCGTTCCATCGGTGCCCCATTGTAAGGTGAAGATTTCCAAGTACCTACTACTACTACTACTACTACTACTACTACTACTACTACTACTACTACTACTACTACTACTACTACTACTACTACTACTACTACTACTACTACTACTACTACTACTACTACTACTACTACTACTTACAAATACTACAACTTATTATTATTATTATTATTATTATCATTATTATTATTTGCAGTAGTATCAAATTCTTATTTCAAAACCATTAGAATTTTCTCAATCATATCTGAGGGTAAAAAGTTGCCAAGATAGAGGTTTTTTTCTGTTGTTGTTGTTGTTTCTATTAGGGTTGACTGCATTCTCACAGAAAACGTTTATTAAAGGCTGTGAATTTCCCTCATCGTATAGACTGGGCAGACGAACTGATAATAATTATAGGGATTCTACCATAGAAGTAAAATCTCAATAAACAGAGCTTCAGGTATTTTAAGAGCCTCCAAGTTTTTCTGTCTATTGCTAAGATTAGCCTTTATAATATCCTTATTCTTTCACACTTTCATTACTGCAGTACCAGTTGGTTCTCTTCACCCAAAAATGCAGGGTTTGATTCCTCTTCAAAGTGTACAGAATTGCGTCATAAGAATTATGCTTGGATACCTTGCCAGACCTCATCACGGATGTGCTGGACATTGTAAGTGGAAGAGTGTGAAACTTATGTTTTGTTACAATATGTGTGTTCTTTTCAATTACAATTTACAGCTACAATTCCAGATCTTCTACTCACTGTAATATTTATACACATAAATCTCACGAGAATTCTCTGTGATACAATGGGCCACAATTTGGAGCTCTATTCCCCAGCATATCAGGGAAGTCTCTGTATTCTTTAAAAAAAAAGTAATACCACATGTCATTGAAACCATATTCCCAATCTAGAAATGCAACAGAATGGATGCTTTAATATTCAAGATGATCGAGATAAATACTTGAGCTTTTTGTCTATTTATTTTAGTCTAGTAATTTCCACATTTGTGATTTGCAAGCTGTTTTACGCATTTATTCTTATTCATATACTTATTTTATGTAACTTGTTATCAGTGAAACACCTATATATCAATAGATTTTGAATTCCAATATATGGTCTTCTAATAAACTTGTAAACATGTAAGTTGCAAGACGATGTCTTCATTTTTCAATAAAAAAGCGTCTTTAAGTGAGAGGCGAAAGCTTTTATGCAAATATCTGTCTTTGAGCTCGGTGTCTGATAAAGCGATCTGCATGAAAAGAACCAAGAGAGGTATATTTTCAACCAAATACTTTCAAGGTTAATTAATTATCCTGTGTCAGCAAGCTATATAGAGCAATGAGCCTTCACATCAAATAGTTTTCCAAATAAAATACTGTCATATTATAGGAGGTCGGTGATTTGATTACGCGATGTTGGTTTAAAGATGTTGTATTAATAAAAAAACTATTGAAAAACAGGTACCATACCTATATGAATTCCTCTTATGGAATATCGACATGTAAGCTCTGTCTAAGTTAATTAGGATATACTCCCTTTTGTGTACGTGCAGGAAGGTCACGTGACAAACGGCCTGCCATCACGAACCAAGAACGACATACCAGTTGTGGCTCTTTTCGAAAGTTTGAATGTTCAGCCAGTTTATAATATAACCTTTTACAAGATTTTTTTCCAGAACCGGTACTGGTTTTTTAGTGCATTTCCACAGTTGTGTGCAGGCAGGTTTTCGATTATTACGACGCGAAAACGCACCAGAATTAAAATGACAAAAAACATATTCTCAAGACAGACGCAAATAACATAATTTGACATAGATCCAATTAAACTGCACTTCCGATACCATTACATTTTTAACAAATGCACTTGTATTTTAAAGGCTATATCTGAGCAGATAGATATAGTATTCTTGTAATTTCCACAAACATAGAAGATAACAAATGATGTTGTTTTCAATTTGCTGTTGTTGCGTGATTTTGAAGGACTTTAATGTTTGGCCCTTAAAGTTGTCCATACATGTTGCTTGCTGCATGAGTGGCATATCTCAGAGGACGGAGACGGTACTGGTGGCAGAAAGTTAACTCATCCTTGCCAAGTTTTGACTGAGTCAACAGCTTTCCTCGGTGCTCTTTGGACCGAAAGTGCACCGAGGACATCTGTTAGCGTGGGCCGTTCTTATGGTCTCTCCACCTGGTAGCATACCAATAGTTGAATGAAAGGTTAGTTACAAGAATATGAATCCAGTGTCGGTAGGCCCTATGCTAATTCACAGCAAATTGACTTTTCTTCAAAAATTGGCAATGAGAGTGTTAAAAGATAACAGTTCAGACATAAATACATAAAACGATGTTTGTACAAGAATAAATCCGTGACGACAGTTGCTGCCTGGTTTTGCTGACCGTGTATCACTTCTATGCTTTCGTTTTTGCAGTTAACTATCTCCTCACCAAAGATCCGTGCTTCCCATGAGCAATGGCGAGCTATGAACATATATTTGCACAATCTTGTTCAATAAATCATCAAACGTTATGGGAATAAATGTGAAAAAAGAGAGTTGGGTTGGCATCTTCTAGACATAAAACCCACACTTGCATGACTCAAAGTCAGAGGCACCAACTGGGTTGTTCTGATAGGACAATTACCTTTTCATAACGCGAGTTAATGCGGAGTTTCCAAGCATGAACAGAATTTGCTGGTGACCAAACATAGTTGTGCTTACCATGCAGGCTTAGAAACTTCGTTCTTTAGTGAGAAATATTGATCAGACATACTCTCTATGTTCATTTGGACACAACTTTTGACTTTTTCCATGTTTAAACACAGTGAAGATACCATTGAAAAGAGTCCGCACATACAAAAGTTGGCAGTGCTGGTAGCCGTGCCATTGTAAAGATGATTATAATCTACCAGTCACGTATATCAACTTGGCTAATTTGCAACATACTTTTGATATTTTACATCTAGTAAATGGCGACTTTGAACTTAACGGAAGAAAACAGTCTGTGTGGAAGTAACAGAAGGGATTTTTCAGCGTGCTTTGTCTTGTTTATTGGTAAGTCATTTTTACATGATTATCGTACGCATTGTACCGAAATAAGATTCCATTAGTTCACGTGGGAATCTCACTAAGCTACTGAAACCAAATGAATAATCAAAAAAATATCCTCGATTGAAAGCATGTCGAATTGGATTATCCGATTAATTGTTTTGTTTGATCTGATGTAGTGATATTACCGCATCAGAATTGTACTCCAAAGACTTATAGCCCCCCCCCCCCCAAAAAAAAAGGGCAAACAAACAAAAACAAAACTAAAAACAAACAGGAAACAACTAGAAAAGAAGAATTGCTTCATAGAAAATCTGCCTGGGTGCCTTCAAAATGAGAACAGTTTGAAATGTTACACTTTGCTATTGTTCAACATAATCTAAATTTTGTGTATTAGCCTAATTGGCAAAACATTTAAATGCTACAACTTTGGTTCTTGATTCATTGGATGTGGCCATATCACAAACTTAAAAACTGAAGCGTGAATGACACCACTATCTATAATGGTTTGAAGCTATTCAAGATTTTAATTTTGTGTATTTGCCATATTTTGCAAAAATTTAAAACCTACAACTTCGGTTTATGGTTCATTTATTGCGGGTTTGTCAAATACCTACAAATTGAAGTTGGAATGGCACCCATATGCATAATAGTTTTGAAGTAATTCAAGATTTAAATTTTGTGTATTCAAAATAAAATTGTACAATTTTGGATCATGGTTCATTGGATGCGGCTTTGTCAGAAATCCATGAATTGAAGTTGGAATGGCCCATCTGTCTATAATAGTTTGAAGATATTCTCCTTTTTTCTGCATATTCACCTAATTTGCATAAATCAAAATCCTACAACTTTGGTTCATGGTTTATTGGATGCGGTTCGGCCCGGACCTATACATTAAAGTTAGAATGGCATCTCTATGTTTTAAATTTTTGGAGATATTCAACTTTTAAACTTTTCAATTCCCCTTATTAGCATAATTTAATATTCTATACCTTTCATTTACCGTCCATTATATCGGCAGGTGTGACAAACCTATACATGCAAATTGGAATTTTGTGTCAATCTGCAATAGTTTGGAAGATACTGAGCTTTAAAGATTTTAATTGCTCCTAATTTGCATAATTTCAAACATCATGACTAATCCAGACGATATGCACAATTTCATTGGTAGGTCACCATGTCAAATTTAGCGCTTTTCGGAATAATAGTGGCTGAGATGAACTCTGGACAAATTTGGTCCGAAAGAAAGAAAGAAAGAAAGAAAGAAAGAAAGAAAGAAAGAAAGAAAGAAAGAAAGAAAGAAAGAAAGAAAGAAAAGGAATTCGTTGAAAAATAAAATGTCGGGGTTCGCACCCAGATATAAAATCTATCAAGAACCCTAAGTAAGTAAGTAAATTAATTAATTAATTAATTACATATGCAAAGTAACCAAAAAATATCAAACATTATATTTCAGTTCCAGTTCCAGTTCTGTAATCCCACACCAACGCACACTGGCTGCAAATATATCTTAATGTCAATTGAGTAAGCTTTACCCCAACAACATAGGTATGAGACACACAATGCACACAGCACTGCATGCAAAGATACAGAGTTGTAGAGTTCCATTGAAACAACAGTTTGTTAACTCTAAACAATATTACACAAGGCAAACAATAAAGTAAGAAAAAAAAAAAGACCGAAGTCGCAAATGTCCACAACCCCTACCATGTCTGCAAGTTCAGAGCAACACCATCACATAGACGTCCATTCTTCAAAAACGACCATCATCTTCAGTCATAGAACACATTCTATCAACTTTGAAAGTATACTTCTAACATGCAACTGCCAGCATGATGTCACTCGAATAATCAAATAATTATTACACTAGTCGAATGTTAAAATAATTTTTTCAAAAGAAAATTAACGGACCGAAATAGCAAAGTCGATGACCACTACCATATCTGCAAGTTCAGAGCAGTACCGTCACACAGACGTTCATTCTTCAAAAAGTCGAATACCTAAAAACGACCCTCATCTTCAGTCCAGAAGACATATTATCAACTTTTAAAGTACTTTTAACATGTCACGCGAATAACTATTTGAAGCCATGTAAAAGGATACAGAAAGTTGTCTGTAGTGCTACATAAAAATCACGCAGTGCAAAGATGCTTTTTAATAAGTATGTAAAGCCGAAAAAGACATTGAAATTTGTTTGAAACGCGGATTAAAACACACACACACACACACACACACTCATACACACACACACACACACACACACACACACACACACATTAAAATCATTTGCATACACAGTCTAAGTCCTTCCTTTATAGAGAGTATGTGGATATCTGTAAGGTGGTACATAGCTGCATAACTGACACGAAGAAATTAAAGTATTAGTATACACTTTGCTTTTACTGCGTGTACTTTTCAGAAAATGAAAATGCGCGATCGATTTCTCCTGTTTTTTCCATTGTGACTAAACCTATACTTATGTATTAGTTTCACCTTTGTGCAAAAATATGTCTGTATCCACTACTCATGTATATTTTGTAAGTCCTGTGCGTATTGTATATCATATTATGTAGACCTATGTCTTGTTTGTCTGAAAAACCACTCGATTAGCATATCATATGTGCACCTTTGGTGATCTGAGAAAAACAAATATGTGTATCAGGGCAAAGAGACTTGATGCAGTTGAGGGTGTTTAAGTGGCCATTGAAAAGGATGACGTGCGCGACCAAGACAAGTAGCTGGGACGATAATCAATACAAGATAAAAAAAAAACTTTAATGAAGCTGTAATGCTCTGTCAAGTGGTTTTGGTCTGACATTGCGATAGTCTACCTGCCGCAAACACCAGTAGTGGCAGCTGCCAATGACACAGCCACTGTTTCACTTTTTCTGGGTGACCTGGCTCTGTAACACATGCGTGCTGCCATTTAAATCCCACGTGTATCATTCCAAAATAACTACATTCTGGATATGATCCATCGGCTGTGGGTTTTTAACTCTAGTGTTATGTTTTAGAAGGAAACCACTTCCTGCGCAATGCATTCAAAGTGGGCCAAATAAAGCCGCTGGCATGGAGCCGTCTTGTTTGTCTTCAAACACATTTTCGCCGGTACTTGAATGCAAAGACTTTTTTTTTCCAAAAAAAAAATGAACTGGAAATCACTCTGGTAC
The DNA here is from genome assembly GCA_964020975.1 of Hermodice carunculata. NCBI lineage: Eukaryota > Metazoa > Annelida > Polychaeta > Eunicida > Amphinomidae > Hermodice > Hermodice carunculata. The sequence continues at coordinate 85,665,982 of OZ026612.1, forward strand.
TTCAGATAAACATGCCTTTTGTTGTGATTATTGGTACTGTGGAAGTAAAGAATTGCAGTGTACAGGTGAAGTTTTAAATGGAAAATCATCAATTCCTTTCATGTTGGTTGAAAACTAACTTTACCATGGGGAATCATTTCTGTCTGCTTCCAAGTATGTATTTTGCAAAAAAGACAATGTTTCAGCAATTTGAGAATGTATTTTTTTTTTTAAGTTAAACTTATATTTTTAAGATAGGTTCCTCTTTTCTGCGGTTAGGACAGTGCAGTTGTACCGATCATCGCATGTTAGCTCCACATAAACAAAGCTTGGTGAAGTTTTAAGTGGAAAATCATCAATTCCTTTCATGTTGGTTGAAAACTAACTTTACCATGGGGATTCATTTCTGTCTGCTTCCAAGTGTGTATTTTGCAAAAAAGACAATGTTTCAGCAATTTTGAGCATTTTTTTAAAAATTAAACTTATATTTTTAAGATAGGTTCCTCTTTTCTGCGGTTAGGACAGTGCAGTTGTATCGATCATTGCATGTTAGCTCCACATGAACAAAGCTGGCACCTTGTTTTGCCTTTGTCACTTCAAAGAGATAAACTAGCTCGTAAATGAAAACAAAGGACATTTATGAACCAAAGGTCAGATGCAATGTACCTAATTGGTGATTGATGGTCGGCATATCAAGCACTGGTGCTAAGAACGTCCTGTTGCCATATATGTACAACGTTTCAGGCACGTTCAGCGAGCCTGTCCCCGGTAAATCACATACTTTTCGCTCTTATGATGCTTATTTCAGCTATAAAAACTCTTACAATCTTGTGCAATGGAGACCGAAAAGAAGGCCGTCATAATCATGCATCCTACCTGCTTTCAGCACAGACAATACATGTTCTTGATGCTTCAAAGGTCATATTATTGGATTTAGTCAACAGCTTTCCGCGGTGTACCCTGGGCTTTTAGTGCCCGGGCTGCCCCGAGGAATGCTGTTGACTATAGGCATGTTATCCTGGTAAGTCGTACCTGAAATTTCCGTTCTGTGTTGAAGACAGGACAGTGCTTAATAAAATCGATGAAGCAGACCGGATTAACTAGAGAAACGTTCATTCAAATTTATAGCTAAACAGAAAACAATTTTGTCGCATGGAAACATGGTGGAAAATTGTCACATTTCAGACATAAAAATACAAAATGGGCCAAAAACACAAACAAATCCCTTGCAATATGAGTGATTATCTAAACAATTATTGACGTATGACTGTATGGCTAGCTCGGAATTGTTGAATGTCTAATTGTCAATATGCTTCACTCAAACAGAATGCAGTGTATAAGTATATTTAACATGCGGGGCTAGGAAACAACACGATGAAATTTCATTCTCAATGGCCTATATGTAGTTTATTGCGGTAATCTAAAACAAAAAGGGATTCTGTCACCACTTAAAAGGCAGGTGATATCTCCTTACTCAATTCAAAATACCTTTAGCTTGTTGGGGTATCCCAAAATTAACTATCAGGAAATTTAGATTGTTATTTTCGACTTATTTCAGATTGGCAGCCAATTTTGATGCGGCAATTTTTTGCAGAAAAAAGTTTTTTGTGCGGTCTTATCTGTGATGTCCATGCTCTGATCTCGTGTTAGCAGGCCTTTAGGAAAAGCAAATATTTTGATAGATGCTAAGAGGTTGTTTGATGTAAGCGTCATTATTTTGTTCAGTAAACGTAATTTTATGACTTTCTTTCAAAAGTCGAGGCGAGTGGTTTGGTTGTGGTTTTTATGGCTTTTTTTTGGTCATGAATCTTCAAAAAATATCATGTCTTCCTTGGCATTTTATGCGTGTAAAAGGCATCATTCTCATTGGAACTGTGAGTGATATTGGTTTTGGCAGTGAGCTTGCTTTCCGGAATGATGTGTGTGTGTATTTATCATGTTCTTGACTGTGTGTATGGATTTACTACAGAGCATGCCTGATTTTGAATTGTGGTAAACTTAATAATTAGATATGTCCAGAAAATGTTGTCCGTTTGCTTTGGTCGGATTTCACATAATTTGATGAAAACTGGATGGCGAGTTTGATGTCACTGTTTAAATATTTTAAACCAAGAATTGCCTAAATTGCGATGATCTTGGTCCAAAACTTCCAAACTTTAGTGACCCTGCGCCCTTCATGAAAGTCAGTCAAGCAACTGGACAAAGTCCATAGAGACATTTCATCTTTTTTGGTCATATTCACAACGGAGTTTTAGCTGTAAGTTCGAAAATAAATACAAAGGGAAAATGCCATGCAGATACGGAATTTGGTCATATATTTCATACAATAGCCGGCGAAAGATGTGAGGTGTTTCTGGTTTTGTGCGAACAAATTAAGCTTTGATGTTATGATCAGATTAAACTAGTTGTGAATATGTTTAATGGCTGCTGGACGAATTGTTTCACACAGTTTGGTCTATCAGGTGCTTACACAGTTCCCTTTAGTGAACAATGTTTTCCCCACACATAATGTACATGTTAGCAGGTAGTGGTAGTGGTAGTGATAGTGGTAGTAGTAGTAGTAGTAGTAGTAGTAGTAGTAGCAGCAGCAGTAGTAGTAGTAGTAGTAGTAGTGTCATATATTCTTTTTTAAACGGGATTGGACGTGTAGCTTCATATAGCTGATGTAGTGCCCTACTTGTGTACAACCAAATACATTACAATCTGACTTTAAAACCATCGATGTAATACGACACAAATGAAAAAGGAACAAAAGCGAAAAAAAAAAACATGGCAAATAAGAGGGTATCTTAATCTAAACAGAACAAATCAGACAACATTATGAAAACAAATCTCATGAATTGTCAGGGACTAACGAACATCGACATCAGAATCTTCAGACAATATATTGGAAAGCCTGTCACTCAATTGTATAAATAGCATAGTAGCATCTAAAATTTTACAATTGGTAATAAAGATGAGATTATTATGACAATATAAACATATTGATACCTTGTCAGGAACTGATATATTGTCAAATATTATTGCATTCTGACTGGTTTGTAGAATTTCTGAAATCCCTGTCAAGAAACTTTGTCTGGGAATTGTAAATAAGGGACACTGCAATAGAAAGTGGGAAGGTATTTGAGAGTGGTGGCCACACATGCATGCTCGGGTATCGCACAAATGAGGCGTGTAAAGATGAGCCTTTTGGGCGCTAAAATCTACCCGTAATCTATTCATAATCATGTTTAACCTGCGGGGCCAGTGACGGAGGTATTCGAGTTTTGCAGGAAAAAGCAATCGTTTACCATAAATTTTAAATCCATTGAGAGAGTGAGAACTACGATTGTTAGTACGTAGAGAGTTCCATAGTTCAGACGCAGAAAGAACAAAACTGCGAGCAAACACATTAGTACGAGCAGCTGGTATATACCTCTCAGTGTCATTGCGCAACAAATAATTAATCTTTTTCCGTGTTTTGAATGAGGAGTAACTCACTGAGGTGAGCTGCACTAAAGCCTTTAACCATGGTGAAACATATTAATAATTTGAAATATTCCCCTCAATCTCCAAGACTCGGCCACCCCAAGCACTTTAAAGCTTTAACTGCACTGGACGTGTTCATTCAGCCTGAAACTGCCAAAGCCGCTTTAATATTTTTAATACTTTAATACTTTTATTGAAATCTACCCCGTTGCACAGGGGGCACCAGCGGACCGGGGTGATCCGCGGTGCGTTCAAGTACAGTGTGTGGATCAGTATATACATATAAAACACAAGTGAAAACTACAAACTAAAACGATAATGTTAAAACTTAAGTTAGCAGCAGTTTGTGCATTCTAGACATTTTTTAGTTGTTCACGTCGGTATTTCCAAGCTTCTTTTAAAAATACCCGGCAGACACCATCCATGTTTTCGTCACTTAGAAGCATATGTGCTTTTGTGTTGGGGGATGCGTTCACAAAGCTCACCCAATTTGAAGGGCATACTGATTTAATATATGTTTCCAGGCTCAGAAGACATTTTGTTTGTAGGTCTTGGAGACCTTTACAAGCAAATAGGAAATGTTCCAAGTGATCTTGCTCATTATTACATAACTTACATTTCCCGTCAGACAATCCCCAACGGGCCAAGTCCGTCTGAAGCCCTAGACAACCTGTGCGAGCTTTAAATTTCAATCTTCTACCTTACATTTTTTAGTTGTTCACGACTATGAAAGTCATCACAGCAGAAAAGGTACTTTTCTGCTAAAGTAGACTTTTCACAGAATTTATAAAAGGAAAGTGAACTTTTGTCATTCATTTCTTCGAAGAACTTGTTCTTAAAATTATCCAAACTTAATCTGTGGAAAACTGAGGGAAGGTCAACTTTCCTATTTGTAATGCCGTAATCTAAGCCCACGTTAACTAAAATACGTTAAATTTCCTTAAAATAATTCCAGTATGACGACTTGTTATTTACAAAATTTGATTCCATGTCATCAAATATTTGCTTACACAACCTAGTATCTCGTGCATCATGTCGTAGTCGGTTAAAATACTTAATCCTCAGTTTATCCAGAACGAGGCCACACGGTAGCCAACCAAGTTCGCCCAATGTAGCAGTAATAGAAGGAGTACATTTGATACGTAATATTGCTCGTGCAGCTGCATACTGCTTAGACTGAATTGATGACGTACTTGTCTTGGAGTTGCAGAGCCATACTACACACCCATGAAAAACTGATGGCATCGGAACAATTTTCCATAGACTGTCGCCAAAAGTAACCCGGTTTACATTCTCCTGTGATGCTAGGATGCTACACATGTATCCTACTAATTTGGACATTTTAGGCTTCAAATACGTCCCAATATGTTTAGCGTCTGAAAGTGATTGACAAAATTGAATACCAAGATATTTGTACATGTTGCACTCTTGAAGGAGCGTGTCACCTAATAACCATATTCTTTTATTGTCTAACCTCTTACCAATAACCATGACCTTAGATTTAGCTCTATTAAATTTCATTCCCCATTTAAGTGCAAACGAGTTAGCTACTTCGAGCATTCGTTTAAGTTGATCTTGGTTTTCAGCGAGGAATACCGTGTCGTCAGCGTAAAGTAGAGCTGGCAAGATCCCGTTTTTATATTGAATTCCCAACATTTCGCTCTTAACATATTGATTAGGTCATTCATTGCGACTGAGAACAACGTAGGGGATATGATACATCCCTGCTTAACACCATTCACTACATTAAACCAATCAGACTCGACAGGGCCAAAGATAACCTTATTTTCAACTCTTTCATATAATGCTCTCATGAGCCGCCATGCCTTGCCCTGGATTCCGATGTTCCAAAGTTCACAGAATAGACGGTCTCTATTTACGGTATCAAAGGCCTTTCTGAGATCGAGAAAGGCAAGCCAAGACTTCTTACCTTCGTCTTTTCTGAGGCTGCACAAACCTTTAAGTAAAACAAATTGGTCTTCCAGACGTCGGCCCTTTCTATATGCCTCTTGTAATTCACCAAGTGTACCCTCATTTTCTATAAACTTCATAATTTGTCTTTCCATAACAGCTGTAAATACCTTGTAAACATTTGATGTCACAGTGATGCCACGATAGTTATCCAGAGACTCGGGTTTGCCATCTTTAAAAATTGGCTTGATCATACCCTTAAACCAATCATCCGGGAACATCTCACATAGTTTACATAAATTAAAAAGTTTTTCCAGCGTACTTATAATAGCAGGCCCACCGAATTTTAAAAGCTCGTTTAGAATATCATCAAAACCGCTGGATTTCATATTTTTGAACTCGGAAATACATAGAATTATTAAACCCTGGTTAATACGGACCTCTGCAAGACTATTTTTGCTTTCAGTGCAGTTACACAGGTTGCTTACCTTATCGCGTAATAACACATCAGACCTTTCGTTTGGTGACTGGCCACCAAGATTTTGCCAGTGGGAGGTAAGAACTTTGCTTATTTCTTGGGGGTCGTCAATGAGTCTACTTTTATTATTGGGATCACTTATTCTGATCGGATACGAATTATTTTAGTTAAGGCGCCGCAACATGCGCCAGTATCCCCTAGTGTTCTTAGACCCTTTCTGTGAATTTAGAGTTATAACCCTTATTTTATCTTTGATTTTCTTGGAATATATTCTGTCTTGAATTTCAGGTTTCTTCTTGAAATATTCCTCCCAAATTTCTCTTATTGCATCAGGATTAAAAGTAGTCTGTCTAGACCAGAACTTACAGAACTTGCTGGCCATGCGCCGGCTGTGTATCAGCGACTTTACTTCATTGTCAAGATATTGGCCAACTTTAACCCTCTTCTTTCCAATTACGGAAGTAGCCGTATCATGTATAATTCTCTTCCATGTCAACCAAGCGTCGTTTGCAGAGGTAAATTCTTCGCATTCAAAATCAGCGAGGTGAGACGAGAGCTCCCGCTGAAAAACACCCCAGTATTTAACATTTGCAATGTTCCATCGTAAATACGCCGGCTTTTCACTTATTGAGTTACCCCGATTACACAAATCTAAGTTGAACTTAAGATAGATGGTATTATGATCGCTAGAAATTTCAAAACACCCCTCTTCATTAATAATCATTGCGTCAAGGTATGTGCACAGTTTGTCAGTTGCCAGAGCATAGTCAATAGTGGATCTGTCCGTACCTCGGTGCCAAGTATAAGCACCTTCACATAAAAGTGAACCATTCAGAACCATTAAATCGGTGGTTTCAACTATATTCTCCAATAAAGTCCCATTAAAACTTTCCTTGTTGTTCATTCTAAAATTTGACATTTTACCGCTAAAATCTTCCAATAAGAGGCATTCATAGCCTAGGTTCTTAAAACTACTAATATACTCTATCAGTTCATTTGTAAGGGCCGTACTCACGTCCCTGTCGATGTTATCATTGGGAAAGTACGTGAGACACAGCATCATAACTTCTGAATTAATATTAATTTTAACCCATAGGCGTTCGAAAAGATCACCAGCTGTATATGACACATTAGCATCAAAGACATCAATTGATTTCTCAAGGAGAAATCCTAGACCACCACCAGACTTTTTCATATGATTAAGGCACCTTGCTTTGCCAGCCCACCTATAATTGTGGTGTAGAGAATCAAGAAAGTCATTATGTTCAGGCTGGTTAAATGTTTCGACCATACCATATATATTGAATCTCTCTTTTTCTAATAAGTGACAAAGCTTTATATTGTACCGAATCAAAAATACCACTGCGCCTTTGTGTACAATTGCCAGTGATTGCGGCAGCATATTCAAGTACGGGACTTATACCAGAAACATATATTGACTCAAGAGCTGACACAGGTAAAATATACATACATTTCTTAATTTTCCAATGCGACTTGAAGCTTTGGCACAAACTGACTTAATATTAGAGTTCCATCCTAAGTTGTGTGTAATAATAAGACCTAGGTGTTTGTGTTCCTGTTCCCTTTTGAATGGTTCGTGCTTAAATGTTAATTGAGAATTGTTCACTTTTTTACTTTGCGTGAAATAACAATTTCTTCAGTCTTTGAAGGATGATAACTTACTTTCCATTTGTCACCCCATTCTTGTACTACTCTCAAATTATTGTTTAAGCTTATCACCGTTTGTTCCGGGGATTTCATTATTTCAAGTGAAGAAGTGTCACATGCAAAGATGCAAACCTTGCACGTTAAATCACCTACAAGGTCATTGATGAAGACAAAAAAACAATAAAGGGCCAAGAACACTACGCTGGGGCACTCCAGATTCGTTTGATATCCATTCAGAAGATTTCCCATCCAATACAATTTTTGTGTACGATTACCTAAGTAAGACTGAATCCATGGCAGAAGGGGATCAACTATGCCAAGCTGTTTTAATTTAACAAGAATACCTCTGTGCCAAACTCTGTCGAATGTTTTGGATATATCTGGGAACACTGTGCGAACATCTTTACCTTTATCTAAAGCTGAGCCTATCATGCGAACGATATTTATTCACTGATTAACTGTGCTATAAAGTTTTTTAAATCCAGAATTACATGCTGTAACAGGATTTTTTATAGTCAGAAAATAATACGATTAGTTACGATTCGATACAGGAGACATAGTCGTGAACTTCCAGAAAACTTCTCAAGATCACTTTCTGACCAAAGCCTGCCAAGTAGGCAACAGTTTTCCCTTATGGAAGTTGTATTATTAAAAAATTTCACAAACCCTGGATTTCATGAAATGCAGGGTTTTGTAACGAAACTCTGGGTTTTGCACATGGATCCCAGAGAATTATAACCAAAATTCTGGCCTTCTGCTTGCATTGTTGACTTATTAACAAAACCCAGATTTTTGTCAAATGGTTCATCGAAAATTTCATCATGCTTCTGTTACTTCATTTATCGACAAAACCCAGGGTTTCGTTTCTAAACCCTGGGTTGTGTAGTGATATTTCAGGGTTTTGTGCTTGCAATGTTTAATAATTCCCTAAAAACCGAGGGTTTCGTAAATTTCACGGTACATCCTCTAACGATGTAAATATATACACAGCAACCAATCAGAGATTGTATTTCATTCCCTCTGCAGATCCTGGCCATTGACTTACAGTTGTTTCCTGTACAAAACTCAAGGTTGTGTGAGCAAACTCTTGACTTGGATTACAAAACTCTTGGTTTTTAAACAAAACTCAGGGTTTTGTGACACAGCTGGTAGTCTGAAGACCGCATGTGCTGATTGGGTCTTCACAACAACCATGATTTGGTAAATTTCCCGTTACATCTACTAACGTTGTAAACATGTACTCGGCAAGTAATCAGAGATAGCATTTCATTCCCTGTGTGGATCCTGGCCATTGAATTCCAATTGTTTCATGTACAAAACCTTCGACTTTCTAACAAAACCCAAGGTTTCGTGAACAAAATCCAGGGCTTTGTGACACAGTTGGTAGTCCGAAGACCGTGAGTACTGGATGGGCCTTTACAACATCCTGGTCATTGTTCTTCAAGTTACAGCTTACGAATCCCAAAGTTTGAGAGGGCACAATACCTTTTGTTTTGTCAGATTTCGACAGGTGAGGGGTGTGCGGTGTAATAATTTCAAAATTCACAAAACCAGGGTTTTATTATAAACATATTTATTTTCTCTGGATTGCCTAATAGTACACAAAGACTTATCTGGAGGCTCTCCAGAGTTTTGCACACAAAACACTGGGTTTTGAATGAAACCTGAGATTTCTCCAGGTTTAATGACCTTGATATACAATTCCCAGGGTTTTGCACACAAAACACTGGGTTTTGTGAATTATTAGATAATGCAACTGCCATATATGCTACACCACAAAATGTCTCACGTAAACGCAATTTTGCACAAGTAGTAAATGAAAATAAAGCATTAAACAGGGTAATTCAGAGTCTCAGCCCACAATGCTTTACTCTCAAGTCATGTACTGCACTTACTGGAGTCAGACTTGGTCTGCAAAAGGCACTAGGCACATAATGGGCACTGGGAAACTCCGGTTCAATACTGCCTCACTTGACAAATGGCTTCTCAGTGTGCTTACATTGAATCAAGTAATTACAGTGATCTTCTGTCTGATATTTATATGCTGTGGCATTTGATAGTTCGGACAAACTTTTATGACTTTTTTGTTATATGCAGGCTCTCGAACTGTAAACAGCTTCATATTATTATACCTTAGCGTTTATTGGCGCAGAGAAATTGTTTAATGTTTTACAGCACAATTTTATGATTTAACATGAATTTGTTAAATGATAATGATATACATGAAATGTTGTGAAATACAACACAAATCATAAGGCACACGATATATTCCACGTGTTAGGTACGCACGTGCACCTGGTAGGATACACCGCTGCCATACCGAATAAAATGGGAAAACACAAGAACGATCAAAACATCTACACAGAATTGATGTGCAAATGCGCTCATCACCATTTTTGCTTTAGATTTTTACATGCGGGATATACCGTGGTCAGACATCATTATAGACATCTATGTGCATAATGATATAACCTTAACATAGTGGTCCCTTGTGTACAATGATGTACCATGAATATAGCCACCCCCTTGTTTTATAATGTACCGACACACTTTCTTACCTGCGTGCTCCAGCCAGTTTATCCACAGAAGATAACGAGGTGATCTTAGTTTATATCTGCCTAAATTTTTTACTTAGTCATTTTAATAATATTTGAATTTGTTCAAATGTTATTCTTTGTTTATAGGTAGGTTACTTAGTTTTGATATATTTAGTCTTCGGACTGCCCTGTTGGTAGTGGTGGTGGTGGTGGTGGTGTGTGTGGGGGTGGGGGGCCCCACCACTGGCATGCTCGGAGGTCGACTGTTCAGGACATTTGGTGCGGGTGTGATGATATTTACAATTTGAGTATACGCCGATTTAGATGTATTTTAATCTTTACAAGCCACCCCGTTTACAGAGCTATTATAATTGTAGTCATCCCCGTGTACAAAAAACGTATCATGCAGCCATCCTGTTTTATTTACCATAAATATGGCCACAAAATGTCATAAGAATGTAATTAACATGTAGAATAATGTGCCGTAATTCAACTTTTTGAGTTTTATTTTTATGATATTATCATGACACCACGTCTGTTGCAACAAACAAATGTGCTTCCGTTGCAGTGATAAAACCAAATTTGTATCCTTTTCTGATATAAACGTGTTTACATGTGTCGAAGATTGTATCACTACCAGCAGTATGCTTTGAAATTCTATGTATGTGAATTCTTTCATTGCCAATTGCAATAAAAGTCGTTGGGTCCGGAATTGACATAAAGATGCTAGATTCATGTTCTTTGTAAACCGACCTTTCATTCAAGTACGAGTATGCATACGGTTACAGAAACAATGGTAATGGTTTGGGTAAGCATTTTTCTTCGGCACGCCGAAGAAAGCTGTTGCCTCAGTAGAATATCGGCACTGAAAATTGTAGAGTAATTTACCGATGTGACAAGTTAAAAATGAAATTATCACCCATTTTGCTTGTTCAGAGGACAGAGAGATACTGATGAGGACCAGTATACATCGGCGGGCCCCCATCCTTCTACATTAATTAAGATGCTATTATGCCATTACATTATATAGACTAGGATATTTGGGTCCAAATTACAGATGTGGCATTATAGTCTATCAAAAAATTGACGAGTTTAACTTTGAAACAATCAATTATCCTCTCCCTCACAGTAATATTTCAGAAACTATTGGATATAATACATTTTTGTCACAAATTTTGAGAATTAGTCGTATTTTTTCTAAATTTCAGAACTTTGCATCCAGAACCAAATTTATTTACAATGAACTTCAGGCAAGAGGATTCAAGCATGAATTTTGTATCAAAACTTCTACAAATTTTGCTGTAAATATCCAAATTAGACAGTGTCATTACCATATCTAAACCGTAGTCTTAATGAAACAAATCCAAGTCAATTCCGACCAAAAGGCAATGTTCCTTGGTATGTATAGCTGAATCACATAAATTTATAGTTTGTCTGTACTCAAAAGAGTCCAAAATATATGTGGAAAGGTCCACAGGGTCAGAAAAGCCATATCTAGTTTTAACATGACAGAATGCAAAAAGGTTTGTTTAAAATTATAAGCTTATTGTAGTAAATTGGCTTGAACAGGTGCATCATTCATGTGCATATAGGACCGTACAATTCTTGAAAAGGAACCAAAATCTGCAGCACATCAGAAAATTTGTAAGCACAGGTTCCTAATTTGTTGAAAATAAAAAAATAATCAGCTTTTAAAAGGTACTAGTTGCAACCACCGTCTCAACAATAATCATCATCTATACAAGTCCACAGAGTGACACTAATACCAACATCAATCCATCAGAAAACCCCCCTAGGCCTAAAATGACCATCAACAAGAATCCACACAACATGATTATACAATTCGGTGTGTTTTAGACATAAGGCTAAAGGCATGATGTTGTTTTAAAAGAGATAAACTAAGTATATCTCAAAAAGAAAGTTTTTGAATGTGCAAATATAGTGGGGAAAAGTCAAAACATTGTCAGAATTTGCTAGTACACTGGTTCAAATGTCAAACATCAGCCAGAAACAAGTGACATCAGGCCTCAAAACACAAAACAGTATTCAAAAATTGCAAGAACAGTGGTGAAATTGCATTACAATAGCCACAAATTGTAAGCATAGCAGTCACATTTCAAGTATGGTTCCCAGAAGTATTTTTGAAAGGAAATTTAAAAGCATAGAATCCCACAAGTCATGTAATAAGTCATTTATTAAGGTGATAATTTAGAGTTCAAAAAGTGTAGTATGCCATTGTTAGTCACCTGCAAGTCAGCTAAGCATAATGTACATCTAACTCTTGCTTGTTTTGCTTCTTAATTTTACCTTTTGGCGCCATTCTGTTTTAATATTCACCTGACAGACATTTTAGCCTAACATGTAAGTGCACATTTACTCAATATGAAAAATACTCAATTCGGCTGTCCCACAGCAGTTTGTTTCTATCTCAGTTATACACTGGAGATGTGGTTACACTACTGTGTCCTACCCACCTAGAGAGGGCACACAGTAGTCCGGGGATAAGTCAAATCATTCTTATCTGAACTTGTTCTATACTATTTAGTAATTATGTTTGGTTTGATAGGTAACCCTTATTCATGTTGAAGCTCTACATTAATAAGCAGAACTTCACTTATATAGCTAATTCATCATTTGACACGTTTATATTTAATCATTATCATGCGGGCTGTCTTTGCTGAATACTTAGCTTAGACAAGGAGCCGCTACTCAGAGAGACATGTAGGTGTACAGGAACCGAAACATGTTTTGAGTAGTTACCCGCTGAAAACCCTTAAATTTATTTGGGCTAAACAGCCTATGTTAAAATTCCACAGAAGAACGTGACAATAGTACTTCCATGTGTATACAGTTTAGACAGTAACAGATTAGCTTATGGGGTGTGGAGCGTTCGGACTACGGAATAGAGTAATGACTACCAAGAATTGGTTTTGGACGAAAAGACACAAGTACAGTTACAATAATTTTTTTCATTAGCTCCATCTGGCATATGGTGGTGATACCGTAGATTATGTTGTGTGTATGTGTGTGTATGTGTGTGTGTGTATGTATGTATGTATGTATGTATGTATGTATGTATGTATGTATAGCGCCGTCGAATATTTACCAGATCCACAGAAAGAAGTGCGGATTGTTTTTCTTGATATATGCGATACATTCGATCCTTTTTGGTGCAAGGGTTTATTACACCAATTGGAACGTAATGGTATATCGGGTTCTTTGCTCAATAGGTTTCAAAATTATTTGTTTTATCAACAATAGTGCGTCATACTGGATGGCCAGGCATCTGATTAGGGCACGATAAATGCTGTTGTCCCACATGGCTCTGTACTATTTCCTCTTTTATTGCTGATATTCATAAATGATATTATGTAATTATCCAGTCACATATTGAACTGTTAGCAGATAAGTCTTCCTTGTTTCTCATTGTTGATAATGCAAATTTAACGGCAGCCATGATAAACAATGATCTATCTTCCACTGAATCTTGGTCTTCTCATTAGTTGGTAGCTTTAATGCTCTAAAAAGAGATGCTAGGTTAGTTTTCTCGAAAAAGGAACCAAGTAAATTATCCTCCTTTCGTATTTTATGACCACCATCTGGAAAATGTTGACCAGCACTAACATTTAGGGCTTGTTTTCTGATCTGACCTTAGGTGGAACGAACACATCAATACTATAGTCACCAAAGCCACTAAACAACTCGAAATGTATACTTTGCTTCGGTCTATGTGAATATTTGTCAATTTATGTTGCCCAAAAGGGGATTTTAGCCTTAGTTTACTGGGGCATAGCATCACGACCGTAACCCCAAGTCATTTAATTAGTGGTCACCATTATGAGACGGAATCAACAAGCGGCCTAACGGGAGAAATTCATACAGGTATGATGCCTGTTTTCCAGTCTTTTTTTTTTTTTAATATAGTATCTTTAAACCAAATTGCCTAATGCAAGCACAAAAGAAACCCTTTTGGCACACTATCATGTTATTTCTCCTTAGACAGTTTTGCGAAAAAAACCCAAATCATTTGGGTTGAAAGCTCTTCACTAAAAACGAAACGTACCGTACTTTAAACCACTTGCCACATTCGAAAAAGAAAAGAAAATACTGCGAAAGTGTTAATACGCATAATAAAGACACATCGACTGAAATGAATTGGTAAGAGTGTTCTGACTTGAACAAGACGGCCTTTATTTTGCTATCCTATTGCACCTTTGAAACGCAACAGTTGTATTCGATACAGTAACACTAAATACTTTATTGCAAGGACACGGGAAATTCGAAACTTTCTGGCTGGCTGTGATGCTTAGTCGATTAGAGACTCGTTTTGTCAACATCGTATGCCGTACCTTCACTGCATCATTTGTCGAATGGGATGTACCTTCATGTTAATTTCAGCTTGCCAGGAATAAAACAATAATTTTTAGAATGCTCCTTTGCTATGCCCCGGCCCAGTGTGCTCCAGATGTACAATTCGAGGAACTTTATGTTCGTGGTAATAATGACTAAGGGTGTTTGTGTATCAATTTTACTACCTTTTATGTTAAACATAAGCTGCCAGCCGTCAAATATACCTTAATTGCTGGTAATTTGCAGATAAAACACATCAATAGAGGGAAACACACCAGGCCTGTTTGTATACGTTTTCTACATATATCTAGTATTCTGATGCAAATGCATATTATTATCACACACAAAAAAAAGAATGTGGAAAAACAGTGGTCGACATTGAGCCATCTCCCAAAAATATAAGAAAAAATACCAAGAATAACGCAGTGAAATAGTCTATTACTACAGGAAAACAAAAATGATGCCTAATCAAAAGTGAAAAAGAATGGTTATGTTCCAGAACCTTAATAACGAAAGAGAAGTACACAGGTAGAAAAAATGGTTGCTGTATTCCTTGATCCAAACACTTATTTCATCATCTAGATAATACTGAACTTTGTGACTACTGCAGAATTGTCTGTAGATTGTATATATACCCTTCTTTTAAACATATTTCATTCAAGCTATTGGAGGACAGGGTCATCTCCGCCACTCAACGTTTCAGCCCCTCTGGTGTTGGCTAATACATTTTTCTATTTTCGTTTTGTTTTTGCTATACGGTACAATCAATTTATCTCGGTCCAAATTGCAGATAAAATGACATCCTAATATTACCAGTACAATACAACCTTATGACCCACTGTATGTCTCGTCCGTGCTTGTCCTCTTCTCTCTGTTCCCGTGCGTCTTGTACGTCCTGTAGTGTCCTGTGATCGTCGTCTTCTGCGAGAGGGATTTATATAGGGCCACGCCCTCTTTCCCAATTGCATATAATTTTCATATGTATTATATTGTGTACTTTGTCAAAATAAAATACGTTTAAATCAATGCCATACTGGTGCTAGACATTCGTTATTTCTGTCGTGAAAAAAGGCACATTTAAACCTAGTTCACGTTTTGCCTTAGCGCAACTCTTGTTTTCACCAGTTCAGTTGACCATTTAATTATCAAAGCCTAGCTCGTTTTGCTTAATGACACTTTAGAAGGCTTGCTTATCACAGGACACTCGAAAAGTACTGGACGATGTTATCTGGTGATAGGCAGAGTGCTATACTTGTCAGCATTCAATTTCATTCCCTAAACATACCCCAATGCAGACGTTTATATATCATCCTCAGCAGCCAATGCATCAGCATAAGAATACATTTGGCTGACAGTTTTGGAATGAAATTACCTTCTACAAACAAGAACATGGTAGTATCTTCGTGACGTTGAAAAATCATTAATGAACAACAAAAATGAAAAAGGTACAAACATGCAACCTTGAATTACTCCGAATACAGCAGGTTTCATCTCCGAGGTGGATCCTTCGATCAAGACTCGTTATTTCCCGTCTCCTAAATTGCAATTGAGCCAATGTAAAGGTGTCCATTTGTGCAAAATCTCTTTCGTTCAGGCAGTAATAAATAGTGAGGCACTGAATCAATGCCTTTGCAAACTCTAAATACAAAACATCAATTTGAGTTTTGTTGTCTAGATTTTTGCTGCGGGTGTAAACAAAGTTAACTTTTGTGTCTTGCCCACCACCTTCAGTGTCCTTTTATGGGCGACTGCCTCAAGTGAGGAGTGAAACTTTTCTCTTTTCGTTGGTATTGGAAGATGTCAGTTCATGTTTCCGTAATTCTGGAACCTCTTGCTGTATCTAACTTTGCTTTGATTGTTGGATTAAAAGTTATGAATATCGGTAATGTTTTTCTGAACTATTACATCTTACAAAACCATACCAGGTTGATGAATGGTATTTTTAAGTCAAGGAAAGGTGATTCCCAAAACAACTCTTCATCACTTTACTTACAATGCAAAGTAAGGCTGCAGATCAATAATTTTAAGCTTCCTCTTGTTTGAACTTTTCGTAAACCAGAATAACATTGGCCTCTTTCCAATACCTATATATTCTGTTTCATGTCATTTATAAATTCTTCAACCAGGATACCTGGGTCAGTAACCCATAACTTATCTTCCTCCAGGCCCTTAGTGGTACAGTGAAGGACAGTACGTGAAAGGATATATATATGTAAATATATACATATATATATATATATATATATATATATATATATATATATATATATATATATATATATATATATATATATATATATATATACATATATATATATATGTGTATATGTATATATAATTAAAAGAAAATTGTAAAACAAAATGAGAAACTGCAAAGCAAATATGAAAACAACTCAACAGTAAAATTATGAAGTGAAAGTTATTTACACTGAGTATGCTTCAATAGAATATTGATAAAGATCAAATCAAAGCACCACGAAAGATGGTAAAAAAAATTGTACCCTGGTGCAGCAGTGTATGCTGCATCATGAAGGGTTATATCGTTTGCACAAGAAAAGGGGAGGCAGGTCCGGGTGGGATAAAAAAAATATGGTAACAAGTATTGAAAATGACTAGACGATAGTGGGTCTAAAAGCCGAAGATAAAGTTGGGAATATAGTGGGAACATTTCATGTTTCGTGGAAGACGAAATTCCAGATAGTAGTTTCCCTTATAAATGTCATGACCCTGCCAACATTACGCCAAGCATATACACCCTATTCCCTGCCATATTTGGAACACTACTACCCTCTGGTACCAGCAATCAGAATGAGGCTGGGGTGGAAACCAACTTAAGTCTCCATTCACTCGCATATTAAATTTGCTTATTTTTCTAGCTCATATCCATCATTTAAAAGCACTTTTGAATACACCCATTGTGTTATCCTGTTAAAACAATTTGTAGGACTACAGCAGTGAGGGCAGAACACAGGTCTTCAGTGTTTGATCCATTGTTGCAGAAGTTACTATTATGTAGTCTGTTAATATGAAATACGTATCATGGCAACAAGTTTTATATCATCTTATTACAAAACATAATCTTTTGAATTCATATTTTAGAACCAGTCATTCAAATGGGTGTGTAGTTTGTACTCCCTGGGACATCATATATATATATATATGTATATATATATATATATATATATATATATATATATATATATATATATGTGTGTGTGTGTGTGTGTGTGTGTGTGTGTGTGTGTATGTATATATATATATATATATATATATGTATATATATATATATATATATATATATATATATATATATATATTATATAATATCAATACTCATATTTCCTCGGATTTTTTTAACCCTGAAATTTAGGTCAGCACTGATCAGTTTGCTCCATTAACAAGTCAGTTGAGCCTTAGAATAAATATACCCTTAACAGCTAATTATATATCCTTAAAGCCGGAAATTTCTAGAATGTACAGAGAGTCATATCAGTGATTCTGGCTTTGAGTCCAACTGTACAGGGTATCAAAATAACAGTGAGAAGTATATCAGCGGCAATTAGGAAAAGGCAAAACAATGAAGATCTGCCCCGAATGTTGTAGTCCTAGATGTATCCTAACAGAATAACACAGTGGTTATATTCGAAAGTGTTTTAATAATAGATATGAATTCACAAAGTAAGCAACTTTAACATGTAAGTGAATGGGGACTTGAATTGATGTCCATCACAACCTGATCTTGTTTCTGTCATCAGAGGTCAATAGTGTTCCAAATATGGCAGGGACTTTTGAATAGGGTTTATGGGACAGAAAATCAGTTTGAAATTACTGACTAGATTGGTTTTGGAGGTGTGAGCGAATTTGTAACATATGCAGTCTGCAGTTATTATGGGTTACTTTGTAGAAACACGCCTTACAGGAAGGTAAGCATATGGCCTTAAGGACAGAGATCCGAATTGTGATTGTGTCTACTTCATTGACGATCTATAGTGTACAATTTTGAAGAACTTGATGTTTGCCTTTGGGCTTTGCAGGACTAGAAACCATATCACATCATAGTAGTCAAAGTATGGGTATGGTAGAAGTAGGACTTACATAGCAGTGCATCGCTAGTCTAGAATTAATATTATGAGTCATGCGATTAATATGGTCCCTGAAGGGACCAGAATCAAGCATGCGTCCAGATATTTAAATACTGTGACCTTTTCAATAGTCTCAGCCTAAACATGTATATCTAAGGGGTAGGTCAATGTCAGTCTGGGAGCAGTGCAGAAAATCACGAGTTTTCTTAGCAAAAGAGAGTCATTTATTTGAGGGGAACCAGTCAAAGTCATAAACTAATTCATTGTTCAACGTTTTTTTATCTCTCTGAATCTGGGATTGAAACATATGGAGCTGTATCATCAGTATAAAGAGAATTGGCATGCAACTAATGGTCGGGAAGATCATTAATATAGTGGATTAAAAAGTAGCAGTCCAATTATTGAATCCTGTGGGACTTTACAGGAGACCAATTTAAGATCAGATAAGGTGCCATTAATAGAAGTCCACTGGCTTCTGTAAGAAAGACATAATGTAAACCAAGCCAGTTCACAGTTTTCAACACCGCAGATCACCAACTTTTCAAGGAGAATATGGGAGTCCATCTAATCAAACATATTTTTGAGATGAAGAAAATAGAATGCCGCAATTTTCCTTACCCAAAGTGGCACAATTGTGCTAGGAATGATTTGCAATATTTTATGTAATGAATAAGACTCTCAGGCTGTTCTGTCGAAGGACCAATGCATTGACCATGCCTTTGTTGGTCAAGAAGCTGAGGAACGTTTCTGTACTATCGAGTTTCTTTCATGACTCTTGCAGAGAAGTGAAGTGTCCTCACGTAAGGCAATATAAATCTTCGTCTGACTGGTGCCCGCCCCAAAACCAAAAATATAAAAGGGCTTGTTAAAGTGGCAGTGCCCAGCAATATAAAAAATCCTACCGGTCGTGCGTTGCAGCAAAAATGGAAAAAAAGACAAATTTTACAGAGGCAGACAAGGGAACTTTTTTACGCTTGTGGACAAGTATGGGGAAATGCTAGAAAAAAATACACGCACGGACCTGTGGTGGAAAAAGAAGTCATGGGGTGTAGTGGCTGTGCATAGTTACGATAGCAAAGAGATTCAAGCGTTACTAAAACACCAACATTCTTCTTCCAATACCAATATGACAAAACAAAGCTCACTCCTGACTTGAGACAGGCAGTCACCCATAAAGAGCAACTTGTGGCCTTACTCCGGTCCTCTCAACCTTTGAAATATTCTTTTATAAACTACAGACTTAAGTTTTCTTTCAAAATAGATAGGCCTGACCACTTGAAATCCCAATTTTATCACATGTTTCGAAGATAAAAAGAGAAAAGCCAGGCCTATCACATTTTGTTTCCCCGGACTTGTCAGTCAGCTGAGTTAACAGCAAAGGCAGAAAGTAGGCCTTCAAAGTTTTTGTGATATAAAAGAATCTGGAACACTATAAATACACTCTACCTGTACAGGACAGAAAAGAAAAGAAAAGAAAAGCTGGTGGTGGTGAACCGAGTTGACCCATGGATGCTTTGTTCGAAAATGTATGATATCTGTATATAGACACAATGGCTCTAGATTAAACACAAACTATCCTACTCACAGTTGACATATGAACGGCAAATGGAACTGCATTATGACGTAACAGACGACGACTACCCAAATATTGTAGAGTGATTAGAAGCTGCATAATTAGAGGCACACTTGTCACCTTTTGCTTAGTGACAGGAAGTTTTGTATCAAGTAGCTGCTGTAGTTTGTCTGATACTGCATACTTTAGGAACCTGCACCTGCACGAAATGCCACGTCATTGTACATTTCAAAGGGGGTTGTTCTGTCTCGAATTACATTTATCGTGGGCAAAGGTACCCCCAATCTTTGTGCTGGGTTTGGCACGCCTATTTCAAGCACTGATTACCTTTAGCAAAGCTTAAATCTAGTTTGGCCTTTAAAATTCATTTGCACATCCAATTCTTAGACCCGAATGGCATCTCAAGCACAGCCTGCCACACGCGTTGCTTACAAGCACGACTGGAGCTCTTTACTCGCAAACCTAATACAATGTAACCTGTCTATTGTGGATACCTCTAGGACTGGCAAAAGGGTCCACAGTTGGCCAATATCTAAACTTAAACGCTGATTATCCAAGTCAGATTTTTTATCTTTAGTGTTCATTTGAGCAATTACATGAAATCAGAGAGAGGAGCGCAACCAAGCATTTCTGTATTTTTCAAAATATCTATCAGGTCTTACATGTTGTAGCACATTTGCATATGGTGCCCGTTACGAAAGCCTGTTATACTTTTTTGTAAACGCTAGGAGAGACGGCACAGGTTACAGAACTTGGAAATGGATGGAAAAGATCCAAGATCCACAACTGAAGAAATATTAGGCTGTTTTCATTGTAAACATGGGTTTAAAAGCACCTTTGTACAGTGTAGATAGGCCATGTGTACAAGCTGATCATTTTACTCAAGAGCAACATTTTAATATAGTCTTCTATGATAAAAATCGCGCCCCCACCCCAATGCAATTACAGAAAATGGTTCTTAATTTGCATATGGCAAAACACTATTGTCCATTGTAAATGCCGTTTAATTTAATGCTTAAACATGTCCCATACCCTGTTAAGTTAATTACTGCTTAACCATTTACTTAACAATAATCGCTGGATGCACAACCCAACACAAATATCAACCAGTGTTCAATTGAGATTATCATGACGTAAACTCAGTATGCGATACAGGCCATTCATCCACAAATTGTATAACGTCTTGCCCCCTTGTTATTGGATGTTATTCATTTGGTATGGTAAATTGAAAGAAAAATCAAATGGACAGGCACAAAAGACTGCTTAATCCTGTTCAGTAGAAGTCAATATAATGAATATAATTTGGTACATATGATCACATGCCTTTACAACCCTGACAAGAAAGAAAACTACTTTCTTGGGGACAAGAACAAGTCCTCCAGCAATGCCGGGAGTGGCAGGTCTTATCTGATTAATTAGCATATGCTCACAGCAGGCAGCACATGAAAGTCTGCAATTCTACCCTGTGTTTGCCATGAAACACTGGGTGAAGAGTCACTACTTTGGATAAAGGGCTGAAACCATCACGTGAATTTAACGAAGCTCCCAGCACCTGACAATGTAGCTCACTGTCCTATCCTCCGGTTAATATATATATATATATATATATCAATGATTTATTATCAAAGATGGGCTCATGTTATAAAGGAGCACGCATTATTGGTGGTGCCTACAACAGTTTTGCATGTGCACTGGTTTGAACTACGGTGCAAGACGTCCAGAGGCTTGTTGACATGGAAAAGGGAAAGAAAACTTTATTGCCATACATTCAGAACAGCATTAATAGTATCAAGCAAAGCAAAAATCATGTAGAAAACATGGAATAAGAACCAACAGTAAGCAGACCAAAAAAGTACAAACAAAATCAAAAATATCATAAAGGAAAGAAAAATGTACTTAAAATCGTACTTTACAATATATATGGTTTTTTAATATGATATATGCAAATTAGGGGCACTTGAAAGTTTGAATATAAATAATATATGAGAAAGAATAAAAGAAGATGTGCAATTCTAACTTAAATTCACAGCTATAGACGCATCCTATGGACCACAAGCAAAAGTCGTAGAATTTTAATTTATGCTAATTAAGGGGTCTTGAACAATTTAAAGAAGTTAGAGGTGTCCGTCATTCCTTCCATTCTTAGGTTTGTACCACAATTGTAGTCATGTTTGTGTATTGGATGCCTACTGAGGGCTTACATTGCATTTTTTGTTGCGTAATGTACATATAATTCCTTGTATCCAGTGGAGTTATGTACATTATGTTGCAGTAGGAATTCAACATTTAAAAGACCGCCGGTGTTATTTCCACATTCTCATATGTTTTGCTGCAGGCGCGGCCTATGGACACAAAAGTTAAGATTGTGGACTTTTAATTTATGCCTCCCTTTAAAACATACAGGCAGTTTGCTTTTGAAGGAAATTTTTTCAAGTTTACATTTTTATGGCAGAAGCGAGTGAATGATGTTACAAACGATGTAATTGTGTTATAAACGGAGCATTTTTCGATGCTATACAAGAATTTATTATTGAAAGCAGGCTATTCTAATTATATTACATGCATTAACTTGTTTTAGTCAATGGGAATGTGCAGTACCATAATGATTATGTTTGATCAATCATGTACTCGCCTTATTGTAGGATCTTGTGATCTATCCTATGTGTTACTGCATATATATATATATATATATATATATATATATATATATATATATATATATATATATATATATATATATATGTGTGTGTGTGTG
Organism: Hermodice carunculata; assembly: GCA_964020975.1. NCBI lineage: Eukaryota > Metazoa > Annelida > Polychaeta > Eunicida > Amphinomidae > Hermodice > Hermodice carunculata. The sequence goes on from OZ026612.1 coordinate 85,688,783, forward strand.
TGTGTGTGTGTGTGTTTCTGTGTCTGTGTCTGTTTGTGTGCGTGTTGTGTGTGCATTTGTTCTGGATAACCTCTAGCTAAGTTACATATGTATATATTAGGCGTTGTTATAAATAGGTTTACAATAGAACACAATCAAATTTTGCAACTATTTTAGGGATTTTTTAGAGCTTTACTGTAGTTCAGGTACTTTTATCATTGCTGGTGCTTTTAATAAGTTTCCTGTGTATGCAAATAGTGTGTGACCTCCATGGGCCAACTTTATGTCGCTATACATGACCTGCTTTAGAGCATCGCAGAGTTAGGGGATGGCAATGAACTGATGAGTTCTGATCTGGTGCAACTACAAGAGCTCCATAATTTTATCTGCTGCCACATTAGCCAATTTGATTGCCTTCGTAACCCAGCTAGAGATTGTGTTTGCGAAGGCTTCTGAAAAATTTGGCAGTCAAATTCTTTTTCCCTATTGGGAAAAATTACTGAAGTCTTCCATTCCAGATGGGATCTTTTCTTTTCAAATAGAACTTAAGCACTCTAATCGGACAAATCATTCCATTAGGGTCCTACTAATCCAAGTAACAGACGAAACCTTGATAGAAAAGCCCACAAAGGTGGTTTTTAGCCTATCAGTAGCATGTGCAGTCCTCTGAGCAGCCTTGAGGGTTACAGGGCGTGACTCTCCCCACTTTTGGCCCTGGAGGGCATCATGACCAAGCAGACTCTGTTATAAGACAGATAATCTAACCATAGCAAGTCCATGTGCTTGGGTTAAAAACTGGCGAGTGTACATTAATGAGAACCACAGATAATTCCCAAGTTTGCATTCCCCCAGTGTGCAGAAATAGGCCAGATTTCAGTGAAAAATGCTGGATGTGGGTTGTCACAGTGGTGTCGACCAGGCCAGAAGAGCTTGAGTGGGTTCTAAGCTGAGCTCCAGAATCGCCGTGGTCCATGGTCTTTTGGGCCAGCAAGAAGCAATCAAGACTAATGCCAGCTTCTCCTCCATGCCTGTCTCATGGGATCAGGGGAGTCTGCAGGTTGGCATAGATTCATATGCTCTATCACCTGCCCATGCTTAATCACCCCTTATAGACCCCCCCCCCCATCGTTTTGTGCAACCAGAGATATGCAGATGTAAAACCCCAGTGATCATGGTTCTAAAACTGTCTCTACCAACCTTTTTGGCAAAAAGGATCTACCACTACTTGTAGTTTCTACAGTGTTCCTGTACTTTTTGAAATAGGGGAGGTAAGTAGTTGAGTTTGACAAGGAGGGCAGACCGGACTCTGTAAAAGTAAGAATTTAAGCAGCACCTACTGGACTTAAAATATATGGATCCGCAGTGTACCTTTGCTATGAATCCACATAGATCAACAATCTCAGGCATGCTGGTTTGCTGACTGTAAAGACAGGGCTGCTGCTTCTCCTCTGCAGTTGCCTCTTCCTCCTTAGCCTCTGCAGCCCCTGTTGTCCGTTCCTCCACTAAGCCAAAACTTCCTTGTTTGTCCGAGAAAGGGCCCACAATCCATGCTTCCACTGCCTCCTCCTCCTTGGGGCATTTCCTGGTGGTTCCATTGCAGGAAAGCCTAAAGGTGGGTCTTTTGTTTGCTATCTTAAGAGACTGACTGTAGGACCTCCAGATAGCCCAGTAGCGACCAGTCAATGGGTGATGTGTGCAGCCACAAGCCCAGGTGTTGGGTAACTCCCAACATGCCAAGATATACCTATCATTGTATTGACAATGATTTGACCTCCAGGTGCCCTGTGTTCTCCAGGGCACAGTGTGGTGATAGAGGCATTGACTGCTCTATCTGGCTTAAGATGTTGACAGCCTTGTTTACATCATGCCCATGTCTGAGAAGTCATGATTTGAAAGATTAGCTGGCTTTGCATGCAGGTCTCTATGTCCGATCTAGAAAGTGCCAGCAGGGTGGTCCTGCTGTCTGTAAATATCCCTTTGAGGATCCTTTGTGGTAGGTAAATGCAGGCAGAAATTTCTTTCTAGATCACAGGGTACCGAACGCCTGCACCTAGCAAGGCTTAACATTGCAAATGGAGGCTGGCACCCTATACATATTGGGTAGGCTCCTCAATTTAAGATGCAGCTTTGACAGGTCCCAGTCATGTGACTAGAAGGCTGTTAAGGACTCCAAGTGTGGTGACATCTCTCAGGTCAGCTCCTTGATGTAAGTTGAGAAGGGGATCGCAACTTGATGCTGTTTCTCTCCCATCTATGTCATCAACTTCAGAGGTAAGGGTCACAGCTTTGTTGTTGACCCAGGCCTTGGTGCCAGAAGTGGTCCACGATGAGATCTATATTGTTGGTTGTAACTGCATCATTAAGAAACCTTTATACATTTTCCACATTGCAGTCCTCATGCTTCCTCTTCCTTGTTCAAAGACAAGTGGTCACATCTCTGAACATCCTCCAACTGTCTTACCCACTGATGGCCTTGGGCTGACTGGTGAGTGCAAGTGATGTTGCTGCAGGAAGCAATTAGACTCTGTGTGAAGGGATTGGATCTCATATGCATGGGACCCCTCCTGAGCATCTGATTCCTCTTGATCTGACAGCACGGAGGAGGGGGAACATGGTCTGTCATACCAGCTAAAGTTTGCCCTCAGTGATAGCTGCTGGCCCAGTAGCAGCAGAATGCTGTCTATGTCGATAATGTCTGGAATGATCGGAAGCCAAAATGACCTGGGGACAGTGGAGTAAGCTTGGGGCTTCTGAATCTGCTTGAGGCAGGTCCGGAGGTGCTCCACAGGCAATAAGATAGGAATATTGGGCTATGGTTGCAGTAGGAATACCTCACCTCTGGTAAGGTACAGCCATCCTCCCAATAGCTGCAGGGATTCAAGAGTTGGGCAAGGGTGCACTGTGATGCTCCTTTCTTGCCAACAGAGGAGGCAGAGAGCATGGCAGATCCCACTGAGGTAGGGTGTCCTTAGGAATGAGGAAAGCCAGATCTAACATTGAGCCAACTTGCCTGACAGCCAGTGCCTCAGATTTTCTACAGGTAATTGTGACCAGCGAGGTGGCAAACAATGGTGCAATGGTGACTTAGAAGACACTGGAGAGCATGCAGTAGCCAAATCCAAAGATGATGAGTATGACCAAGAATGTGACTACCCCTGATTCTTTTGTTGTCTTATTTTTGCTGTGGTGTCAGTGCTCACTCCTGTCTACCTGCCATGTGGTCCAGTCCTCAGAGGAGGAATGCATGGAGGATGCAGACTGTGAAGCTGGGGTATACTGTGATGTAGAGTGACTGGCAGACTGGAAAGGCTGGGTTTGTGCGAGGGCCTGTGACCAGTCCTGCATGGCCAGGAACTGGGAGAACATCAGAGGTATTTGTTGGTTGATATTTCCCATGATGAATTCTGAGAGCGCAGCCTTATCCATACCGGGGCCTGTAGACACTATTGCAGGAGGCCTGTTATGTGCTTTGCCCTCTCATTTGCCAACGTCTTCACTGTTCGCCATGTTGCAGACAACGATGGGGCAGCAAGTACCCCCAGCAATTTCATCCATGCACAAAACGACTATCTCTTCTAAGTCGTGTAAATGTCTGGTTCATAACCTTCAACTTGACGTGGATTAGATGTGATACCAAACACAATGAAAATTGAATCATCCTGCAGAGTAGAAATTCACATGGATGCAGAAGCAGCCGAAGAGAGAAAACTGAGTGATTGGTCAATAATGGAGTTCAGGTAATATGCAGTGTGTTCAACTGCTGGAGAGCACCATGGCCGTCTGTGCAGTAGAATATATACAGATAATTATTTTCTGAAGTGATAACATTTTGAAGTAAATGCCATCTCAGACAAATCATACCAAATGTAGTGGATAGGTAGTATTTTATGACACAAATATCAGGTTATGTTTCCCACAGGTTTACTCAGATTTCATAATAAGAATTGATAATTCATATTCACCCTTAAAGTGTGTTCATTGATTGGCTCTTAGGGGACGTTTTCAAGAGATTATTCAACAAAATCATAGGTGTAGTTCACAATAGGCTACTTTATTCACGTAAAACCGTATTATCAACAAGCGGATCCTTTTTATCACTTCTAACTCAAAACTCTGAAAGCGTATTTACATACAGAATAACTACGTTATCACAATTTTTTGACACTCACTATAAGAAAGTCATTTATGTTGCAGGGAGCCTTTACATAAACGATCATTTATAGTGAAGTTTTAATAGTGTATGTGTGTGTGAGAGAGAGAGAGAGAGAGAGAGAGAGAGAGAGAGAGAGAGAGAGAGAGAGGATAAAGCATAAACTACACAAAGGACTTGTGTCATTTAAAGTCCTCTTTGTTTCACTACCGCAATTTACCACAAAAAAGTTCTTAAAAGTCTAAAAAGAACAAGCTGATTTGATCATATTTTTATTTAGCAATTGGAAAGCAGGGCGGAGCCCTACATTAATTCCTCTTGCGAAAGAAAGGACAAGGAACAGGACAGACGAAACATCATAATCCCCTGGTGCGCGATCATGCGAGGGTAACATAATTAAGAAGTGGGACGACACAAAACAAGACAGATAGTGGGGCGTCGTAGTTCAGGGAAAATTGTACATGTTACAAACTTGTTTATAAATTATTAGGTTTATAAGTGGTAATTTTGAGGGGCAAATCTTCCAGAGCTTTTGATAAATTCTTGCTCAGCCATGAATATCTTAATATTATTTTCCAGGTTGCAGAGTTCGTGTCCTTATAAAACTGTGTGGATATTAAAAGGAGCAAAATTAGAAATGACTGCATGAAGACGGTCTCTGTGAACGATGTATAATGGACAAGCATGACTGCATGAAGACGGTCTCTGTGAACGATGTATAATGGACAAGCAAAAATATAATACCAGACATTTTTAATCCCTGAACTACACAAACACACAAAGGAGTCTTTGATACCAATTTTATGTAGATTATAGTTCAGCTGGATGCAACCCATTCGTAGCCGCGCATGAAGAATTAAAAGATATCTAATTCCTACGTTTAAAACAGATGGGTACTTTACAAGACGACGTGGCTTGTTGACCAGTTTAGATTTAAATTGAGACAGTGTTGGAGTATTCCGAGTATCAAGAGGCAAGAAGCTCCATAGTCATGTAGCAGATTGGAAAAAAAGATTTATCAAAGAGATCTGTTCTAGCCCTAAAATGAGGTAAGTCAAGACGTCTACGAGTATTGTAGATGTTCGGTGTTTCTGCTGTTGGAGTATTTGGTATCAAATTTCGCAAGTAATCAGGGGAAGGTTATTTACTATTTTGTACATAAGAATCTCTTTATTTCTTTCTCCTCTCTCGACCAAAGTTTCCCAACCAGTTTCCTCATAGAGCTTGGCACTTGCAGTGGTACGCAATGAAACCGAAAATGTCACTGACAGTTTGCACCATAAACAGCTCCAGACGACATATTGGTAACTGTCAACAAGTAACTATGTGCTTGAGGATGCCCATTATCCATTCAGTCATAATCCTAGGTGTCAGTGTCAATATGCACTACATGGAAAAGCAGATCCATACGACACAGTGTGTACTGCGAGAGAGTTGCACTTTTTAAGGGAGATGTGGAAATTTATATGCAACATTAATCCCAGATGTCGCTTGCAGTATGTATCAGGCGTATGCCCAATTTATCTGATGTATGAGACTTTACGTGGACAAGTTGCTCTTCGTGTGCTTTAGCATGATCTGCACACTGTACACTGAGTCGTGGGTGGGTGGGTGGGGGTAACCAACCAATAACTCGACGGTCATTAAGCCTTCATAAGAGTACCAGCATCAAAGTGATATATGTCCTTTTCTTGTCAGATCATTACATCTCACTTTTATTATCACAGCACGGACGTTTAATAATTTAGATCTCGCCATTCAAATAATCATCAGTCATTGAACCATGTTAATCTTTTGGTCCTTAGTCCATATAACAGACACAGGGCAGCAAAGCCCAGGCTTGTGTAGATACGAGCGCTCTCAGTGACACAAAACATGTGACTTTATACCATTTTGTCAAAAACTTAATAGGACAAAAACGTGTCTCTAGATTTCAGGGATGTGCGAGAAAAAAAATGTAAGCTGTGAAACTGCTTGAGCGAAAAAGAATAAAGAAATTTTAGAAATGGAGATTGTTCGTGCTTTTCGTTTCGAGTGCACAAATTTGTACAGGATGGCTCTTCAAAGTCAAGGCAGTTCACGAAACCCTGTTACAAAGACAAAATATAGATAAACTTAAGTCGTGCACGTGGTATATAAAATATAAGCTTAAGTGTAAGTATACAAATCAAGCATACAATTTAGTACTTACTGCATTCGTGTTATCATGGGGGTGGGGTGGGGAGGTTAGAGCCCATGATTTAATTATTAGCCAGTTATACACACACTCCAGTCTTCAGCTAAGCTGACTTGAGCCGATGTCATTTATAATGCCAGGTAGCGTTTCAGAACCTGCAAAACAAGTTCATGTCCCTTGACTTTGCAGGTATTCGATAGCACACAAATACAAATATATGTATATTGAAAATATTTTAAGAAATTGGAATTAAGGGTCGTTCCACACAAGCCATTCGGAACAAAACTAAAGGGATTACAGTATCTCATAACAACTGCATGGTCCTTTTAATCACGCAATGATAAGTACGCCATATTTACGCTTTTCACTAAAGATCATGTACCACTGCGACTGCTTTGATACAAAAGAATATGGCACAGTAAAAGATGAATAAATTACAAGAATGAGAAGCGAGTCTCTATCTGATGGGAAATGGTTCGAACATGTGTAGTTCCATCATTACTAATGTAATATTCAAATAAAATTGTACAAACATAAAATCTTCTCCATAGTTTACCCAAGTATTTCTACAGAGTGCATGCATTCCATAACATACTTTAGCACTGTCAATTAGTTGGCTTTTTAGCCATGATACCTTTGAAAATATCGGCGTTGAGCACAGGAAGAGTTGCATTGAGTTGGACTTAACTCAGAGCGCGCTGTGAGAAGATGCAGCTACATTTTGCGTATGTACACAACACATGTGTAGCAATATAAGACGTCAATCAGCCAAACTGAGATGCTTGAGTATGTGCCATATAGTATATATTCAATCAATTACAAAGTGTTCATTAATATATTTCCTTCGTCATTACTCTGACGATATGTGCATGGCTCTATCAAGCAACCATGCAATACCCTGTATAGATAAAACGCCCTTCACGATATCATAAAAGCACTCAAAAAAAAAAACAAAAAAAAAACGGGGGCACAAGTCTGCACTACATTATTCAGCACGAATAGGCAGAGACATCTTGAATTGGGAGCATTCAGTCTCGAAAACATCCTTGGGCAGACTCATCAAGTAAACCGTGACTTGGAAATAATGCTCTTTTATAGGCAGAATCTTAAAGAAACCGTCTTCTTCGATTACGCATTGTTTATGCAATGATATCCCACAGAACTATTAGGCACTTGAAGATTTGAACGGGTGCATCGAATCATTATCCAAAAACTTCTCATCGCTTTCAGTGAACCGTATCATCTTTGAGTTCGGTAACAGACACTATGGGCTGACAACGTACCGTGACATCTATGTGACCCTCTATCACGGGTATTTACCAAATCATTGTTGTCACATCAGTTGACAAGATTTTGCCAAATACATCTTGTCTAAAAGTGCAGTCAGATGTAATTAACTTTCCCAAGCAAGGTTCAAGTTTGTCAAAAGTAATATGCCCTTCAGTGATCCCAATTTTAAATATCAAGTCTGGTAACGACATAAATAGAAGAGAATGCATTTCTTCCACACAAGAGACGCCGTGGCATCACTTTGGAGGACTGTATGCATGACAGGCCAACCCGCGCGTGCCACCATTATAAACGTTTATAAAAGAGTCGTGTGTCTCAAGCGACGAAGAAGCGTGGCTTGAAGAGAGAAGAAGGCCATCAGAAGTCCCCTGTCACGATAACTATCATAATTCTGTCTCATGGATCGTGAAATTTAAAAGTAAAGCGGCTAAGTTATAATCATGGTGTACTGTTCGCTCCATAACGCACACACATGTGCAGATTAGGAGATGGAAAATGACAAGAACATACTCTTGGCGGTACAGGCACGAGAGTTAACACACCAACATTTTGATATTTCAACTGAACACTCATATAATTGATTGTATCTCTCCTTTCTTTTTACTTGACATGATTTGTACTGGATTGTTAATTTAACGAGTTTTTTGTAATAATTTTACGTGATATGTTTGACATTTTTTTTTGCATCCGTGAGTGAGATTTTGTAATTTATTATTTGAATGTCTTCGACGGGCTATATAAAGCATCATCACAAGGTTAATGATGTAAACATTCCCTATTGAAATTATATTACTCGCTACTGTACTATCAATGATGTCCTCTGTCAATATAAGGATACTTGTCTACAAAGCGGACCTACTGTTGTTATTTTTGAGTCCTGTACCGTGTGTATAGACACAATGCTGTCCGACAACCAGGTAACTGACTCTTAGTATATTGCTTTTGAAAAACAATTTGCAATAACTTTCTAAAACTTAACTTGGTCGCATAGCTGTTTGAATTAATAGGCTATAATTCTACATCTTAGTACAATATTTTTGCTCCACAGACAACTTCCATCAGCACTCTTCTTTAACGCTCAATCTTCCAATCACTGACTTCCTCAAGTTCCTATTTCCGCTGTTTGCTAATAATCGATTTACACAATATACAAGCCTATTGTTAATGTCGCGGCATATAATCTTATGTTACTATCAAGACCCTCAATAACATAGTATCAAATGGAAATGAAACAGTAATAACAAATACTGCAGTGCCAAATGTTGAGATACATTTTGTTCAGGCAACGACTGCTGGAGGTATCTTTACAGAGTAATTTCGAAAAAAAAATTAAGTGCAGTATAAGTAGAGATTTCAAGTTTCAAAGGAAAGTAATAATGATTAAAAAAAAAACTTAACAGGCAAGTTTATAATTGCTCTACCTGGTGGAAAATTCCCACCAGCCATGTATGCAACTGCCCATTTTGCAGTCTGTGTCCGTGCCACCATAGTTGATAGTGAATGATCCAGGAGTTGGGGACAATCTGCATGTTTCCGTTGCCCACATAATTTGGGTGTTCCTTTTTTTTCTTGACTGATTACCAGTTAGCCTTTCCCTGGTTAGAATGAGACTTAGTCAACAGCTTTGTTTTACAAGGGTTGAGCATGCCAAATCCTGCCAATGGAAGCTGTTGATCTAGCGCGTGTTATAATGGATGTATGTCTCGCCTGTAAGTCTCGAAGTGTTTGCTATCAACCAAAAACTAAATGCAACCACTCAAGGTACAACATTAAATTTTTGGCATCACACATAGCTTTAAGCTGTATGAACGGGAAAGGAATTCACAGTGTTGCTGGTTGCTATTGGACTTGCGGTATGTGTACACATGTATTCCTGATTGATCTGCATGTGTATCTTGTACTTGCTCCCTGGGAAGCCCAGTCCAGCGTGAACATTTCTATGCTTACAGGGTGTCTTATCAAAATCATGCACCAGAAATAACAGTATATTCTCTTGGTTGGTCTGTATGGTGTGATCAGACAACGATTAATTTTATAACACCTCTAAACAATTGAATTAAGGGAATTATTTTGTATGCGTTGAAACACATTTACATCGACATTGTTTGTATTTAACTCACAATAAATTATTTCATTTCAAATGTGCTGAGTTAATTTAGGTCTTGGGCTCTTATTGTGCGCCAAGGCAACCAGCAGGCCCCTTTATGCCGGCTACGTCCCAACATCATCTGCTCATTAGGAAAACCAGTATGCATTACATTGTTTCATGATGACACGCTGCAAATTACAAAAATGTATGCTGTTGTGTTTGTTCAAATGCTTAAACAGAATATTTGGACTCAAAATATATAAGTTTCGTTCCATACGCCCCTTATCTCCTCTGTTTAGGAGAAATGTATTTTGTGGATGGTTTTTATGTCCAATAAATGCGTGCTTATGTTATAGGGAGATGCCAACGGCAATGCGTGGTCGTCACGGACTGCGTCGCCTGCCATATCTCTTAGCGCCAGAGCTGGTGCCCCGATGTTCCACTTTCCCTCAGTTACTTATTTTCTCTGTTACCGGAACAAAGGAAGATGGGGCCCGTGCGGTTACACCCCAGGCCACCCGCTCACAATCTCCACACTGTAACAAAAGTCTATCTCCTTCGTGATTTTCTCCCATTATGAGCTCATGTTTCCGATCATGTTGCTTCTGTTGACAAAATAAAGTTCAAAAAGCGTAAAATTGTTTATTTGGTGACCAGGCGGCAACTGTTCTTTACTAATTCTGATCTTCCATTGCGTGAAAAGATAATTACACTCATTGTATGGAATGTTCTTCCATTGGATAATGTATGTAATTACCACTATTGTACAGGAATATGGGCAAAAAGGAACACAACGGCACAACGTTGTTCACTGTCTAATCCAATAATGCCTCTGATGATGGGCACGTACGCCTTGACAGAAAAGTTTCCATCTGCAGACAGCCAAAGGCTTCAAACTAAATGAAAGAATCAACAGGACAAGGATGTTTGTCAGACAAGATTTGTCATCATTATGAGATGTAACACCAGTATTTATTCAATAGAACTACAAAGGCACCTACAGATAAGATCTAAACATTGAATTAATTTGGTATTATATATTGTAATTCCGAGCATAATCTATGATAAATTTCGTCTTTTTCAAAAAGACAAACGAACCCTCTTGCCCCAGTGAGGTGCCTTTTATTTTACCAGCATGCGAAACGTGACCATCTTGTAACATTATAATGCTTTCGTTCATCAGTTGTGAAACTCGAGGACTCCAGTGCTGTGTCAGCATTAAAGAATTGAGGCAAGCATTAGTCGGTCCAATCGCTTTGGAAAATTGTATTCATTACTGATGTCATGTTAAGTGCCTTTTCTGAATGATTTCTGATAAAACACGTTACGGATGATCACGTGATATGAGAGAAACTTGTGGAAATAATTGATATCTGGTCCTTGATGGGCTCATAATCAAAGCAACATAATAAATGTCTTGTAAGCAGAAATTATGATGAAGGGACGACAATTATTTGTGAGCGAGTATGTGTTTTGGATTTGGATTTGGATATTGGTGGTTCTGCTCACCACCGTACCCAACTGGGGTTTTAAAAATGTCCGTCATGACTGGTATAAAATAGCACATTTATTGGACACATTGTATATCAGGTTTCTGATTATGTTGCTTCTGTTGTCAAAATAGAAATTCAAGAAGTGTAAAATTGTATATTTGCTGACTGGAGATTAAAATTATGAAATATCTTTCAAAACAGAACGACAAAAAGAAAGCGGATTTGTTTCACATCAAGCGCATGATGCTAAGTCAAACGTCTTGCACATTTAGGCGCCTGAAATGATAAAAAAATCTGTAGGTTTTGATCACCGAGAAATTATATGACATTTAACAGTTAACAAGGGCCTGTACATCAGCAACACCGGTCCATATTACAGCAGAAATGCTGACGTCATTCTTTCGTGCTGTCAATAGTGCATGTGCAAAGAATCAATCAGTGGTGGAATACGAAAAATTAAGCGTAAGGTTAAGCTATTAATTTTGTTTAAATTGATAAATCGGCGAATAAAAACGCCTGTCAGAACTGACGTGCGCCTTATTCGTGAATGTCAGATCTGCAGAACAGAACATTTTGGGGCAAGTGCTTTGGAAAATGCGATAAACGTTGTGTTTCGCGCGTACTGTAAGCATCCATCTTCAAGGCAGTCTCAAAGGCGCGCACTGAGCTTCATATATACTTGAATTGTCAAAGGGAAGCCCGTTGTAAGTGAATTATATAACACTAGATCGTTATTTGGCACGTCGTCGAGTAGGCATGGCAAATTTCATTTCAATAACGGAGAAGTTTTGACCGTCACAACCTAAGTGTGGCGAATAAGATCAACACCTGTTTTAGGATTAGCATAATGTACGGAAGAGTCGTTAGTTGTAAATTGTTATGCATCAGCAACTGTTGTGTTTGTGTCTGTTTTATCTCCTGGAAATTCACTACTGACAGTTTTGATTGCATTTTTCATGATTCTGAAATGTGACATATTTATAAGTCATACAGTGATGCCTTCTCTTTTGTCGCTCTGCGTACTATTGTTTGAATTGTAAAGCGTAGTCCACAAGCTCAAAATGGAAAGGACATAAGAGTGGGTCAAGTTGAACATTACATCATAATAGAATCGATATTTTTTCAAAATGCAATACGTGGGTTTGAGTATCTCTATGCTGCGACGCGCACCTTTGACTGCCAGTAGGGCAAATTGTATCAACTGAACAGAAAAATTGCTTGACAATCTACACTGCCATCCTCTTATCAGGCGGGATAAACTGAGTATACAAATTGTCACAGATTCGATTTTCTGGACTTCGATCTTACCTCTCATAGTTTTGAACAAGTAAGAATGTAATGTATAGGTTATTCATGATCAGCACAATTAAATAAAGTTATGGGTTTATACTGGGTATGCGGCTCATTTTCATACTTTGCGTTTCATGGGGTTCTGGCAGTTGAGACTATAACATACCCCACAATGTATATACCTTCTGAAACATGTTCTGAGATAATTACACAAATTTTGAATAGCAAATCAGACGGAATAAAAAATAAGATTGAGCATTTTAAATCTCTTTGTCGCTTTCACCAAACGTCAATTTTAAACATGGTTTCATTAACATACGTGAAATTGTGTCTGTATTTTATTCACACTCGTGGAATGGTGTTTTTGTTTTATTCACAGTTGTGGAATAGTGTATGTACATTTTTTCACCAAGAAAAAAATCTTGAGAAGGAACGTCCTTCGAATTTGATATTTCATTTTCCAAGTTATAGGAATGCGTGGTAGTTATTAGGAAATCAATAGATTTGACTCGGTAGTAACAACAAATAAAATGTTGATAAGCTTGTTCTTAAAAAAAACATCTTTATTTTCTGACAAGCAGGGACATGATGAAAAAACTGTATCAATCATTCTGGACCCTGCAGTATGTATGTCCATACTCTCTCAAGAAGAGGATGTGGGTGGCAAGACACATTAATGCATGTGCAGTGAAGCTAATCAACAATTCATCACTCACAGCCAACAGGTTCTTGCTGTTGGTGTTCCAAATTAGGATTTATGGGACCACGGGTGACTTATTTGATGGTTACCTTGGCATATAATCCCATTTCAGAGGTACAAACAGTGACACTCGCAGCTGAAGTACATTTTACCCATATGGCATACGCCTGGACGTTTGGTACGAACACGGGTTGCTTCCAACATTGCTCCGCCTTCCGTCTTATCTTTTTGAATAGACTAGTTCATAGGACTCGGGTTTATTCGGTTCACTTCGGGAAGCGCACCCTGCTTTTGTTTACATTTTGTGCTCGACCACGCTGGCCGGATCACACGTGGAAGTTCCAGAAAGTAAAACACAAGATGTGCTTGGATTTAATAAAAAAAATCAAACTGTCAGCAAACTAAAACTGCACGCTTCACCACTGATGTGACATTTTTGGTAAAAGATTTGCACTGTTCAGCACAACTCGTGCTGTAATCACTATCGTTAGCCGTGGCACCCGCTGTAACCATGGAACCACTAGTAGGTTCATGCTGTAACCATGAAGGCTTGAGCCAGACTCGGCCACTTGCTTATTGGGAAATTAGGCCAACAAGGGAATGCATAACTAATTATGGTCCGGGAAAATTCGATACAACTCCGTATGAAAGGTCTATTAGGGCGGTCACATTTAAAATGGTTGCAATGCTATGATACCACGAGTACACTTTGTGGCATAAACTTGGTTATGCTGCAAACAGTCGGTAGTGGTGTTACACCGTACTTCAGTGGAGGATATAGAGATACCCATCTGCAAAATTGTTGGATTCGTGTAAGGTTAAAGCAAGTAAAAAAAAAAATATTCTTCAGAGTGTTGTACATACTAATGTACTTTTACAGAAGCAAATACAGCATGTAACCTGTGTCTATTAATAGATGATTTTCATCAGGCTTACCCATAAATGGCTTTTAATTTTCGAGAACGTCTGTAGCACTAAAGCCAAACGAACGTAGGCTGCTTAGATGAATCTGGATCTGATTTAATCCCAAAACTTTTCCTCACATTTTTCTACATACCCCAAGAGCTTTTCCACACGCCCGAATGTGTGTTCCACGAGGAATCTATAGGCCTATAGCATGAATGTTAAATGTGCATATAATATGGTCTTAGTTAAATACTTAAGCTAAGTAAACTAGCCATTTTTTTTAAAAACAATATCCCAAGTTCTATTTTTTTAAAACCTTTACTGCATGTGCGGTTTCGGGACTAGATATTATTGACCTGTAAGGAGCTCTGTCTAATTTCAGAGTCACTGGAACAACCTTCAATATTCCATTTTCTTGACGTCCTTAAATACTATATTGTGCAGTTGCACAGGCCTATATTTTTTACAAAAAGGAGAAAATCGTCTGGTTTTTCAAAATTGACAGTTGTAGCCTTTTTAAACCCGGAATATCCTTGGTGTTATATGCATGTATCATCCGGCGTCCGTTTTGCAAAGGCGTGTGACACTTAGTACCACGCATGCAGACAGAGGAAGAGGCTTCCTGGCAGAGGGCGTCGTGACCTTTTTTGTGTACAATTTGGTATTTTTTCGTAACAAAGTCTGACACAGATTGAACGGGAAGCAATATAATTGGGCGGCAGGAAATAGAAGGTATCGATAACTTTCGATCACCTCCTTAATACCTCTTGACTTGTTTTTGTAAAATTTGGAGCCCATTATGGGAAATATATGCACATGACGGGAGGGAAATGTTGGAACTTAATTGGTTTCACAGTTAACTAGCCTTTTTGTAGCCCAGACATTTCTACAGGGAAATCATAAAAGAGGGCACAATGTAAAACGTCACAGTCGGATATAAATGCCTCTGACTTAACAGGTGTTTGGTAATTAGATCTGTTCAGAAGTGCGTTTCTCGACTTAAGGGTTTGTTCAGCCCTAAATTCTTGTGTTCCAGGCAGTGATATTTTACGCAGCATGATAGGAAAATCCGCAGTGTATTTGTGTGACTTTGTTTGCTAGACAGAACGCAGGTGGGCCAGGTTTGCCCGTTCAATAGTATCTTGGGCCTTTTGTGACTCCTTCACTGCTTGTGACAAGATGGGGGATCTTGTTTCCCAGGACACAAAGCACTATGCCTAATTTGCACTTGTTTACCCCCCGCCGCCCTCTTGCTTCATTGACAAACACAAATATTTCAATTTAATAGCCTCGTGTGTATTTGGTGCGTTGGTCCTGTATACCATAAAAATGAAAATTTAAAACACGACATAAAACAATAGTAAAACAAGAGTAAGGCGACAAAATACATCGAAAACGGGTGTCCATGCCAGAGGCTCCAACCTAGGAGTGTAGCAGAGAGGGAGAATCTCTCTCCCAGGGAGTTGCCCAGAGGGAGACCACGAGGTCGCAACGCGACCGAGCGGGGAGAGGGTACGGGAGGGAGTCTGGCTGGGAAAATTGTCAAATTTCAAGTAAAAATGGTGCTTTCTGATAAATTCTGAGGAGTTAAATCTTAAAAAATAACAATAACTGCCAAGCTTGTGGTTTGCATAGTGCCATATATATATATTAACTGAAACCCCTAAGTGGGCGGGAGTTTTTTTGTAGCAAGCGGGAGGTCGGGAGAATTTTCAATTTCCCCTGAAAAGCGGGAGATCTCCCGCCGCCGGCGGGAGAGTTGGAGCCTCTGCCATGCATTGACAGATCTCTCACATATTGGGCAAACTGTCATCAGCGGTAAAAGGTATGCCTGAAACGATGATCTGGTGAGATAAACATTACAGATGGAAGAAGATTCAACTTTTGCAAGTCATGTAAAATCTAACCAAAGTCATCGCACCCTCCATTTTACGTACAACAGCAACAACAGGTCGCACAAAATCAAAGTAGGCCTACCTTGCGGATTTATTATCCCCACGTCAACAGCAGGAAACTTACTATTCCAGCCTGCAACCATGGTAGCTGCATCTTTGCAGACCTCTAGTAAGTGCCCCAAAATATGTAAAAGGCAGCTTTCAACAAAACCTTGGCAGGAAATTTCAAAATAGTTAAAACACCGATGCAGGAGTTGATTAGCTCAATGCTCGTTATTTGATAGACCTACCTGAAATATACTTTTATCAAGTGTAGGCCTATACGTGCCGGCAAGACACCCCCATCAAGCGTAACATATGTCTCATTGCTACAACTTAACAAGGAAAAACTAAGGCAAACTAAACTGACAAACTTGCACATAAAATGAACTTGTCATATTTATGAAGAAGTGCAGGCTAAGTGCATGTGGCAACCTGTTCTTGAAAAGCCAGTGCAGGCAAATGGTGCGAACCAGATTCAAAGTGACCGCGTGCACATCTATAGCCTATACAATAGAAAAGAAACTATATATAGAAGGACCTGTATTAATTATTATTGTACTTTAAACTTATTCTTTTCTTTAAAATGTAAAATAGGTTGACTCCACAATACCTACATGATCTCGTTCCTCGTGACGTTGCATTCACTACTGGGCGTCTATTGAGAAATCGTACTGAATTACGCCAAATTAGATTCGCCACCAATTGCTTCGGTGATTCATTTATGCCGTCTACTATCAAATTATGGAATAACTTCCCGGTTGATGCTCGTCTCACCAATTACCTGCTGCAGTTTAAATCTAAATTAAATCTATTACTCTTAAATGTTGACAAAAAGCCCACATACTTTAAACATGGTAGTCATTTCCTAAACATATGCCACACGCAGCTACGTCTTAACTTCTCTGTCTTAAATGCCCATCTACATCATGTCAATATCCTTCCAGCCTCATCGTGTGCATACTCTCATACTACTGAAGATACGAAACATTACCTTTTGTTCTGCCCCAAGTTCACTGTGCGAAGGGTCCGTCTACTGAACACAGTGTGTCACTTACTCGCTCCACATGTAAATCCGACTTTAATACTTCAGTGCTCTAGTGACATTTTACTAAATATTCTCTTGAAAGGTAATTAGGACTTGCCAGACACTGATAATATATTCATCTTTGAGGCTGTTCAGACATTCTTATCAGAATCTCGTTTTATTTATTAATTTAGTATATGATCTAATTATAAGTCTCCATTATCTGGCATCAATTGTATCATTCGTGTACAAGCCGTGAATTTAGTCTTCTGTTCTCGTTCAGTGTGTATTGTATATATTCCTGTGCGTCCTCTTATGTACTGGAGAGCCTCCAGATTAGTCTTTGTATACTATTAGGTAATCCAGAGAAAATAAATATGTTTATAATAATTATGCCATTTCAAAGGCATACGGGTATTTTTCAATACGTTGGATGTGCTGTTCATTTTGCATATTTAGTTTCCTCTCGTGGAAGTCTGTCTACGGTGTCTATAATTTGAATTCTTGCTCTATATGCTAAGCCTTTACAAATTGACGTGACGTCTTACTAATGTTGTAGACATACTCTCAACTTGAATCGTAATATATGTGGCATCTGAATAGTCAATGTCAGCTTTAGTATGTAGCTTCCTACTAATGCTGCAGAAAATATTTTTGAAGTTGAAGACATAAAACCAGCAATAGCCAGAATGTGTGGCGTTTTTCACTATCCTGTAGACCTACTTTTAATATTGGCCATCTACGGATAGTATTGATAGTAGTTCTGCAGCATAGTGTTACTATTTGTATCTTCTTACAAATGTTGTAGATCAACTGTCAATGTGAGACGTGATATGTGGCTACTAACCACTGTTCCAGGCCTGCTATCAATACCAGCCGTCATATATCTATTGTTACTAATATTATAAATATACAGTCAATATCAGCTTTAGTATGTAGCTTGCTACTAATATTGCAGACCTGGGAACATCAGCTGTAATATGCGGCTCTTTACTAATGTTATACACCCACTTTCAATGTCATTTGTAACACGTGGATTGCCACTAGTGTTGTAGAGCTACTGCCAATAGAGCCGTAATCTGTGGCTGATTACAAATGTTGCCGAGAATCATGCTGACAATCACCCTGCAAATGTTATATTTGATCGAGGCTCAGAAAACTACCAACAGCTGTAAAATTCAATTTCGAATTACTTCTGGCATGCTGCCACTTTAAATTTAAATCATATTGATAGTCTCTATCTCTCTATAAAAGCTGCAAAACATACATTCAAATCACAAAATAAATGACCAAGGAAAGCCAAGCCATTTGATGTCCTAAACGATCGGTAAAGTCGTTGGCAGTTCACTGACCACAACAAAGGAGCGTTTTATGGTTTAAAAGCGACAGGCAATTAACAGTTTCACATGAAATTACTAATATTTGAAGGACATCTGTGAAATTTAGTATTAATTTTGCCAATCCTTTATCAACAAAATTACCCGCAGTTTCGGGAAAATCAGTTCTTTATATATATATATTTTTTTATATAGTACGGTTAGGGATTATTCAGCGCGATATGGAACATTTTATTATCCGTTTAAGAAAAATAAATAGCCCTATTTCAAAACGCGTGCACTGATAAGATATAAATGCATGATAAAAAAAAAAAAAACAAACAAACAAAACAAAACAAAACAAAGTTGCCGCACTGACACGCAATTTTCGCACTCTTTGCATACGCTCGTGCCATTTGTTGGCGAAGAAAGGTTGAGCAACACGTTATTGTGTCGACGCATTCGAGGGAACTGTTGTTGACACTGTAAATGTCACTGCTGCAAAAACTCTTTGAAAACTGACCAGAAGTCACTTTGCTTTTGGTATTATAAAGGTGCTTGCTGTCTGCTTTAATCGCAACCTGTTTAGTTTCCAAAGGTATGGCCAGTGCTCCGTTCCCATTCAAGTTAATCTGCATTCTCGCCAGTTTCGAAAAACACTTGAAAACTAAATACATGGACTTATGCTGCGTATATTTATGGATAAATTGGGGTGACGACCAACAGGATGAAAGGATGACTATATCACTGCATATGGTGTTCTTTCTTTACGGGGAACAGCTTATTTAATATCGCTCATTGCTGCCTTCGTTCGCTATCGCTCACTGGAGCAGGCACAAAGCATTCTTCTTGGATAAAACCCTCAAACAAGGAAAACCATGTTATAATCTATATGTACCGTGTACGGTTGACAACATTCAAATTATACTATCAGCAATATGCAGATAGTTGAACATAATTTTCATGGCTAAACAATATTATTGAACAGATCATTTAAGGACATAATATGGCAGGTCACTCCAATGACTTCCGATTCGCCCGAGAGGAAAACGTCTAGCATATCACGAGCTTCCAATCGCACCGTGTGACTTAAATATTTGCAAACGTAATTTATGTAATTCACCATGTTTGAAGAGAACTGATCCAAAAACATTACAAATAACACATGTTATGTCCACACAGACACACACAGACACACACACACATATATATACATGTATATATATATATATATATATGTATATATATATATATATATATATATATATATATATATATATATATATATATATATATATATATATATATATATTATAAACATATTTATTTTACCTGGATTGCCTAGGTAGTACAAAATTACTAATCTGGAGGCTCTCCAGACATACAACGCAACACACGGTCTATGTACAAGAAGCACAGGACAAGTACAATGAAAGATACATGTTAAACGGAGAGCATTACAGTCCTATATATCACAAGAAAGCATACATCGTCAAGTTTATACCTCACATAAAATGTACAAATAACCCATCTATTAACGATTCAAATTAGTTTCAGCAACGTATGACACACCAGACATTAAAAGTGAAACCTCCGAGTATTAATTATGAATTTTTGTATACTTGAAAAAAATTGTTGGTTAACTTCAAGTGTAAAGTCTGTGTTGCCATATAACAGAATTTCCACCAAGCGTTCACTAGCTACATGGACCATTAACCTTGAGTGAACCCCTGGTGCGACAATATCTCTAATTTCCTTCAACAGGTTTAAACGGGGGGCAGCATGAAGTGGACAAAAGAGAAAGAAATGAATAATATCTTCGACGGGATGACCACAATCACACGATGAAGAGGCTATAACGTTTATTTTGAAGAGATGTGCGTGTAGACCTTAGTGACGTAGACGTAGCTGGGTTTGGCAAATATTGGCAAAGCGGTCACCATGAGCGTAGTATGGGGGGGACATTATCAGTGGCCAACAAAGTTTGTTTGAGGGTTAATTTGAATTTTGATAGAGAAATAGAGCTACGTATGTCGTCCGATAGGTCGTTCCACGATTTAATTACTGAAGGCAAGAATGAATCACCAAACCGTTTTGTACGAGATTTGACCTGTCTCAAATACTGCGGTGTTCTAAGACTACGACCACTGGTATCGGCTGGTTTTAAGGGTACTATACTTGATAAATATTCGGGACACAATCCGTGGTACATTTTGAAGAAAGCAACTAGTTTGAAATATGTACGCCGCTCTGATAGAGTTTGCCACCCTAATTCAGAGAGTAGACGGTCAAGCGAGGTGTGGCGGCGACCGCCCGTGTGGATTCTGGCCGCTTCATATTGCACAGACTCAAGAAGGTCCGAGAGTCCTTTGCTGCAATTGTCAAAAAGTACACACCCATATTAAAGTATTGGACGCACCATAGTGAGATATAGTTTTGCATAAGGTATTTCTAGATAGTTTGAATTTCAGTCTCTTCAAGACAGCAAGACGTTTACTGGCTTTATCTATAATTCTCTCAATATGTGCATTCCACGTCAAATTTGAAGATAGAGTTATCCCCAGGTGAGTATGGCTGGTTGTTTCTGGTATGACTCGATAACCCAGAAGTAATGGAGGATGCTCATATTTGTCGCGTTTTGTCGAAAATATTAGAGAAAGAGATTTCAATGCATTAAATAAGACGTGCCAAAGATGACCCCACTGGTCAACTTTTCTCAAATCACCGTTCATGCGGTTCGCTGAGATGGTGGGATTTTTACAATATCAATGATGCTAGTATCGTCGGCAAACAGTCTTATATCACATGATATGTTATCTACAATGTCATTTACAAATACAAGAAATAAATGGGGTCCAAGAATAGATCCTTGGGGAACTCCGGCTTCCACAGGGAGCCATTGTGAGCAGTGGCCCTGGATGACCACTCGTTGCCGACGATTTGAGAGATAACTACGTACCCAACGTACCAATGATGCTTCAAAACCCAATTGACGTAGTTTGAACAATAGTCCCTCGTGCCAAACGCGGTCAAAGGCCTTGGAGACATCTAGAAAAACTATTCGAGCTTCGTTGTGGTTTTCTAAACCGTTATAAATATTGTGCAGTATGCTTATTAGCTGATTTATAGTCGAGTCATTTTGTTTGAATCCTGAGTTTTTGGACGTTAATAGGCCTTGACTAACTAAATATTCATAAAATTTACTAAACACGAGACGCTCCAATACTTTGGACACATTGCATAGCAAGGAAATTGGACGGTAGTTAGTTTTACTTTGTCGGTCGGACTTTTTGAAAACTGGACATAAATTTGACTTTTTCTAGCAGTCGAGAAATGAAGATGACTGCATTGAAAGATTGAATAGCTTAAGCAGTGGGTAGCTGATACCAGTTGCCACATTTTTAAAAGGAAATTACCAATGTTATCAGGACCAGTTGCAGAGCTTGTTTTGAGGGATAGCAGAAATTTTTTAACCTCTTCTTCAGTGAATATAAACGTTTTGAGCCTCTCATTAGTACGATATTCGAAAGTAGGTAGAGTAAAGGTATCATCAGCTTCAAGCTTGCTCTGACTGGCGAAGTACTCATTAAAAATTTCGGCTTTCTCTATATTTAATTTATTTGATATAACATTTTCATTTTCAATTAAAGGCGGTATACTTTCATGGATCTTGCAACCCAGTATGGATTTGGTCAGGCTCCACCATTTTTGGGGGTTTAACTTTTTGTTATCTAGATCATCTCTCAGTATATATATATATATATATATATATATATATATATATATATATATATATATATATATATATATATATATACATATATATATGTGTGTGTGTGTGTGTGTATATATGTATATATATATGTGTATATATATATTATATATATAATTTGTCATGATGATCGTACACTTCAATTACAGTAGCGAATACCCTCTACATTAACGGACTTGTAGTTACCGTGTCGACCTAAACGGTTCTATTAAAAAAATATATTCTATGCGTACCCAACTCTTGATAATTTTTATTTGTCAGTTGTGTTTTTTTTATAATAAAAAGCTTTCTCATTTTGACGAGGGTTACAGAATGGGTCCTGTGCTGCTCTGTGCCTTTCCTATTTAGTCTGATATTTGTATTGGCATTATTATAGACCTAATTGAAAGTGTACTAATAATTAAAAAGTGGTTTCCCACGCTGAACATGAGATGGAAGCTTGGTCTGACAAAGTTAAAGAACAAGTAGTTCGCTTCGTAGAGCCCACGGTAGTCCTGCCAGGCAAAGTCCGATCATCAGACAAAATATACATAAATATATCCCGGGAATAAGAAACCAGACTAATTACCCTCAGGTCGCCCTAGATTAGATCTATTCCTGCCAAATATTTAGGGAATCAACCTTGCAACACCACCTGTAGTATGGCATTTGCTGGGGTTGAGGAAATTACAAGTCATTCGCGCAGATCAGCACATCAGGAGAGAAAGAGACATCTGGTAGCATTATTAAGAACTAACTATATATTTTCCATCATGGAAGTACTGCATGACTATTGACATGCACTGCACTTTTTTCTTTTATATTCCACTCGCCTCAGTTAACAAAGTAAGCGTGACATACAACTGACATCTGGTAGCATTATTGAGAACTAACTATGTGTTCAACTATGGGAAAACTGTATCACTGTTAACGTGCATAGCAGTTATATATTGTACATTACTTTTAGTTTCCATTGGTATTAATTGAGACTGTAAGCAAAAGATACCATTGTTTCAACTGTAATCAAACAGGTTTAGATAACAAATAGCATTAATAATAATAATAATAATAATAATAATAATAATAATAATAATAATAATAATAATTATTATTATTATTATTATTATTATTATTATTATTATTATTATTATCATCATCATTATCATCATCATCATCATCATCATTATTATTATTATTATTATTATTATTATTATTATTATTATTATTATTATTATTATTATTATTATTATTATTATTATTATTATTATTATTATAATAAATAAAATAAAAATTGCTTCAAATGCCTAATTTTCTTATCCGTTGGATTGGTGGTAAAATAAAAACAAGTTTATTTTAAGACCCATAGTATATGGGTAAGATTTTACAAATTTCCTGTTGTGACACATTATGCAAACATAAAACTTGGGTTGAAAATCTTGTGAACTGTTTGAATTTGTTCAGTAGCGGCATTGTCCAGTCAAGCTGACTTTCATAAATGTTTAAAATTTCCCACCAACGGTGTTCAGTTCTAACTTGATCAAGTAGTCGCCCTTTTTACGTATAGAATGGTCGTTGACTCTGTTCTGACACGAATGCCGACACATGCATTTTAAAGTATATTTTGATAAGTAATAGTGATGACCAGCATCCGCAAAATGCAAAGCGTCAGGAAAAATTAGTATAGGATGCCATGCACAAAAAAGCTCTTTCTCTTTGCATATGTAAGTATGTATGAAGGGCATGTATGTATATATGTATGTATG
Source organism: Hermodice carunculata (assembly GCA_964020975.1). NCBI lineage: Eukaryota > Metazoa > Annelida > Polychaeta > Eunicida > Amphinomidae > Hermodice > Hermodice carunculata. Next base: position 85,712,647 of record OZ026612.1, read on the forward strand.
TATGTATGTATGTATGTATGTATGTATGTATGTATGTATGAACTTTATTTCGCTGTACCTCACGTATATACAGTAGAGGCGCTTTGCCAAAAACATAAAACAACACAGCAGCAAAAAACAACAGCATACATACAGTACAATTCGAAACAGTATACAGTTCATGTAATTTAACGAAAATCAATCTATAAAGAACAAAAAAAAAAAGCAAAGAAAAAGAAAGGAGGTGCATGCATATTAAAGCGGTCCGTCAATTTTCATAAAAGCAACCAAAAACGAACTCGTAATGTATATTGTTTCAGTATCTTGATTTTTCATAAAAAACAGAAAATTTTCTTCCTCTCCCAAGTTATTAAAGTCTGCAAAAAGTTCAGTTGTTGAATCAAATATTTTTTTGCGTGCATCGGTAAATTTTGAACAAGCTAAAATACAATGAGATTGGCTCCCAACGAGTGGGCATACATTACATAATCGTTGATCCAATGGAACTTCGGCTGGTCGTTTGTGTCTGCCAATTTCAACAGCGAGATTGTGCGCGATAGTTCTCAATCGGATGAAGGTTCTTCGTCCTTTTTCGTCTCTGATAATAAACATGTATCTATCAAATTTAAAAGAAACCTTAAATTTAGCATATGTTCTCAACTTCTTATCAGGCAACAATTGTAGTTTCATTTCACTTTTCCACTGTAATATGTTTTTTTGAGTAAGTTCGAGATCATATTTGTTGGGTAGTCAACAAAATCAGTGCCATAGTTGTTCCAAATATCACGGCATCCGATTATGTTTAAGGTAACTTTTACTCTTGAGAGCCATTGAGATCTGCATGTGGCAATTAGTTCACAATAGCACCGGTAGGCGTCATATAAACGTTTGTCTTGATTTAAATTTACAATGCGATGGCAGTTTTTACAAACACGATTCAAAATGACAAGAGAATAGGGGTACAGGCCGGTTTCACTTAACATTGCAATGTTGCATGCTATTCTATTTGCACATAAGCAATATTTCAGGAAGCTAAGGTGTAATTTGTCCAATTCTGTTTTAAGTAGCCACTTAAATCACCACGAGATGACAATTTAGATGGTATGTTCTAGTGAGGTTTTCTCTTTTCCTTGCGTCATCTGAATAAAATGAACAAACTTTGCGACGATGCACACTCTATTCAATTTTTGACAGTCTGTGCTGGTTCATTTAATTTCACATTTGCACACGTATATGTTGTCTGAAAGGGGCACAGGAAACATTTAGCGTCCCAGTCAATATCTTGTAAACATAGCTTATACAAAAACTCGTTGATCTTATCCTAATTCCAAATCCGGCCAGGTGTAATGCGATGGTTGTTGCATGTGTGTTCCACGACAATACTGTCATATCAAACTTACGCTAAGTACATCTTGATGCCGTTAGAAAATAACCTTTTTGTCGCTGTATTTATTTTCATGTTTACAAACAAAATAGGTGGGATGCAGAACGTAAAACTTCATCATAGAGCTTGGAAGTATCTTCTGTATTTGTCTGAAAAAATTTTTTTACCAATGTCCTACCTTTAACTTACAGCTTAGGACATGACGCAACTTGCAATACTAAGCGCCTCAGTAGAGCAGCAAGGTGGCAAAAGAGCGTTAGTTTTCGAGAAGGTGGGGCCGGCAATTTAACAGCTGTCATCATATATGGAATTTTCCCTTAGGGTCTGGAGATCATGAAACCGCGTGATGAAATGTTTGAAATGTTGGTGCTCTTCACAAGGGAAGCCATTTCCTAAGATGGCAATTAGTATATTATTGGTTGACATAATGTCAGAAAGAACGGTCGCAGAATAGCAAATTTGGCATCTTCTAGTAGGATTTTGGACAAAACGAATCTGATGAACATTTTAAAGTCAATTTTGAGAAAATGTTTTACGATGCAAGATAATGATTGGTAAAATCATCTTTTTAATCCCCCAAAATGGTCAAGAAAATGCCTGTCGTAATATTTTTTATTCTTACCAAACATATATTTGGGGAAATAACAAGCGACATCTTATATAAAATTAATCTCTAGGATCTGGAGATTCTGGACCCACATGATAACTTTTTCTGTAGTTCGTTCGTTGCAGAAAAGAAGCCATTTGCAAGATGGCTTTCTGTAAAGCAATAATTGGCATTAATGAAAAATGATAGGTCGAAGGGCATCGGTGATTAATTATATTCACAAAATGATAACACTGAGATGTCATCATGCGTGATATTAATCCCTGGCTTCTTCAAATCATGAAACCACGTGATCACATGGTTCACTATTTGTGCATGTCCCACAGGAACCTATTTCTAATTTTGCATTCCAAATAAATATTAAGTGGCATAAAGTTTAAAAGAAAGGTCGCAAGAAAACAAATATTTTTTCACACATTTCTGGGAAATATGAAAGCAAAATTGGAAGTTGGCTGGGTGATTTTTTTTTATTCCAAATTATGAATGATTATATTATCTGTATCACCAATCAATTTATTCCAGAAAGCGACAATTTGTCTATTTTATATTTATGTTAAATATTTTGTTTTGCAGAATACGAATATATATATATATATATATATATATATACTATGAAATAAATCATTAGGGTCTGGAATTTCCGAAATGATGTGAAGAAGACATGTTTTCATGTTAGTGGGTTTTTTTAAAAGAAGCCACTTACAAGATTGAGGCCAATACACTTATAACTGAAATAAATAAATAAACGAAAGGGCACAGGATAGCACTATTGAACAATATTTATAAACATTTTAATGTATATCCAATAATTTGGTCTAGAACACTGTTGTATTCATATCTGTATTCATGTCAAACATTTTATATGAGTATGACAATGATGATTCGATATATTCTAGAAGGTTGCACTGCTTTACCTTTGAATGGAATGTGGGTATAATTCAAGTCACTTGGACTTCAGGTGTTCTTGGTACACATGCAAAGAATATCACCTTTGCTGTGCTGTAATACTGATTTACAGGTTTTCAGCCAGTTTGAGTTCTAGGTGCCCTAGTTATTCATGCAAAACATGTCACATCATGGGAACTGTACTCATTCGTTTGAGAAGTCGCAGACGCGTAAGTGTAAACCCACTTCGTGTGCAGTTCTTCATTACCCACCAGCCAGTCGACGTGTTCACATCATAGGTGTGGCTTCTTGTCTTGAAACTGCTGTGTTTGTGTGCTTATATTTCATTACTTAGTCGTTAGAAAGTTAGCTAGATACAGAGCATATTCCTGTTCGGGGGACTCACTTGTTTGTGTAGTTGGTGGTAGAAGGCAATATCTTAGAATTGAATATTCGTTGATTTGATCTACTAGTGTCCAGTGCTTTTAAGGCCTTTGTTGCATTCAAGAAATCCATATCACGAACTCAGTGGGTTTTTGAAGACCCTTTAGTTATGTTCGTTGTTCAAAAGTCTATTTGCTTGCCACTCAGTTTTATCTTTGCGGGGTTTTTCATTTATATAATTTTCTATTCGGTCAAACCCAAGTTTACAGCGTGGACACAAGTATGGGCTTTTTGTTTTAGGTTGTTATTATGTTTCTGGTAAATACAGAATTCTTATTGCACGTACACTTACACAATTTTCAGTTCTTTCGGCTTTTCTTCTTTTTGATCTGATATCTAGCCCATCTTAACATCCACATTTCACTTCCATTAATCTAATCAAGTTGCCAGGCAACATTGTTGCTTAAAATGACTGCAGAATTTGATGTAGTTGCATGTAAGAGGAGAAGAACAGAAGTGACAGAAACTGTCAAGTGTGTGTTCTGCTCACATACATTTACAGAAAAATCCCCTGGGGTTAGACCTGAGCTAGATAGGTTGGACTCACTGTTTGCTGCTTCTCATCACGACAGGATGATGTTGGAAAGGTCTTCTGAGTAAAAGGTTGGGCATCTTGAATGGTGATTACATCATCAAATACCATTGAAATTGCCGCTCTACCTATACCAGTCCTCTGTATTTAAAAAAAACAGCAGCAAAACATATAAGGAGGAAGCAACTCCAGGTCCAAACAATGATGATGGCGGCTCTTGCTTTACCAGTTCTCATGTTCCTGTTGGTAATTTTGACTGGAAAAGTAACTGCTTTCTTTGTGGCGTTCAATGTTTTATGAAGAAAAAGTCAGGTTGGTTCATTGTTTAGTCAGCAATCGGTACTAAATCTGACGGAAATGACATGTTCACTAAGGTTGTGGAAGCAGCCAAGCAAAGCAATGATCATGAAATGCTGGCAAGGCTCCATGGTGTCCCTAATAGTGACCTTTTTGCCAGTAAAGCCAGGCATCACAGGCCCAAACATTGCTATAGAAAATACGTAAATGAACTAGACAACCATGCACAAGAAAATAAGTGAGTCAGAAAGCACATTTAGAGATGCTACACTGCAGTTGATTGATGAGTTTAAACCAGCAATCAATGACAGAAAAGAGGTGTTTCTGCCAACCACACTTAGGAGAAGATTTGATGAGATACTTAAAGATAACAATGGTGGGAATTCTGAGGAATATCAAACAAAAAGGCTGAAGAAACAGCTTTCTAAGGAGTGACCAGACATCTCCTTTGTTGTCCAGCCAGGGATGTCAGATCTTGGTTGTGCAGCCAGTGTCACTGTAGGGGAGGTGCTGCGCAAAGCACATGAAGTTACTCATTTTTTAAACAAATTCTAAATTATGATGAAGACAGAAAACAACAGGTAGACGTTGTCACAGGAGACAGTATCATCCACCAAGCTGTCGGAATTTTTCTTTAGGTGTCTCAACAATGTATTTAAGTTGGATATTTTCACTCTCCTGCAGATATATCAACTGAAAACCTCCTTAACTGAACAGATACGCTTTTGTACAAAACTGTATGTTGGTTAACAAATAAGCAAATATATGACAATGCGGTTGATACATTTGATATAGATATTGACCTGTGTTCTCTAAACATTGCCCGGGACATTACAGCAAAGGCAACTTCCATCATGTCCCCCAAACATCTTGGTTTGGCTGTTCATCTCCATCATGAATTTGGCAGTTGAAAACTTATTGACACAATGCATAAACTTGGCTACTGCATTTCATACACAGAGTTAAGACATTTCCTAACCTCAGCAGCAGTGCACATAAGTTCAGAACAGCAAGTCTTCCTCAGATTGCTATGTCCCTCCTGAAATTGTCACCCGAAGTAATGGTGGCCCTCCCATAGTTGCAGTAGCTGATAATTGGGACCACAATAAAAGAAGCATTGATGGAAAAGGAACCACACATTGCATGACTAGCATTCTTGTTCAGCAGGTAAATACCCAACAGCAGAAGTTCCTCATATCATGAAGGCAGATACAAGATCATTGAATTTGGATTCTATGAAAGGTGGTGATCTCTCAAAGCGTCTACCATACAAAAAGCCACTTGCAAGACCTGAACCAAATTTGCTGCCGGTGGTGTCATCCCAAGAGATAAAGATGTTACAAAACAACACTGAGCTCCAAAACACAGCCGACAAGAAGGCATTGGCATACCTCATGGCCCTCATTCCATGTATCTGTTGATATCACTTTGCCATGTCCTGCCTCAAAGGTATCATTCAATCCTATTATCATGGCCAATCCATCAGAATCCCAAACAATCTATACAACCTTGACGCACCTGAAAGAATCCATGTACATGCTTGGGCAGGCACATGTTCTTTTTTTTATATGGGCTTGTTGATGAAGGCACTTGGAATCACATGGGCACACCCCCATGAGTTGGCTGGTGTAATTCCCTGTGAGGGTGGTATGAACTTTCTATATCTGTTATCTCTGCCATAGGCTATCTTAATGATGATGCTGGACTGAGGCAGCTGTTGCATGAGTCAGGTGTTTTTGCTGCTGGTAGTGTGCATAGGATTCTGGCAGGAAAGGACTTTGACAGGGCTCTCTATGCCCTAAAGTTGGTTAATGAGGCATTGGACGAGCGATTACTCTGCCATTTTAAAATGTGGTGTGAATCAAGGGGCAACAAGAACCAACTGAAGTTGAATATTTTACTGCAAGAGCTTGATAAGGCTCTCTCTGATAATGCAGGCAGGAATTTTTCAGAAGTACAATTGAAAAAGTTGATCATAGATATAGGGGAAACTTTGGAACCATTGTTGCACGAGTTTAGGGAATATGGTAGATCTGTATCACCTATTTTAAGTTTTGGGATGACTTTTTGTGTAAAATTCTAAGCCCAATAAAGGTATTCATCAGTTCCACCAGACATGCATCTTGGGATGTGTATGAAGCTTTAAAAGCACAACTTCTCCTACTTTTGTTTGCTTCCAATCGAGCAAACTATTCAAAGTATATGCTAGTCCTGTTACTATAAAAACAGCGACTACCAACTGCGGTTTTGAACTCATTCAGAGATGGAAATTTTGTTGCTGAGCTGTCACAGGGAAAGTTTAACTCTGTATGGATGGATTATACTATTGAAGCAACTGAAAACAAAGCACTGACGGGATCAGGTGGACTAATTAGACTGACTCTGAAAGGCTCAGCTCTGTCAGATGGTTTCTTAGCAGGCCAATCACAACACAATTTTCACAAACATTTTTAGATCTTGTTCTTAAGAGCAAAGACAAAGGCCCTGACTACTAACTTGGTCCCAAATCGGCTGCACCAAAACATTGCTCTCTTGATGTCCGAAGGCTGAGTAAAATGTTTTGGGAGTCCTAAATTGACCCATTTGATGTATCAGATCTACCAGTGCAGTTGGTTAATGTTGCCACAGGAGCAGCTGCGACGCCTGAAGTGGCAAGTAGTGTTGTGAATGCTTTGGAAAAGGGCTCTGCCATGGCAGAGAAGTTTGTAGATGAACGTCTTGTTGGCCAGAGCAGGGACAGGAAGAAAAGCTTCTATGACCCTCTTCCCTGATCAACACTCAAAACATGTAAACATGAAACAAACTGTCCAAGTCAAAAGCAAAGTGGTTAGACTGGATGGTGAGGCTATGTATCTGTGACTTCTTGCATTTAATTCTAGGAAGAAAAATTGCACCCGTGCCATTGAGTATGTTTACCGAGGATGGGATCAAGCACTCTTGTGTCAAATCAGATTTCATGCACAAACTTGAAGAAATGGTACCAGGCAACAAGACACACAATGTAGGTCTTTGTGATACCCTTAATTTTTATGACCATACTTTGATTCAAAGACTTGTCCCCTCAACCAGTTAATCAAAGATAGTTTCCATGAAGTGGCTGCAGGCTTCTACAATATATGTGTACAGTTAAGGTGATGAACCCAAAAGACACAATTGGGATCCATGTCGTATGTGACAGGTACTTGGACATAAGCATCAAAAGACAGTCCAGACTTAAAGGAAGACATTGTGATGAAGGCATAGTCTATCACATTTAGCCAGAAGTTGCCATTCCTCCAAAATGGAGAAACTTTCTGGCAAATGGTAAAAAAACAAAGCAAATCTGGCTTCGTTTTATACAGAGTACATGATAACCAAGGCAGGCACTTCATTGTGTGATGGGCATTTACTGTATGTCAGTGGTGAAAATGGGGACACGACAATACAGATAAGTAAGGGCGGTAATGTGAGTAACAGCTTTGAAGTCAAACCACGAGGAAGCTGATACTCGAATTATTGCGCATGCCATAGCTGCAGTACAAGGTGGGGCAAATCACATTGTTATAAGCAACCCTGACACAGATGTGCTTGTATTGCTTTTGCGTTGTCGCTCTGCTATTGCCGCTAAGGAAATATTCCTGCTTACGGGTAAGGAAGGCAAACACGCAGACCATACTCGCTTCAAGTTTTGATAGACTTGAGAAGAAACAGGTAAACATACTCCTGTTTGTCTATTGCTTAACAGGCTGTGACACTGTCGGTTCTTTCTGGGGCCATGGATAAAAAGCAGCATTCAGGGTGAAAATGCAGATAGCAGATAAGTTGCAAGAACTGGCAGACCTTGGCAAACACCATACATTACAAAAGGCAGAAAAGATGGCAGCTACAAAATGTGTGGGTTTTCTGTATGGCAAAGCACATTGTCAATCTCTTAATGCACTCAGATGTGAAAAAGCAGGTAGCAAAAGTGTTCCCGCAAAGAAGCTCCCACCAACAGAGAGCAGCTTTGAGCTAGACCTGCTCCGCTGCATGTCCCAAATGAAGATATGGCATGAAGCCATCATATCCAATGCAGGAATGCTTGGAGCCCACAGATTTTGGGTATGTAAAGATGGCAGATGGGGCACATGTGTCCCAAAAAACTTATGAGCCATTCACCTGCACCACCAGAACTGCTTAATGATTCGGTATGCAATTGTAAACCCAATTTGTGTGGCTCAGAGTGCAGTTGTCTTGGAAATGAATAGCCATGTACAGCAGCATACTTTTGTGAGGCAGCATGCAATAGTGTTTCCTGCGAATCTTCTGTCTGTGCCAATCCATTCACACTTGAATCACAGTCCATTAGTGACTCTGGTGATAAGCAGGATGTCTCTTAAGATCATAGTCATTCCAAATTTACCATAAACTGAACCACAAAAGCACACATCATCACAAAATGGCTTCATTTTTTGCAAATGTATCCACTTTATTCTCAAGGTCAGCATCTAGAATCTAACCAAAATGCTGAACTATATATGTATGAATGAAACAAGATTTATATCAAAGTTCAGATGCATGTGCAGGAATTCGATTTGAGGTACTACTAGCCTCTGTAAGTTGTTGCCTCAAGTCAAATGATGCTTTCCTTCAGGTCATACTCTGGTGATCGTGATCATTTTGATGATGTTGATAGCTATTTGATGCAGGTTTACCTTCATCAAACTGGATTTTGACATTGGTAATTTGATGGCTCACGATTTTTGATCAAATGTGGTTCTTGTTTATGTGCAACTGAGGCACAGTGTCTGTTACATCAACAAGTTAAAGTCGGCCATCGTGAAAAATTATATTTCTGTTTCCTTCACAATAGTGACACTATATCTACTGATCTCATCCACCCCCAAACATGGGATTTGATGCCTTTTGTAGCTTCCTGTGTCACATTGTGTTGGAGATACTGCCTTTTTTAGTTTTGGATATCCACCATCTTAGAAAATGGCTTCTGGCGCTGTTTGCACCAACCGCAGACAATGTCGTCAGCCGTTTTCATGTTTCTGACATCCAAATGAACAATTCTAGGCATGATGAAAACTGTTAATTTTCCGGCCCCGGTGTCCCCCTGATATCTCCTCCTTGCTGCTCTACTACCTGGGCCAGTGAGCTGAAGGAAAAACAGAACAAACAATTATTTTCAATATTCTACATTTTTTGTCATATTGATTTATGGCATCAAAGGTGCAGACATTTACTAAAAGCTCTCTTCTCTGCAATGGTTTAGCAGGCATGTTCGACAGGCCATGAAGAACAATATTGTGGATCGAACATTGTCTTAATTGTTGTGCAACGTCTTAATTTTCTGTTGCAGGGGGGCTAATATAGGGCATTGCCCTGTTTCCAAATTGTATTTCTTCGAAATAAAATATGTTTAAACCAATATCATGGGTATGCCCATTTATAGAATTATGCATTGTGCATATTCTATGAAGCCAAATGTCTTCTAACACTTCCACATCAACAACACGAGAAATACATTAACCAAGTTCTATACTCTCTGTCCGTGCACGTCATTGCCTATTCTAAACATAAAGCAATTTTCAACAGCAACAAAAGAGTCATTTTTGCCCTATTGCGTTCAACCGGCAGTTTTAAAAACAGACCATGTTGGTCTCATAGATAATCGATGGCACTCAACAGATAACTATTAGAAACCTAAAATACCCGGAGGTATATCTGATTGTGGTTTCTTGTTTTAGTTTGATATTTGAGACAATCCACATGATAAATTAAAGAATATAAGAAGGTGTAAATGGTAATTAAATAATAACTATGCACTCAGGTTCTTGCTTGTAAATGCGAGACCTGTACCCACCCATGCATACGTACATATTACTGTGTACATGGACGTGGAGTTTAGTAGAATAAAGATTACGACTAGTATTGAAGAAAGTAAAAGATTTAATCGATTAATCTGCTATTTTTCTGACATTCGTCTTAAGACCATGAGTATTAATTCAATATATCATGGAAGCTCAAATTACTGCGTGATATCTTACTTTTTATTGCATATAACTGTACAAGTTAACATATTATGCAAGAGCAAATTACATTGAAGGAAATTCTTTAGGTTTTTATGTCCGATACATGGCCCACACAGTTTCAGCCCAGTCTGTGCATTGCAACCCAGTTCTGACAGGGGAGCCTTGCTATATATGCATGCTGCGTATTTTGCGATGGATCCACTTAAAGTACATGCTACTGCTGATCTAGTGCAGAAATCAATTATTACAGCATTCCTTCAGGCCTTATCTGTAGGACTGCCTGAAAGTACTGCAGTATTATAATTTATGGTCTCGGTCAAAGTCCTTGAAATCTATACTTGTTTTGGATACTGCTAGTTTCAATGCTGGAAACTGGGGGCATAAGATTTAGCTGTTTTCGCTCTTGTTCTTGTATTTCTTGATGCGGAATCGTGCTTTGATTCATTTTGGTATGAAGACTTATTCTACAAATCTATATAATATTCTGTCTTCTTTTTATCAGATGTTATTTTTAACTAGAATAAAGGCCAACGGCAAGGCCAGTGTGTGGAGTCGCTCCAACTGTTCAAATGGCTACATATGTTCACATTGTAGAAAATACAGAAGATTTTATGATTTGGCTTCATGAACAATTAAGTGTTGATCCGTCGGAGGGCTGCTTGCCAGTATCACCTTCATCCATTACATCATCCATCGATTGGACTTCTGAGTTGGTTCATTCCAACAGCGAAGAAAAATGACTGGCATGGATTGACGTTTAGTTTAAACATATTTATTTTGACTGGCTAGCCTAATAGTAAACAAGTACACTAATCCAGCGGATCTCCAGTCCATATAAAGACGCACAAAGTATATACAAGGCACAACAAACAATACAAGACGACAATAAATAAGATACAATTCGATGATTGCCACAGATTTATAATCAACGACTATAATGATGATGACTGTCACTGGGATGGCGTACTTCACGGACGTCCCTGGTTCAACAAACTGAGATACCACACTGGTCTGCCCTCACACGGGCTCGCAGCGTGATGATTGAGGGCGACCAAGTGCCACGGCGGCCTCCGGTAATCCAAAAAAGAGAAAAGGTGGAAGTAAGACTTACATCGAGGCAGTGTTCTAAATTAACGTTTGCCTTTTATTTGTCGCTTTTTTCTTATACAAATATACTGAAACTCTCTGTCATGATCTATTACTAGATTTTACAGGTAAATCCAACATTTTGTCCACCGAAGTCCATGTATTTTTATTGCAGCACGTCGGCCGTTATCCCCGAAGTCCTAAGTTTGTCAAATAGCGCAAAAAGTCCGACAATTGAGTGACAAATTCAAACACAAGTACACGCCTAATAAATAGTTTTCTCTTGTGTCCATATCACCGTAACTTCTCAAGATTGTGCCATAGTTCATTTATTTTTGTCCGAGCAACATTACGCGAGTTTTCATTTGCGAAACTTTTCTAATCAGGGTTTATTTTAAGTATCAAAATACACCAGGCGATTGAAAGAAGCTACGCGGAAGCCTTACAAATAAATTTTGTGCACTTTCAAATACATCTTTTCGTTCATGGGATCATATCTTGAACTTCAGAGTGCACAAATTTCAGAATCGGCACATGTAGTTACGTTGGCGGACTTGACTTCTCAGTGTCCTCTGGATTCAAGTCCTCAAGTGATATCACTACTGCGTCTGTGGGGTTTCTTCTGTTACCATGGGCGCCGCCAGAGAGAGGTGCGGTCATGATGTTACATACGAACTCAAAGAATTCCCAAATGCTGAGAAGGGACAATCCTAGCCATATTCCCAGCTGTCCCCCGAGGTCGGAAATCATGTTTTCCACCTACGAAGAACATGATACAGGTTGCCAAAAAAAACGGTATACTTACTTTACATACAAATACTTTCCTAATTTTAAGGATTATTGTCAAATGTGGAAAGGACAAATTATCAGCACATCATCATTTTGTTCAATGAAATTGCAAAAATATTTATGGCTTCGTTCCATATACTTGTCATTGTGTTCTCTTATGAGTAATGATTTACACTATTGCGAATAACAGCACAGATAAACGGCCGTAGGCAGTGTACATGCATGATCAGTTAATATATAACGGAACTTGTGACAGAAGAGCTCCGGGTAGGTCAGACCATGTCTTTTGTGTTTAAACCATCATTAATACTGAAATTATTTTAGGTGTCCATTTTGCATTTCAGGTCCCATATTTAATTAAGATGGGAGGTGGACGTCTGGTGATCGGAATTGTTCATATATATTTCATTTCTTTGCTCCACATATTTATTGTCAGGAATCGCACACCTTTTGGTATAATAAGCAAAATATAAAAATATTTTTTATCTAGACGACAAAGTTTCTTCCACAAAGATTTGCTTATGTCCGAAACTACCAATTAAGTTATCAAACAAAAACAATATCACTCATTACGTATCATTAAAATGAGTCGACAGTTACGTTCCAATAAAATGATGTTAATGATACACATGAACCAAAAACATGTATTTAAAGTATAGCCATTCGATCGTATCTTATTTTCAGCTGCCTAACATCAAAGCAATCATATTAAGTCTTACCTTGTATGACTCTTTTTGTGTTATTGTGGTGTAAACCATATCTTCATAATATATGTATACCTTAGCCACACTGTAATAAACAGGTAAATACAAATGAAGCATTCACTGTTGATGGAAATGGTTTTTCGTGTCTGCAACAGGAATTGATCAGTATTGTCCTCACATTTTAACATCCTGCCATATAACCATACTCAAATATTTTCAATTTATAATTCTGGATTTGACCAGGGTGCAAAATTTAATATTAGCCAGTTTAGCAGAATCTGCTACTGGAAATGAAAGGTAGAATTCCAACGTTTTACAAAGTGCAATAATTGTCCATGTATTACCATAACCAATAGGAACAAATGAACATGAACATGTTACCATCGCGCTTAAAAGAGCTGAACAATGACCATCAAGTTGATAATCCTGTCATATAAGGTTTCAGTTGGTCCTGTAAGGCAGTGATAACTTCATGTACCTATATACCCCATTACAGCCGGCCTTCTTGACATGCACGGGGGGGATAGCAGTTCAAGCTTAAATTGGTAGAAAACGTAGAATACGTGGTAGGAAGCAATATTATGTGTGCAATCAGACGACAACTTAATATTTACAGACAGTGTTTGAATTTTAAAAAAATGCCCATAATACCAACCTGCTCAATACATTTACTGGGACCTTTTTCATCAGCCGTAACATCTTTTGATGGAACTGTTTCTGTCAGAATACATGTGTATGAAATATTAAATTTAAAAGCGTGTCAGGTCATGATCACGGTTATATGTACATATTATATTGCAAACAAACATAAATTTAACGTGACACTAATTCCCTTCCTCAGTTTTCACATGTACCAAAATCGTGGTGCTTTTGCTATACCGCAGCTCCTCTAATTGCGAATGCCCACAGACAATAATTTATACTTTGTTCATGTACACATTTTTGAGGGTTTACAATACTAAAGTCTTTATGTCCAGCACAATTCCTGGTTATCGTATCCCTATTCCGCAGTCCAAACTCTATACACTCCATGAGCTAACCTGTCCGTGTCTAACCTATATAAATATGGAAGTACTATCGTACAAAATGCTCACATTATTCTGTAGAATTTTGACTAAGGCTGCATTGGCCCAAATTTATTAAGGAGTCTTCAGGCGGTAGCTACCAATGAAATAATACGCTAAAGGGTTTTCACAAATGCTGTATGAAATAGGGGTGAACTGTGGGATAGGTTTCATTTCATTTCAGGTTAGACTGATAATTTTTTTGCCAGTGATAGGCGTGTGTACTGCTAAAACATATGTACTTACCTGATACTGCACGGCAGGCCATGCTGTTGACGATATTGTCATCGCAAAATTCTGGTCCCTTCAATATAGTAACATTATTACAATGTCACAAAATTCCTGAATAATATCTTCATTGTCTGTGTATTTTGGGGTAGATTCTTCCCTTTTATAACAAAGTAGGGGCATCCTGCTCAAACGGGTATAATTAAAGAGTGCCCCTATGCCTAGCAGCAACGTTTAACACTACATTTTTCAAATCTGTAGAAGTGGTAGTTTCAACCTCTTGCTGTGCTACAAAGCATCAAGATACATGGAAATTCTGCCTGATTTACCAAATCTGGATTAATGTACAGAACTTCAGTGCCATATGTTCAATCATGATATAATCTAATTTGTGAACCTATGATTTTGTGTAAATTTTTCAGGTTAAAAATATATTACTACTTATTTATAACCACTGGGTTTTGCATATTTTCAAACAATTTAAAAATTCTAAACAGAGCCAGTTATCGCCATCTATCTTAAATATGCAATGCTGCAATGCAAATTAATATTGTAATTGAATGCGAAAAATGAGTACAGTCGATGTAACCCATGGCAATAGAGCGATAATAGGAGAATATGTCGAACAAAATCACAGAATATAGCTAATAAAACACCCATTTTCATTAATCTAACATTGAGCGCCAAATTAAAACACTCAGGTATTAATGCTTATGCACCTGTCTTTTAATTTGTACTCAAAATTAGGTGAATATATAAAACCTCATGAAATACGGGCATTTTGCTTGAACCGTGTTTAACGCCACCTGGCTACCACAACATGTGGTAAAAATATATGGTAGTTCACCACATTTGTTTTTAGGAAAATAATTGTGTGTAACAAAGTACTGAAACTTGCGCTGAATTTGACTTCTTTCCTTTTTAAGGTATTTGCAGTGTCCTTGAATAATTGATAAATATATTTTTCTACTATAGCTGTGTGGTGAACTGTTTAACACAGTATTATCCTTATGTATGTTCGGGCACCAGAAATCTTTTCCTTCTTCCAGTTTTAGAGATCAAAGTATCCTCAGTACAGCAGTTCTTCCCCAAAGTGTAAAGTGTATGGAGACCCATGTTTATTTCGAAATCTGCATTAATTTTCGGCATGTTATTTCCAAAATGCAGATCCCGTGACGGAACGTTCATTCCACCGTTTACACAAGAGCTTTTTTATAAAACCCGTTGACATGCGCAATACCTTCCTAAAATACTATTGGTGTATCGCGTATCTTGGCGACCTGTAGAACTCATGCTCTCATTTTTTTCTGTGAATTATCATATATTTATTGCACATTTGTTCCTACATTTTCCTCTCTAAAATCTTCGACAAGAAATAAATTTAGACCAAGGAGTCAGTATACAAGTTTACTTACTGACAAGGTGCCTTGCATTGGGCATTGCAGTCCAAGGACCCGGATACGAACGCTTCCTGCACATTACGCAAACATGTTTCTGCAGAAGCAAGCAGAAACAAACGTTATATATTTTATGTTCGGAACGAGCGAGATTTCAAATGGCAACCTTTGGCACCAGTCACCTAGCTGAAATGGGAAACGCACATATCCACTCGACCAATTCCCCATTATTAAAAAAATCGTTCAATGGAAGTAGTTATACATACACACACACACACCACACACACACACATACATATATATATATATATATATATATATATATATATATATATATATATATATATATATATATATATATATATATATATGATATATATATATATATATATATATATATATATATCATATTGTATTTATGTCTTTTTGTACAGAACCACTTCCTAGTAGTCATTACCCTATTCCGCAGTCCGAACTCTTTACTCTCCTTAAACTAACCTGTCACTGTCTAACCTATATACATATGGAAGTACTATTTTCCATTTTGCACACGTTCTTCTGTAGAATTTTGACATAAGCTGTATTAGCCGAAACAAATTAAAGGGTCTTCAGTGGGTAACTACTCAGAACATGTTTCAGAGCCTATACCCGTACGTGTCTCTCTGAGTAGCGGCTCCTTGTCTAAGCTAAATATTCACCAAACACAATCCACATAATAATGAATAAATATGAAGGTGGCAAATGATGAATGAGCTAAATACGTGAAGTTACACTTATAAATGCAGAGCTTTATCATGAAAAAAAAACCCTGTCAAACAAAACATAATTACTTGATTTGTATAGTACAGGTTCAGATGAGAACAATTTGAATATATATATATATATATATATATATATATATATATATATATATATATATATATATATATATATATGTGTGTGTGGGGGGGGGGGGGTGTATGTGTGTGTGGGGGGGGTGTGGGGTGGGGGGGTGGGGGGTGTATTTTGCCTTCAAGGTGATGGTCTCTATGTTTCGCTTGACATTGTGCATTTTTAAAACTCACCACACAAATACGGAGTTAGCTGCGAGATGAATGAGGACACAGAGTGAGAAATATGACAGGAAGTAGAAGAAAAAACTGATTAATTCGGTTTAATAGAGATAAACGAATTGGAACAATATAATAATCATACTGTGTATGTATTTATATGACATCTTTCTATATTCATAGTCGAATTAAGTTGAGCCTGTGGTTTATTCGATCTCATCTATAATATATCATTCATGATACAAGAGAGAGCCCTTTATAATATTGAGACAGACTTGTGCAGGTCTTCTATTCAAGTATTTGCTGCAAAGAAAGACGAGCTCAAAATAATAATCTGGCCACTTATCCTTTTTGTCTCACGTTGTTGTTGGATATCTATATGCAACCATGCAGTTGACGCCATTCACTAGCATTTTGGTCCACAGAAAGGTATCTTAGACTTACTTGTACTTTTCAAGGCTTCCTTGCATGTGGCGACATCTGATGGCTTGGGATACAACCATCGACCACAGTTGCAGGCTTTCATTATTGCCATCTGCACACATGATTTGGTGCATGCTTTTTTCGAATAGGACACATTGTAGAGTTCGGTGTACATGTTGCGCTGAGATACATTTACTGTGCATGTACCGTATGGCTCTGGCAATCGGCTAACTTTTGTCTAATTCAAATACAAATATGAAAATTTAGTACATAAATTCGACATTTTCTTTCTGAAAACATACTTCTCATAAGTATTTTAGCTCTAACCCACTAGCCGTTTTTTAACAGCTTTCAAATTTATGGCACAGGCAGAACAATCCATGCAAATATGAAACAAATATATAGGTCTAGACGATCATAATATGAATATGTTTTCAGCATGTCTCTTGAAATAAAAAAAAAAAAAACAGCTGGCCATAAAATAACTATTGACAAGAATCAGTCGTCTTGCATGTTGTAAATTTAATTATAATTGGACGAATAGCAAACACCCGCCTGGATATGCCTCCACTGCCCCCTGATGTCACTTACCAAAGTATGTCCATTTCAGCAATCATTATATGAATAACTGAAATGCAAAATTAGATCATGGCCACCCATTTATTTCAAAAATGCCGGCTGGTACATTTGGTTGTAGGATAGATTTATCATGATGCAGAGTTGCATAGTTATGATGTAAAGGCATTTGGAAGCGGTATAGGGCTTTTGTTATTTTTTACAATCGCGACATCAAGTGAAAGTAACAAAATGCAGTTTTTCGAATAGCTATATGCCCCCTCAAGCAATATTTACCGATAAAATGTAGAAAGAAAAATGTGTCCCAATAGACCAGCTACCTACAGAACTCAATTCCTCTGAAATCGGCTGAAAACAATCCAAGTATGAGAAAGAGTTTACAGATTAGGAAGTCATCACCATGGAAAAAGTAGACAGTCATAAAATATCAGGTGCTAAACTTCATTTATGATTCATTGTAATAATGAAAGGGTACCTTTGAGGGCCAAGCACTCCAAAAGCTTGGCGCATTCTCAACATACAATATGTGTCACAGAAACATAAATTGGGGCATGGTGACCCAGAAATCGATTCAGTTTATCCTTGCTTCACGAGGTACATTTATTTACTTATTTATTTTTTATTTATATAAGAATATTTTTACCCTGGGTGACCCTTTCAGAGCACAGCTCTGTTCTTCCAAGGGGCCCAGCATACATCTAGATGAATAACTTAAGTAAAAATTTAATGTAAAAGGAAACAAAACTAAAACTTACTGAAAGCTTAAAAGGGTTAATATGACTAGGCGAACTTTCTAAACAAATCTACAAACTAGAAAACTAAAAGGAGTTGAGAAACACAGGTACTAAAATACATCACTTAAAAAAGTGAGCCTTATACTGACATTTAAAATCACATATATTTTTACAGCTCTTTAAAAAGTCCGGCAGGCTATTAAAAATGTAAGCACCTTCATACACAAGCGAACGTTTGAATATCCTTTTTTTTTGTTTTTTTTTTTTGGGAAAAGGAACATAGATATTATTTCTTGTTGCGTATCGTGTTGAATAGTGATTAATTTCATTCAGAAGGCAGATTTGGTCACAAAGATAGTTAGGTGCTAGACCATGTGTGACATTTGAACATTAAAATAGCCATATGAAACTGTCTCCTCTCTTTAATTGTCTGCCATTTCAAACTTCTAACAATGTCTTCACCCCTAAAGTTTACATGTGTACCATATAGATATTTTGAACTATACCATCAGGACAACAAAAGTTTGCCAACCACCGGTCCTGCTGTACAAATGTTTATTTCATATTGAACTATACTTCACACATGCGATAAATACTTTTCATTTCCGGATTGAAATTTCAAGTTTTACCCAAATTCGCCTAGTAGCTGTACGTACGTGTGTATGTACGTATGTGTGTATGTATGTATGTTTGTATGTATGTATGTAGGTATGTAGGTATGTATGTATGCATATATGTATGTATGTATGTATGTATGTATGTATGTATGTATGTATGTATGTAAGTACACACTTATTTAGTTCGCAGAAGATCGAACGTGCAGCCTTAGAACAGGACCCTCTACGTCACTGGCGAAGCCACTGTGACCTGCGCTTCTTGGCGTATGCTTATGTCAAGGGCATCCCACCTTGTTATGCTTGTTGTATGTGATGTCAATAAGACATGCATGCATTACCGATACGTCTTGTACCTTTTACAATGTGACACTCGTAAGAAAAGACCGAGAGTTTGCATTTCCCATTTTATCCGTGCTTACCAAGCGTAGGCCTATAGAGGTTGCAAATCCTGGCGAGATGGTCAGCCCTTCATCTTCTGGGAATGGCATAGTGCCTTGCTTGTGAATTACAATTCGCAGCCCCGCTTCTGGAGTTAGTCTATCAATGTAATATTCTGGTTGCACATACAGCTCCAATGACAAACCTGGCACATTCGGTTCAGAATAACAGTATGTTCTATTATTGTAGGGTTTTTTAGTAGAATTATGAGCACACGTTGCACCTAATATTTATATTAGAATATGTAAACGACCATAAAGATAAATATATTTATGAGTATTCTGCAGTACATATAGTATATTGTGAAGAGACAAGTATTTGAACAATAAAAATATAATTTAGTAGGACACCGGATAGTTTATATCTGTGTTGACATTTTACCGAACGCGACCAACATTTACGTTTTGGAAGGCTTCAGCCAGTGTCATAATTGAGATTAATGCACAAATCTGTATTTGAAATTTGGATACAAAACGCTCTCCAAACGGAAGGAACAATATAAAGTTCCTTAAACACACAAATTTCAATTAATCTGAGCTCACCTGTATAATCTTTTACTTCAAAGCTCACTTTTGTTTGTTGCATGCCACAATCCTGGCAACACAGCCAGGTTGGTTTAAACATGTCTCATTTGTAGATATAATTGGCCGACATGCTCACAGCCGGGTTAAGCTAGAATGGTTTGCATTGATGGATTTTCTTACCGATATACAATTTCTTCAACAATTGTTTATGCTACTGAGTGTAAAATACTTTTGAATGTACCATGTGCAGGCCCTGCTGTGGTTGTGGTTAATTTGTATGCTGTTCCCTTTCCCCTCTCGCGCTTTTTGAAGGTGAAGCAGTTACCATATTTGTAGTTGGTAAAAGTAGTGAAATTTCTGGAAACACAGATCATTCTTAACTGTATTTTGTGCATGCACAGTGATTGTGTAATATTAAGTATAGCATAAGGTAATTACTCTTTTTAGCTAAAAGACGAATGATGAGACTCATTTTCTGTCAACTCTATGTTAGAACCGCTTTTCACGAATGATGCTAAGCCACATAATTACATACACATAATACCAGTAAATAATAAGTATACCGCTCCATTACTCGATAATTATATATATATATATATATATATATATATATATATATATATATATATATATATATATATATATATATATATATATATAACAAATAACAGGAACGAGATAAATATTACTGCGAAGTCACACCATCATACTCAGAAATTATACATAAACTTAAGAAATACATTGAGGTTCATAGAAACATATATATATATATATATATATATATATATATATATATATATATATATTCACAAATGGAAATGAAGTTGGCAGGTGGGAACAGTCGTGGGAATTGTATAGCATGGCCTACAGAACAACTGGGCGCTGAGTATAGGCCGGGCTGGTCATCGTGAGGTCTCCTTGGGTGTCAGTTTACGGGTAACCCCTGTTGCCCAAAGAATACCCTTAAAAAGGAGCGAGTAATTTGTCACGATGTATTTACCCGACCAAGGCTTGATATAAACAGTAATTCTCGTGGTTTATAAGGAAACTAATGGAGGTATCAACATAATCTCATGGACTAGTTACAGTTCTTATTGCATGCAAATAACGAGAACAGGCTGCCATGAGCGCGCAAGACCAAGATTGGCGGTATGGTCAATCATAGTTCCCGAGTTTAACCCTTTAGTTGTGATATTCCTTACAGTTTGCTGTTTTTCACAGGCAAATATTAGGTTTTATGGACAAATAAGAATGACACAAGTCCCAATCAGCGATGCTGTAAGAGCTTTGCCTACAGCTCTCGACATCGCTTGTCAACATGTTGCATGCAATCATTCCGCTAAATAAGAGTAGATTCAAGAGATTCCTGGCACAATGTAACTGCAAATTCGGACTCTCCAAGCCACCGAGCAGGTGCTCTCCTGAACTAAGTTTTATCATGGATCATATGCTTGTCATTCGTAATTTCAAACTTAAGGTTCCATGGTGAAGAATATGATACATATCTATTTCTAAGTCTGTGAAGTCGAAAAGCGCTGGGCTCACGAGCGTGGCGTCATTTAAATATTCAAGTCTGTTAAATCTATCGATTCCTACTTGAAAACCAACGTCTACTTTATTAACATCTAATTATAAATAATTTAAAATGCATTTGATAATTCCGGAGGTAAGATGCGACTTTGGCCAGTATCACTGTATCAATAATTTACCTGGCTAAAATGGATTATATGTAATCAGGTGTGAGTATTAAAACTTTTGAAAGTTTCATAAGCTAGTTTTATCATGCAGGGATTTTCATACACGTCACATCTCACAATTGTCAATCTATTTTAAGTTTGTATAAGGTTGACACCTTATTTTATACGTGGCTGGAATTATTTTTGGTAGCCGTAAAGCCGACAGCATTGAAAGTCGGCATCTGTCATTTGTAAAGGGAATTATTTCATTTAGTTATTACAAGTTAATACAGTGCGTACCCTGGATTCTCTCTTCTGCACATTGTTTAGATTATAAATTTGTGTTTTTCACAATGTAAATCCCATTACGTATCATTTCTATCCTCACACACTGCGTATGCAAGAACAACAGTTCATACAACCAACCAAAAGGCGTCAAGTATCATACAACATGCAATGCACACGGTGATTTTTTGAACATGACTGCCTTAATTGTCTAATTGTGAAAATATTTCAGTCTGTAAGTAACAGATATCAAGTTATTTGGATATCAAAAATTCGACCTTTTCAGGAAAATTAAGGTTATATGTAAATGTGTGTATGCAGTTGTCCTGTTATTCCAGCACTTTGACTAGGAACGCCAGATGGCGGATAAATTGTGTTGGCAAAATGCCTTTCTAACCAACATGACGACCAGAGTATAAGCAGTAACAATGTGACGCTCTTGAAATGTAGATGTGGAAACATATATGTATCCATTGCAACACAACTAGCCTTACAACACATGATAGCTGAAGCCAACCGACTTTGAAAATATCGGTACTAGATTTCTGTGTATTCAATCTAATGTGCACAGAATGTTTAAGAGAATGCAAACGGAATGAGACTCAAATTGGTTAAATGTCCTAAAGTGTTGATATTTGGTATAAAAAAGGGTTAAAACTGGTATAAGCATAGAAATGAAAGTAAACTTCGTTCCTCAACCAAGATATGTGCATGCCAATGAAACTTTACCATTACGCCAGCGCCCTCTCACCCACACATCGCAATCATTTTTCTAGAAATGCGAGAGTTAGTTCTCACTCCCTGGAGTCCCTCTCACTTCCGCAAGTTTTTGAACACGATCTCTTGACGGGAAACCATTATTCTTTTGCATTTGAGATAATAAAATTAAAGACATGTCAATAAGGATTGGAGGCCGTTAACTGGGACTTAGCGTACATGGTTATCCAAGAATTATTGAGTAGTCATGTGAACTTTCGCTGGAATAGCAGACGCCCGTAACAACATACACACAGAAGAGCAAGGTCTTCGTTACGAGCATATAATCCACGAAGTCCAGTTCTTAAAACGAGGCACAATCGACTGAGTGAACAAGGATCCCAATCCTACATTCAGGCTAGTAAAATGTTACTCAGCAGCTCAGCGTAACACCCGTGAATTCATGTTCACAAATAGCAAGGTATATATTTAAAATCCATAATGTACAATTATATAAATGAAATATACTCGACTGAACAAGGATCCGTGTCCCACATACAGCCTAACAACATCTCGCTTAATTGGTGGCCGTACGTCTGGAGATCCAGTGGGTCCATCTTGCTCATCATTTCCATTATATTTCTCCGCATCTGTTCTTCATTTTTCTGAGAAGTGCGGCGAAATTCATCTACAAAGAGGCCTTCTGGTTATTGTATTGTATACTGTAACCTTATTGGTCATGACATCTTGTAAAGCTAGTAATAATTCCT
The DNA here is from genome assembly GCA_964020975.1 of Hermodice carunculata. Classification (NCBI taxonomy): domain Eukaryota; kingdom Metazoa; phylum Annelida; class Polychaeta; order Eunicida; family Amphinomidae; genus Hermodice; species Hermodice carunculata. The sequence continues at coordinate 85,735,830 of OZ026612.1, forward strand.
GTATTGGTTGAAAAAGAGATCTATTGCGACGATGAAGCCGATTGGCCTTCTTAAATGACATTGGTCAATTATCTTTTATGTTTTTATCCCGGATCACCACAGATGCCAGAGAAAGCAACCGTATGGACGAGGTAAACAACCAACAAAAGAAGTCTGATTTGCTTGTCAGCAAATCAATCTGTGCGCCTATAAAACTTTTAAAGATTGCCTGTTCAGCATTCATTTAGCACCTGCAAAAATCTTTCACTGAATTGTTCAAAAGAGACAAAACCAATTGAGATGTGTCACAAACCTATCAATTTGAATTGGAATGGTACCTCTGTCTATTATTGTTTTGAAGTTTTTCAAGATTTAAATTTTGTGTATTTGGCTAATTTGTATGAATCAAACTGCCACAACTTTTTATTCATGGTTCATTGGATGCTGTTACAAAGATAAAATCTCACAAACCTGTTAATTGAAGGTAGAATGGCACCTTTATATTAATTGTTGAATATCTAAGATTAAAATTTTGTGACGTTACCTAATTAACATAATTTCAATGCTACAACTTTAGTTCATATTTTACTGGATACAGCTGTTTCATTAGCCAATCAACTGAAGTTGGAATGACACCTCTGTTTGTAATAGTTTTGGAGTTGGTCAAGATTTAATTTTGAATTTTCTCCCATTTTGCGTAAATTGAATTTATACAACGTTTGTTTGTGGTTCATTGAATACGTAAATAGCACAAACCTATAAATTGAAGTTAGAATGGCACTTTTACCCATAATATTTTTGAAGATTTTCAACATTTAAGCTTTTCAAGTGCTCCTAATTAACATAAACTGTAATTCTATAACTTTTTTGTACTTCATTAGATGCTTTATAGCACAAAACTATGCATTAAAGCTAAATTGTCACCTCTACCTGTAATACTTTTGAAGGTATTCAACATTTAAACTTTGTAAGTCCCTAATTTGCATAAATTACAATTTTATAACTTTTGTTTGTGGTCGGTTGGATGTGTCTATGGTAAAAACATATGAGTAAAAGTCGAAATGGTACCTCTACATTAGAACTTTTGGAGATATTCAACATTTTAACTTTAAAATACCTCTAATTTGCATAATTTTCAACATGGCGACTAAACCAAACCAGGTGCTTTATTCCACTACTAGGTCAATTACCATGTCACGTTTGGTACTTTTCGAACCAATAATGTCCGATAAAAAACTGAGGATAAAATCCCAACGGAAATAAATAAATAAACAAACAAATAAAGAGTAACATATTTGAGGAAAACAAAAAGTCTGTGTTTGCCCACAGACTTAATAATGAAATTTGACTTTTTTGTAACTTTCATTACTTAACCTTCAACAATCTGTGGAATAATTTTCAGGGCTTTGCCATGGGTAAAATTTCATATTGTGGCAGTGGATCCTTTGGTTTCACTGCTACAAAGAGCAAAGCGCACCTTTTACAGCAAGCTTTTTGTCGCATATTATTACAAAAACCTTTGTATGGCACAAACAATAACTTTATCATGCCAGTTGGATAAAAACATCGAGAAATTCTTCACTTACCCCCGACCTTTTCGCTTTTATTGCTACCCAGAAAGGCCATCTCGTACTCATCAGCCAATTTCTTGAATACAGATTTTTTCGCACGAAATTTAAAGTTCTTGATAGGGTTCAAGTTGCACACTGTTACGGCAGGGAAATCAAGATCTAAAATATAACGAAAAAAACATATATCACTGTCAGGTTAGAAAAAAAATAACAGTTGATAGAAGCCTTATATATGAATGTCTGTTGAGTTATTCAGTAATAACTTTCTATAAATGGATATTCCTTCCAGGAATCAAGTTGGATATCTGATTGGTCCCCAGCCATTTACTAGAATATTTTAAGCTTTGCTGAGCATTATAAGTACCTGTTTTACAACAAAACTAATAAATCGCCAGAAAAAAAAGAACTGTTTTTCCACACACTAAGCCTCTCAAATCCTTGTGGGCTAATTCGCACTAAAAGTTATGTCTCTCCTGAACACATTTTTTAGTCACTTTTGTAATCGGATTTGCAATCTCATCTAGATTTAAAATGATATCCTGAAAAGAGAGCTCAATGTATTTTACCACTCATCAAACATTATTCTCCACTATTCATATGTACATGGCAGTAAACTTAAGAAGCTCCAATTTCTGTTTCCATTCCGTTACCAGTTCTTGTGAAGAGCCCCAGTTGTGTGGTTCATCCTAACGTAGCAGCATATTACTTTTTACGCAGAAAAGGCATGTACCCCTGCGATTTATATTTGTTATGTTGGTGAGGCGTACGCTATTTTGCATACGTGTCTTTGTGTGGTCATTTTTACACGGGTATGCTTTTATTTTACAACTCTGTTACCACTGTTATCTGTAAATCTTGCAAGATAAAATGGGCCACTAACATATGACATGCTTATAACTTCCTGTAAACGCCGGCAGCTCTGGTATTGGATCAACACCGTAAATGCTTCAAAAGTTCTACTCTGTTGTCACAACGCCGTTGACAAAAGTTATGTTCATAGAGTTATAGAGTTGAATAACGGAGAAGTAATATCGGTCATTCAACAAAGTGAGAAGAAGGATTGTCTTTTCCATAATACCACTTATATATATATATATATATATATATATATATATATATATATATATATATATATATATGGACACGTGTTCCCTGGGCACAAAGCCTCTTTAATATCTTTGCTGCAGTAGCTGTATTGTATCTATTTCATACCAAACCCCCGACCCCACCCACTGAATTAATAATTAATAGTAACAAGGTGGCATATAAATGCTAATTAAGTGATGATCTTTAGTTTTATTGAAGAAAACATAATAAAGTCTGGTCTGTGACTGAAATCGACACTGGCTGTCACATAAGATTAAAGTCATCGGAATTTTTGTTGTTGTTGTTGTTGTTGTTTTTGTTTGTTTGTTTTTTTGTTTTTTTTTTTTTGTTTTTTTTTTTTTTGTTTTGTTTTTGTTTTTTTTTTTTTTGTTTTTTTGTTTTTTTGTAAGAAAATGGGATGAAATTCAAGCAAAATAGCGGTACCTCTCATGAAATACAGGATGTAATGCAATATAAATAATGGTATACGAGTGGAAATAATATTGGTCTTTGACATTACTTGACTAGTTAACATATGGTATATCAGTATTTTTAAAATTTTTGTTTTTGCAAAAAATAATGTGATTTGATCAATATATCTGAGCCACAATCAGACTACTAGCAGTTAAGGAAACATACAGTCAATTAACGCCCTGTTACATACCATAGAGTTGTTATCTCGCTTCTTCATTTATAACCAAACTTTGTAAATGGTCCCTGTGCTGTTCTATTTGATCTTTAAGTGTAAGTTTCCCGTAGCAATTTTTCAAAGAACTCCATAAATTGGTTCCACATAATAAGGGCAACGACACTGCCCCACATGCACAATAGAAAGAATGCATGTCCACCAGTTAAACATCTGTGGTTCACATTTTCAAGTCCGTAGCCTTCCAAAACATATCTTTATTTTGCTCACTACAATTATTTGATGTGTGTAGCAATAAAATGTGGATACCGCAAATCTATCTCATGGGTAACTTTATAATACATTGATATGCTCACGTGAATGTCAATTAGTTCTTGTATTAGAGGTAACGGAGTGGTGGTTTATTTCGTAGCTTGTACTTTTTGTGATGTCCTACATTGCAAAAAATACTGAAATTAAAGCTTAATCGTATAGTGACAGTTGGTATGGAAGACACCCTTAATTCAGAAATAGGTAAGTTGATGAACTGAAAAATAGAAACTTTTTGGCCATGAAATGACCCTCAATATGATCCCTAATGCCCAAAACGCATGGAAAATTCCATCTTTTATAAGGATACATGACTTACGGTCGTACCCTGGGGGCTTACGAATTTATGTTCATCTGAGGCCTCGTCCAGTATAAACGAGACCAGAGGCAGTCTACTCGAAATTGGAGGCAAAGAACCTGGATTGCAGAAAAAATACTAAGTCTTCCTTCAATTGGAGGTATTTGAAATGATCTTACTTCCAGAGAATCCTAGCCCAATGTTGACGTCAGATGGGTGGGACATGTATGTTTTGATGATCATGATGACATGATAGGCAGCAGTTGTTATTGCACCGAGCAACAATACCAACCACATGTACCGTCGGGTGACGCTTTTGGACTGGTATATCCGCGTGATGGCACCGATGCTCGTATTTACACAGAATTTGTGCACTTGTTGTTGGAATATGCCATTATTAACAGCAGCGTGATCACCGTCGACACGTGCAGGGGATTGCATCTTGCTGAAAAACTTGTCATTTTGGATGAATGGCACCGCAGCAAGTACTTTCAAATAGTTTACCACTGGGTATTATTTATGATGAAACCATAAATAGTGTCCGGTAGTAAACGTACATCTATCTGTAACCATTTTACCTTTACAAGGATTTGAATTATCGCTGAAAATGGATTTAATATGTTCACATATAAACTTTTATGTTGGTATTCTATTTTTCTTTATTGCCACGACAACGTACAGGGTAGTTAAGGAATATGAATAAGCTGTACTGGGGTGCAGAACGAAAACAAAATGGGCTTCTTCAAAATCCAACTGATAATATAACACGCAGTAATAGGACAATGATGCTTGCAATATTAAACAGTAGGTATTGTTTACAATGTTAAATGGAGGCAAATGTAGCTGTATGCATAGGTTGGTAGGTTAAATATAATTATATGTCGATACATTTAATCGACATAATATCATGATAATATTTAATCGACTTAATATTATTATCAAAGAAGTAATCTTTCAGTAGAATTTTAAATTTATTGAGATTATTGGTAGAGCATACTTCCAATGAATGACAATGTATTCGACAACGTATATCCTGAAAAAAAGTCGTGAAAACTCGCCCACGTTCGTCCTTTTTGATGATAAATAGTATAGTCAGACTGTCTTATATTGTAAGTTTGAACAGAGAAAGTGGATAAGAACCACTCATTCAATATTGTGGGAGGTATACGGACACTATATTTGTACATAAATATACTTGTTCACTATGGCAAAATTAGAAACGCACGAGAACATCTACCAAACTTCACAGCCTGATACACGTTTATACTTTCACAAGTAAAATGATCTCATATGCTAAAGCTTTATTGATTTGACCACAGAGTATGAAAACTTCAGCTAAAACAACAACCTGTAATGAGCGAGTTTCCGTTCACGGATGCAATGCCAAATGCACACTGCACTTGGATATAATATGCCCAAACATTGAAAAATTGCCGCCCTAATAAAATTTTGTTTGCAAATTCGTAGTCTTGTTAAATCTATGGCATTGTAGGAGCCCTGAAGACTCGTACAATATATTAGATAGAATAGGCACAAATTTAATTCAAATTTGTTGCATTGCACATTGGGAAACACTGCCTTAGTTTTCACTAAGATTCCAGTATAAGGAGTTGCATCGTAGAAATTGCCCTTCTATAATGGTTATGTTGGGTACACTGTGATGTTCATCTATTGCCGAAGTGAAACAAATGCTGCAAATACGTATAAATTTTTATTATCTTCCATTTTAGAAAATATAAGGTCAATCCTTTGTGCTGATCTTTTGTCGGTATGGCTGAAAAAGTATTCCCTAACACTCCACAAACCACGTGGATACACTGCTGGAAACCCAGGAATGTCTTAAAGAAAACATCTAGACTGATGCTGCTCTTACTTGCTCTTACCTAATCCCAGTGAGACAGAGTGAGACCAATATGCCATGCGAGATGTGCCCTGCAGAGACAAAATCAAGTTAGACCATTTTCGGGCCACTTAGATATGCTAAGACTAAGTAACACTGAAAATGAGCCGTGTGCACATAACAGGAGAAAGGGATGTGTGGCCTATGGTCAAATTCACACCTAGTAAAATATTATTGGACCACCTTAAAGAGATTGCATGGTTATCAGCAGGACGACACTAATTAAGATTTTCTGGTTGCAAATCTGGATCACATTCTGCCTGCATGTGATCACTGTCTGCACATACCTTCATATAATCAACCATGTCATGATGGTCATGGCTAAATGTGCTGTGCTGACTGTGTGAACTGTAGTGCAGATGATACAGCAATCTTTATTTTACATATAGTTAGTGTTGAAACAGGGTGCTGGTCAGGACTCACATCTGTGCACCCTACATACATGATATACATATGTGACTTATCGCACAAAACAAGCGTACCAAAAAATGCGTGAACATTCGGCAATTATTCACCTTTGGGTCTGTATTGCTGCATGCATGATGCCGGGAACGATTTGGTTACCAACAGCCCAACATGCACTTCTAGATACATGGTCAACAAATTTATGTACTACTTGCTCTAAGGGCCACATTTCTTGCAAAATTTCCCAATCAAATGTCAACAACTTGACATTTTGCTGAACATGATGGTTTTAGTCCTTTATTAACAGTACTGGCTCTTCACACGGGGTTTTAAGGCAAACCCAGGATAAAGTAACAGACTTTGATGTGCTGCCTGCTGTGAGCATATGCTAATTAATCGAATTTGGACTGGTTACTCCCAGCACGATGCTGACTGGAGGCTTTGTTGTTGTCCCCAAGAGAAAGTGTTTTTTGTTTCTTGTCTGGATTGAAGAGGCATCATCTGACCATATCCATCAAATCATATTCATGCATATTGACTACTACTGAAGAGGATTGAGAAGTCCTGTGGGAATAACCACCACGCCTCACCATGAAATTCTTTCTGGTTGTCAGTTTCTAGCATATTGTTTAAAGCATGAATATTTTCTGACAGTAGTATAACTACTTGGTCTCTGATGGCCCCAAACTTCATCAATGTTAATAAGAGAAATAATAGTTTTCTTGCTTGAACGTGTTAAGTGTGGTACATTTTATGACTATTATGTATTTTATGCATGTCATATCGATATTTCTGTCTACGGTTACCATCTAATACCCTAAAAAGTATACATTTTCTGAAAGAAACATGACATCGAGTTTGATTCTGGCACCAAGCATACAATTTTAGTAATGGTATTGATATAATCAAACGTTAATTTAGATTCTTAACTTTGGCATAAAATTTACAAAAGCACTTTAAAAAACTGAATATCAGATTTAGTTTATATTGTCAAACGGAAGAAAAAATGACGCTCGATATAACAGTATTTTAAATTTTTGACAAAATGGCTTAGCTCTAATGTTATGGCTGTTTAATTTATGGAATATATTAAAATTTTGATTTTATTTGAAATATCATGTATAATTTAAACTAAAACTGTTATCCAAAATTCAAAATATGATTTTGCTGCTTGAAGTGTACCATTTCATTTCCTATAAAAATAAAGTTTCCCATTTTTGGTGTTTGCACTATTTTTTTCCTTGTTTTTGTTTTTTCACAAAAGCAGGTGAAATTAACCTTTTCAATTACGCAATTAAAAATGAATTTCTCAACACTTATAAAGAGATTTCATCATTCGAAATAGCTTCACCCAAATGTATGCTTTTAGAAGATTTATAGTTTTTATGTTCTCAAATCAGAGGCCCAGGGTACATAAGGACACATTTAGAGCAAAGTCATGTTTTCTCTGTGTAAAGTACTGTAAAAGTGGAGCACGCCCTTAAAACAGATTGTTGCCTGTATGTTCAACAATTTTTAAGTTCACTTGCTGAAGAAGTATCCCTGCCCCGCAAAAGCAGCCTGTGCTTTACAGGTGTTATCTTACCATATGTTGTTTCCAAGGCAGACCAAGCTCTGTATTCTCTCTACTTCTCAAGTGCAGTGGAGAAAACGCTGAAATTGATCTGTTTTGCAGGCAGTTTTTATACTAACAAAAGAAAACGTCGTGGAATTCTTGATCACTACATATGATCATTGATAAGTAAAACACAATGATCCTATTTCAATGGTCAATGAACATTCAAGCGCATTGGCCGGGTCAGCCTATAACATTCTGTCGACCGTATCAAAATAAAATATTATTTTTGGTCCCAAAAAAAAAAAAAATAAAAATAAATAAATAAATAAATAAATAAATAAATAAATAAATAAATAAATAAATAAATAAATAAATAAATAAATAAATAAATAAATAAATAAATAAATAAATAAATAAATAAATAAATAAATAAATAAATAAATAAATAAATAAATAAATAAATAAATAAATAAATAAATAAATAAATAAATAAATAAATAAATAAATAGACAGCTAAGAATCAATATGCTGGATCTGGTACAGATTCACAAACGTTGCCGTTGCACATGATCAGGTTCTACATTTTATGCCAACTTCTTGACAGACTAGGACCTAATAGTACTTCCATACATAGAGCAACTACTTTCCTTCTAGCTCCATTCTCCATGCTACTAGCAGAGTGATAGACGCTACAGCACCACTTAACATTCACACACACCAGCTTGCATTATAGTTTTAACCCAATGAGATGAAAGCCTGTTCTGGACATGCCAGGGGTTCACTGACCTGCATAAAACACAGAGATTGATCCTGATAATGGTGAAGGCACACAGGCAGGAAGTTGCTCTCTGTCTGACTGGCTGGACATCTGGAATACATGTATTGTCTTTTCATGCTGGGGTGCCTTTCAAGGTCAGCCCATCATTAAACTGTCGCAGGAAATTCAAGGCACTTGAAGGTCCAGCATAGCCAGCAACTAATTAAAAAATCTGGAATATTGATTACTTCATCAATATACACATATTGTGACATATTGTAGCATGCGTTAATTACGGTAGTTTTTTCTGGGCTTCTTCTTCTCCCCGTTAGCTTATCACTTAACTCAGGCTGACATCATAAGTATGAGCAAAGCGCAAACCAATCTCTTTAAAGTGGCTCCATAACATCCTACTACATACGAATTTGATCAAGGGCTATCCATCCCTTTCTCCTCTAATAGGTACAGGGTTCATTTTCAACCACACTTAGCCTTAGCATATCTGAGTGGCCAGAAAAATGTTCTAACTCGATCTTGCCTCTCCGTGGCACATCTTGTAGCATGGTATATTGGTGTTCCTCACTCGGATTAGGTAAAGCAAAAGCTTCTTCAGCCTAAAAATCTGTCTTTAAGACATTTTTTGGTTCCTAGTGATACGATGGGATCCCTCATGTACTTTACTTGCGAGTTCTCAACAAAGCAATCTCAAAAATCACAACTTTAAATCAGGTTTTGAGGGCCCCGACTATGAAAGAAATAGCCCTCCACAAGCAGACGCGTTATTATTGGTGGGCGACACAAACAATCTGACAATTTAGTTGTCTGGTCTGGTATTAATCATTAATATCCGTATGACAAAACACAGCATGTTTGCGGTCCACTTAAAGAGAGTAATAGGAACAATTTCATTGCGTTGCTGCAAAATCTGTGCTGAGCTCATAAAGATGACTGGGGTTGAACATTTGAAAATACAATTATATAATACAAGGTACATGAATGTCGCAACTCCCAAGAAATTGACAAGATGCACGTACTTACTTACCAGCAGTACACAGGAAACCTCGTGGCTCGAAGTCCTTATTGAGACAAATGAATATGAAGCAACTAGACGGACCAAAACTAATTCACATTTCAGTGCAGCGTATAGGCACTGGGAGTCAAGGGATTTCTATTGTTTGTGCACACTGCAACTCCCCTGGCACCAAAATGAATTATGGATACTTCCCATGAGTAAATTGAAACACGGCTACAAAAAGAGGGAGATTGCAGCAACACAAGATATATCTACTGTCTTTATTATATTTAACACCTTTCTGCTCAAACCTGTCAAAATCTACTGGAAGGGTAATATTTTTGTGCTGACTGTTATTCTCTAACGACATATTTGAAGCTTGAAATGTTTACAAACATAATTTACCGACTTGCTTTTCGTCTGTCAAGAACGGGACTCACAGAAATCTTTTAGTTTGAATTAGAAAACCATCAATGTAGTAGTAATTATTTTTGGACCCAGATGACAAACTAAATGTAGAATGTTCACCCGCCACAGTTGAGTACACTACCGGCTTGTGGACCCTGTGCGGCATGTTTGTGCTAGTTTTCATTACGTCAAAGATGCTAACTGGACGAAAGTATCCCTTCTTTCGGCCAAGCAACGCGCACGGCATCCAAAAGAAATATTTTGTCGTAATTATTTCTCCTCATTCACCCATGGTTATGTCTTCAGCTGAACGGAGCTCATTTCAAAACAAAAGAAAAAAAGAGGTTCCATGCCAGTGACTTCCATTTAGAATTCAGAACAAAAACTGTGCATTTTATATAGGCTTACAATATTCAATTTCCTGTGAAACCCTCATACTATTGATAAGCAGATAAATTCTTAAGCCATGCAATAGCTAGGATCCAACTGAATAGTGCATTTGAATTATGTACCAAGTATTTCTATGCAATCAGGAGGCACCAAACTGAAAAAAGGACTGTTTTCAATAGATTATTACCAAATTTAAACACAAGATAATAAACCAAAATTGTTACACAACTCTAATTGGCCTTTGGGAGACTCGGGTAAGATCGTACAAGCTTTAAGCATGCTGAAACGATCATGTGCGCTCATGGCACTTCAATGATAATACACATTTTGTATACAAGTAGAAGTCGTTTAGTAGTGCACATCGCGCAAACAATCTATTTCAATTTGTCAAAAACATACATTTGTGTGCACTCTATTCTGTGTGAAAGCTTCAGAAAGATGTCCTGGTGGTTGTATCACGCTTAAATGTTGTGCAGCAGTGTTTCGAACACGTCAAAAGTCATCTCGGTAGTAGATAACATCGCTGCTCTATTAGCTTGTGTTTACGTATGATGATTAATCGGATAAGGTAGCAACTTTCCCGTGGAGGGGAGAGAGGGGCTCTTGGTTGCCGTGGCGCATCTGGTGTACAATCAAAATGCATTATTTTGCAATTTGCTCAGTCATATTATGATTATTAAATGCCTCATTTGTATAATAATTTGTTAACGACATAACGTCCTGCAGAGGATTAAATATAGTATATATGAAACATAACTATTGTTGTAAGTTTTAAGGGGACGTCACCAGCATGTTGGTAGAGGGCAAAATTAGTATTTTTGCATTTTTTTGGAAGCAGTGTAACTAAAACGGAAAATGTGCAGACGTCACGGCCACACACACAGCAAAACGGGGAATAACAGCGACACGGGATAAAAACCGATGATTTTATAGTCTCCCGTTTCAATCATCCAATAATGATTCATAGACTCTTTTTTTTTTTTTTTTTAGTTTTATCTCTTCACAAACATAAATTCCCTAAAAGCTCCATTGGGAACCTCCTATACCCCAGGCAACAGTTCACACAGCTTTCAAAAAAACTCCTTGACTTGGTCCATATGCCAAGTTCAGTCCGGTGTGGTCCTACGGCCGTTCAGTAAATATTCCCTGACAAGACTATCGTATCAACCTTATGTCTGGTAAATATTGATGCAATAAGCTAAAACGTTTTGCTTGTTAAATTCTATTTTATGTAGCTTTATGAGGTTTAAAGATGCGAGAAGCTATCATATGATCACCAAGCACATTAGTGTCTGTTTGTAGGGAGAATTACATTGTTGTATTTGGTTTTGTATACAATTTGGTTCACAATGTCTTACCTGTTCAGCTCATAACATGAAGCAACTTGCGATTCTTGGCAGTATGTATTAAATGCAATGCCAGTGAATTACAGATTGAAAAAAGGAATGGACATACACAGTTTCCAATATTCTCCGTTTTTATTTCATCATATGAATGCAGTCATGAAGGACGGATCACTTCTTCGGAAGCATTTGTTTCTGCCAACAGTTTGGCGGTCCTTTCAGAAATGAAGCTGTCAGTTACTTTTAGCTCCACGATATCACCACTTCTGTTTTTGTGGACGTAACTTGAATGCAAATGGACATGAAAACCTATATACCAAGTGTTCCATTTTACATATAGATATTGCTGTACTAGAATGACAAGGAGACATATGTTGGATCGGCTAACCAATATCCCATTGGGCACGCAGTTTTTTTTATGTTTGAAACCCGTACATCCAAGGGCACTTTTCCAGGTCGTATTCATATTGTCTTTGTAAGGGACAGTCGCTTACTGCAGATGGATGGATTACCTGGTGTTTCCATATTCTGAGGACAAACCAATAAAGCTTTAGTTTTTGAGTTCATTTTACTTGTTAAAATCTAAACGTGTATTGGCTTGTGAAATTAAGTAACTTTGTTCGTAGATTTCGAATAAAAGCTCTTAACTTACCGTTATCAGGTTGCTTTTAATAGTGCATAGCCAGCCTTCACAACGACTGATTCTCGAGGTTGCCTCATTAAATTTAATCTAATAAGATGAATGTAATGGTCGGTTGCGTGATTATGATGATGTCATTCTCGTATTTAAGTGGCATGCATTTGGGACTAACATGTAAATATTCAAGAGACAACAAATGTCGTTGGTCAGTAATTGTATTTTCAACATACATTTTGCTGTCTCGCTAAATTTGAAGGCAGATACATTGTTTAATCCGACTATCAAAAATACCGTGCTGGCTTTGACACCATGGCGATGTCGAGTTTAACTAGGCCCCAGCATCGTAGATGCGGGAGGCCTATAGTCAACCGGTCCATCTGTCCGTCCGTCCACCTTTCGTTTCTGGACAATAGTTTTCCACGTAATTATTCAATTACCTTCAAATGTTGTCAAAGTATGCATCTACGTCAAACCTTGGCTGGGGATTGTTTAAGGGTGACTTTGACCTCAAGGTCAAGGTCACAGGGGCTTACAACTAAAATGGAGTATTATGCAATATCTCCAGAACAATTCTATACAAGTTCACCAAACTTGGTCACAATATGTATTCATAAAGGTCTTTGCTGCATAATGCTTTTCGTGACCTTGAGGTCAATCTCACAGGGGCATAGCAATGTAAGTCCGTTTCTATGCAATATCTCTTGACGTATTTGATACAAGCGCATTATATTTAGGCATTTTATGTATTTACCTTGAGTATTGGAAAAGAATTGCCCTTGTAGCATCTACCTGAAAGCACACAGAAATTTAGGGCGGCATGCATCTGATCATCAACATTTCGCCTCAGAATAGAATTGAGCAGCGCATCAAAAACCAATGGACCTGCTTTGTTACCTCTATGATGTAGTGATACAATTAATTTATACACCGGGCAACACCGACGCTCAAGAGGCTTGAGTGAGGTGAAATGAGGCTGCCCTGCTACATTTTGTTTAAATTGCCTGAATTTTATCTTAGCTTCAGTGACAGTATTATGAACTGTTAGCAAACTCAAGTCTTGTAAAGACAGGATACTTGGAGATGTTTGCGGGTCACAGTTTATTCACCTATGCGGGCTTAGGTATAAAATTCAAAGAGAAATACAGCCTAGTAGAGAACTTTATTATACTCATGCAGCAGTGATTCCAGAGCATTTACCAGTGAAAATAAAATAGGCGGTGTAAAAGGTAATCTTAAGTCTATATTGGGCCAGAACCGATGGGCCCTGGCAATTAGACTCTGTTCTTGCAAATCTTTGGCAGGATCAGGGAGGCCGTGAATGTTGTGAATATAATTACGGCCAAAAGGTGAGATTGAATGGTTTTAGGTGACTTTGATTGGGCATGGAGGAAGGCAGCATACAATGCAACAGTTGCAATAGCTAGCAGAAGGGTCTGATCAATGTTTTAATGGACTAAAAATGAGGCTATTGCCTTGCACACATGCTCATATACTGTGGCTGTTTGGGGTGTGACAGAGGCACCCACTATGTGGGTTAGAGTTTGAATAAGATGGAAGTGCGCTGGAATTGCTGTTGGCTTTCGGTTACAATGTGGTGCAAGGTCTCTAAACTTCTGAAATTGAAGATAGCTTAAGGCATCACTAAATCTCTTTTTATCTGCTGGGGCATGCTTGCATTGAAATATTGTGGCGAAAGCAAGCACAGGCAAGTTGCCGCACCCCACAATGATGGTGGGAGTCGCGAAATTTGCTTGTTGATGACAGCAAACAAGGGCTTCATCGTCGGTATGTAATACTATGGAATTTTTTATGAAGATGTTCCCAAACATGTAAGCAATATCGATGGGTACCAGCTCTAGAAAGGTTAAGTTGAGGTGCCTCCAGAGTGAAGGGAAGGTGCCAGGTTCCCACCGTGATCCCAGCATGGCACAGAAGCCTTTACTCGCTGTCCTGTCAGTAAAAAGATGCAATACATCATTAGAAATCCAAGTTTTGTCCAAAAATATAGTCCTGCGATTGAACCCTTTCAAAAATTCCACCCAAACAGCCATGTCCTTATGCATAGGTGCATTCAAGGTGACATGAAGCCCGTTTGATTTACCAATGGTCACATCTATCAAGCTGCATAAAAAGGAGTCGCCGGGAAGTACCACCTGACAACAAAATCATAAAAAACAAGAAGGGACTGCAAATCGAGAAGTCTGATGGTATGCATACGCTAGAACTTGTGAAGCAACTCAGTGGCTTTTAGAACTTTTTTTTTGGGGGGGGGGGGCAGTCTAGCTTTCATTTTTACAGAACCAATGGTAATACCGACAAACACTAGTGTCTAAGCAGGACCCAAGGTTTCCTCAAAAGCAACAGGCACAGCGAGTTCAGAATATAGCCACAGAATCTTGTTGATGACTGCTTGGCATTTACTATGGGAATTGTGCACCCAAAAAAATTATCTAAGATATGGGCCATGTGGGAGACACTGAGTGTGTGTTCCAAAAGTCCACTGCAAGGCAGTAATGAATGCTTCTAACATTCGACAGCTAATGCTGCATCCCATGACTACAGTTATGTCATAATTATTCTTCCCCTGTCATTCAAAGCCTTGCAACTCATAATCTCCCAGTCTTTTTGGATGAATTTCATTGCATTTCTATATTGGTGCGAACCATGTAGCAACCATGGCCGACAGCTTTAATCAAGGATATAGCTTCCTCAATTGTATTTGTGTCTTTTTGCCCAGAACCACTTCCTAGTAGTCATTATCCTATTCCGCAGTCCGAACTGTTTACTCTCCATAAGCTAACCTGTCCCTGTCTAACCTATATACATGTGGAATTACTATTGTCCATATTGCACACGTTCCTCTGTAAAATTTCAAAATTTTGACATAGGCTGTATCAGCCCAAAATATATTAAAGGGTCTTCAGCGGGTAACTACTCAACATGTTTCGGAGCGTTTTACCCGTACATGTCACCCTGAGTATCGGCTCCTTGTCTAAGCTAAATATTCATCAAAGACAACCCACATAATAAACAAAGAATAAACATGAACGTGGCAAATGATGAATATGCTAAATACGTGAAGTTTTGCTTATAAATGTAGAGCTTCATTATGAAAGAAGAATATCATCCAAACAAACCATGATTACTAAATTTGTATACACAGACAACTCGACAGGCTTCATGCGGAATTTCATCATTTACTGAATTAGCTTCTGAACTTTGGCATAGGATGGGTTGTGTATCAGTCTAAACCCTCCAGTATTCCATGGAACATGACCTAATGGACTAATTTTCAGGTTTGCAGCAGTTGTTTCGAATGGACCAGCGATGCGACCAGCAGCAAGTTCTTTCTCAATTTTTGCCGTGACAATGTCTGGATGTTCTAAAACATATCTTGCATTTTTTGCAAGCTGAGGGCCCCAGGGACCTTTGTATTCCAAGGAGAAACGATGGGTGAAACCATCTAACACATTGCTGAATTCCCTTCTTGGATAGCATACTGTCCAAAAAGCTATTTTTGTACATTAACGGAAGTTAGTAGATTGCTTTGCTTGAGTGGAGAGATTGCAGAACTTGTTTTTGCTGGTTTTACATCTGATCTGATTTTGATTGGGTGTGCAACATTAAGAAGCTAAGTGGTATCCCTTCTCACACTTGATGCACCGATGGCTATATTGGCACCCACTGCAAAAGACGCAACTGTGGAACTTGATGCAACTGCCGTGGGGTACCTTAAGTGAATGGGATTGGTTTTGTTTGCCTCCTTCCAGCCTCTGCCAAAACGGCTGTCTGTGTGCGCCATGAACCAGAGCAGTGGAAAATAACACATGATTGACCTGGTTCCACGTTACCAAATCACCATGTTGCATACATTTTTTAAATTCATCATTAAGCCTCCATCTCCCCCCTCCCCCCGTCATTACAAGTTTTGCTCACCAGATGTTGGTAGTTCAAAAGATTAGAAGTTTGTTTTGGAAATATCCCTCACCAAACTGAGGAATTCGAGTGAAAAGCATCTGTCCATTCGTCAATAGACAGAGCCTTAGCCCTGTCTTCCTTCCATACAATGGAAGAAGCATCATGACCTGGTTTTGTTTCCGTGGAAAGACGGAATGATTATTTTTTTGTCAAGGCGAGACCCTAACTCATTTTACTCAGTATCCAAACTTTTCTGCATAATTTTGGCTGGAATACGGGCCGAACGTGGTCTAACAACTGAATGCTGTGTGGTGTGGGCCTTTACAATGGGAAAGACATATACGACTTCTGTGGCAGGGATTCCCTGCTGTGCAAACTGTGGGGCATGCTCACAGTCTTCCATAGTTGCTACTGATGTAAGGGGTGTTGAATTGGCGGATGGTGGAGGCATCGTACCTGATATAGTTTGTGCTTCCAGCCATGGTGTTGCGGAGCATGTCAGCCAGTTGTTGAAACTGGAGTGCAGTTTTTCTGGGTCTCCTTGTGGGGGTTGTTGCAAACTCTTTGCCTTTAGCTGAAGGCACAAACACATCCTTGGACTTCTGTCCATGCAGCATTGTCTTCGATGTAATATGTCAGCGTAAAGATAATGGTGGCGAGGAAAGGTTCATGTTCAGGCAGAATATGCCCCGGCTTAAGCGCATGGCCTACAGTAAGTGCATATAGAAGAGACCACAAGTCATAGACTGCTGAATGATATATTATACTTCTGTGTTTACAACTTACAAGTGTTCGATAAAAATGCCAAAAACTTCGCACAAGTAAAGGGTGGGACAGCCATTTAAATTTGATGTGCCAGAAAATTTCCTTGATATACCATGTGTACAGTCCCACAAGGCACACCGTTAAATAAATAGGCATCAAGCATGACATACTGCTTTGATGAAACGTGGCATATGTCCCGTGGCACACCTCACTGCCTTCCAAAATGTCATAACACACTTCTCCCGCCTAAGCTCAACACACCCTAATAATGGTTCATAACTGCCAACTACCTTTTGCTTTGAGAATGAGAAGTGTTGCTACCACCTGGTAGCTAATTGCAATGTTAAATATATGCATGGGGCAGGCCAGTACCCATAATCTCTTGTCTGCCCAAGAAGTGGGTAATACCCTAACCATTGGCACGCTAGGTTTCAGCATGGAGGAATAATCTAGTTTATTCCTCCATGGTTTCAGGGCCATCTCACAAACATGAAACAAAAGAAAAGCTAATTGTTATTTCAACACAATGACATCACAGCTAAAGAGCCCACCCAGAAAGTTAGAAGGTGGCCCACTTTTCCGCACTTATCTGTTCCTATTACCTTTAATCAGCTTATTATATGATGCGAACTTTGCACCTGTGCACTGTGTTACATCACAACCTGACAACGGTTACCGAGTGAGCGTAAAACAGCCGATGTTCCGCTGCTGTGCTCACGTCACATGATGCAGATACAAGACACGCATGTATGTTCCAACAGTTCTTACCTCTCTGCATAACCTCCCCTTGGTTTTGTGAGACAGCCACTAGGACAACATGCTGTACTGGGCGATAGTTGCCATGATGGTGGCAGTGGTTGTAACAATTGTCACATATCTGCACTCAGTGAGTATCTGGACGTTGACTCTCTCGTGTCATTCTCTAATCCAGGATCTGCATTGTGTTTTCCTACGCATATGGGCACTGTTAAGTGCAAAAGATCATCATCGTATAATACAGCATTTGATAATTTTGTAGATGTTTTAATGAAAGACCCCGGGGTAAACATTTTTTTATTTACCTAGCTCTGAACTGTTTGTCGGGAAAAAAATCGGGACAATACTGAATGTAACAGTTGAATAAACAAACAATGATGAAGAGCATGTCGTTTATCTCCGACCCCAGGGCTCCTGGCTAATAACTTTTTTTAATATATACAATAAACTTGTGACAAATATGACATTTTATAGGCAATATATCAAAATTCAAAAGCGTCCTTTTATTTGGCTGTATTCATTTTATTTGCGTAAGTGCAGGCATTCAAACACGGGGGCATCACTTAATCAGCTGAATTCTTTGAGCATAAACATTCTGTACAAGGTAATAATAATAATAATAATAATAATAATAATGATAATAATAATAACAATAATAATGATGATGATGATGATGATGATGATGATGATGATGATGATGATGATGATGATGATGATAATGATGATGATGATGATTGAATATCTTTTATTCTGGATGACCCAACTCAGACTAAGTCTGTTCTTCCGTGGGGCCCAGTAAAAACATACATACAATATATACATACACTATATATCAAAACATGTTAAGATACCTGAGCGACAGCTGTGGGGATTAAAAAAACAAGTAGGCGCAGAGAAATATAAAAGGACACTTTTAAACTCCACAAAATTACCTTTCCAACCCCGTTTATTTGAAAGAAATCGGCCCGTAAGTTTTTGCGAAATAAAATTAGCAAGTTCCAGTAGACGGCCTTTCATATTTGTTCAGGAACGGCAATCAAAGGTTCACTCGTTATCTTTAAACCAGGTCTGAGAACAATAACTCACGCAATTTTACTCAAACACTCATGGATTTTTGCATAGTAAGAGTTCAGAGTATGTTTGAACAAGCATGATAACTGTCACTCATGTTCTTTACCTCTGAAGAGCCTAATTGCGTTGTTTATTTGCTATTTGCGATTAGATCAGAGAACATGGTTTCCCTGTCAAACGTGCCACTTTGCTACGCTTCATTTTGGTTGGCCATTCGTGGTGACGCGAGATACTAATCATCGTCGGGTGGCCTCTGCCGCAGATTTGAAGGCTTTGTAAAAAAAATATTTACAACTTATCTTTAAAGCATGGCAAGTATTTTATATGATTGTACATTCTGTGAGCATATGACAGTTGAGTATTGGATGGAAAGAAGAGTACACGTACAAGACAAATTGGCAGTCACAATGGGGAGAAAAAAAAATATCCGATGGACCCAACAAAAAGGCAAAGGCTAAGCCCAGAGTACAACCAATGGCGTGAGGACAATAACAAGGGACCAACAGAGTCATTCAGTAATTGAAAGTAATTTCTGTACAAATGGACTGTAGGCCTCTATGCTTAGGCTCTACGTAAGTCAAGTACACTGTTCAATATGGCAACGTTTCATTAGGTAAGCTCCTACTACCTATATATGGTACTTTCAAAGGATCAAATAAAACGGGATATTTTGTCGCAAGAAGTAAGCTGTACCTTTACCTACCCACAACAAATATAATGATATCGAATTACAATGTATATTTGATCAAATTGCCACCCGATTAGTCAGGCTATATATCCCTCTTAAGTTGTACTGGTAAAATTATGGAAAGAGGTGTGTTCAAACATGTGTTTAACTTTTTTCGGGACAACATGGTTATCTCTGCCCACCAATCCGGATTTATGCCTGGAGACTCCACAGTCAATCAGTTACTTTCCCTTTACCATGAATTATGTTTGGCAGTCGATCAACAAAAAGAAATCAGAATCGTCTTTCTCGATATAAGTAAGGCCTTTTACAAAGTGTGGCATAGAGGCCTTCTTCACAAGTTAGAAAAAAATGGTGTCATAGGAAACTTATTACTATGGTTTCAAAATTACCCTCCTAACAGACAGCAACGTGTTGTCCTTAACGGTCAATCGTCTAATTGGGGTACTATTGCCGCTGGCGTCCCCAAGGATCAGTTTTAGGTCCTCTTCTGTTCTTAATTTATATTAATGACATAGTCAACGTTGTAAATTCTGATGTTAAACTTTTTGCCGACGACACATCCCTCTTCCTCACATTAAACGACCCAACCCATGCTGCTACTATCCTTAATCAAGATCTTTTTCTTTGGACGCTTGGTCCAAAGAGTGGCTAATTTCTTTTAACGCCTTAAAAACTGATACTATGCTTATTCCTCTTTAAAAAAAACAAATATCAGATCACCCGCCGCTTGTATTCCAAGGTCACCAACTAGAGAATGAATCTGAACATAAACATTTAGATATTACCCTGAAATCTGATTTAAAATGGAATGCACATATCAAACAAATCCCCACCAAAGCCTCAAAGCAACTGAATATCATGAAGACTCTACAATATAGCCTAGATCGCAACACACTTGGAGTTATTTACTTTTCATTTATTCGACCTATTTTAGAATACGGTAGTGTGGTCTGGGATGGCTGTGCACAGGCTGATGAAAGAATGTTAGAGGATCTGCAAAAGGCTGCGGCCCGCATCGTTACAGGAGCTATGCGCACAACCCCTAATGTAAAGTTGCATGAGGAGACTGGCTGGGAGACCCTTTCCAAACGAAGAGAGAGGTCGAAACTTATTATGATGTTCAAAATTATCCACAGGCTAACTCCAAATTATTTGTATGCTTCTCTCCCAAAAGTCCCAGCACCAAAAGAAAATCCCCCTTATAACACCAGGCGGCGGTCTGATATTGACAGATGGTCTTAAGTGCCTTTGTTTCATTCAAGATTAATGCTGTTTGATAAATCCTTCTTTCCTTCAGCCATTAAATTGTGGAATCTTCTGCCACTGGACGTACGTAATTTACCAACTTTGAATCAATTTAAAATGATAATTTCTTGCCCCAAGAAATTGCCGCTGAAATATCCCGAACTTTTTAATATAGGTAAGAGGTACATATCTATTTTACACTCCATATTGCGCATGGGCCGCAGCCAATTGAACGAGCATCTGTTCCAAATAGGCGTCAAGGCGTCACCAGCCTGTTCTTGTGGTGCTGCTGCTGAAAGCGTCTGGCATTGTTTTCTCACTTGTCCACGATATGTTATCATACGTAATAGCCTTCACACATCAGTTAATTCGGTTCATGCATCGTTCTATCTAAATACAATTTTGTTTGGTGATTCCTCTCTTTGTTTGGAAGACAATGTTTTAATATAATTTCTCTCGGTGCAAGAGTTTTTTGAACAAAGTAAACGCTTTGAGGTTGAATCATTAACCTATGCATATTTTTCACAAGCCCCTCTGTCTGTGTTCTCGTACTGGTGGTGTCACGCCTTCTCTTTGTTGTGGCTCTGCATCACTACCCCTCGAGTGCGTTTTGCACTCGATGTGTGGCGGCGCAGCTGGTTGTGTGTCACGTTTGTCCTGTGCCAACGTCCTGCTTCACAAGAGGGATTAATATAGGGCTCTGCCCTCCTTCCCAATTGTATTCTACGAATAAAATATGTTTAAACCATTAGTCAGGCTAATTGATAGTTTTGGGACCGGGTTAGCGGGTCGGGCCCAACTAATGGCGCTATGATATCTGAATTGTACATACCCAAGCTCAGTCATTCTGTTCACCAGAATCTTTTCTTGTGTCAGTCGTAGCATCTGTTGCTGGCTGCATCGCTGATTTATCCTTCCTAACTTTAGGCATTTTAAGACTGATTGTGCTAGTTTAGCGATACAACTCCTGACGAACGTACTAAGAGTTTAAAGTCAACATCATCCCACAACCTACATGTTCCTGTTCCTACCCCACTGAAGATCTGCAACATTACCTGTTCTTTTGTCCAAAGTATTCAACTTATAGAATAATAGACTTCTGAACTCGATCATGCCTATTATTGCTCCCGGAGTCCACCCGAATCTGATTATACACATAGCGAGTGACAGACTAGCTCATATTCTTCTCTTTGGTAGCGACCAATTGTCCATTCCCTTCAACATACAAATTTGTGATGCTTTCCACAGATACATCGTAGATACAAGACGCTTCATATCTTAGTTCTGTTATGCATAAGCAGTAATTTTCAATTGAGTTAGTCGCTGATTTACATAATTCTTACTTCCCAAATGTCCTTCATGAAATTTTCTACCGCTAGTCCATATTATTGTGAACAGGGACGTTTATGTGTACATTCTACCTGCAGTGAACTGTTTTGCTTTGTTTTGCATTTTGATGACTACTACTACTGTGATTTTTGTATGCAGGGTACAAATCTGAAGCATGTGTACAGCTTCTCTGTTAATTGGGTAACTTTATTCTTGTTTTGTCCTGTGTGTTTTGTAATATACATTTTGTGTGTCACTCCATGTAGGATAACCCCTCGATTAGTGACATCTCGATGTACTATAGGGCGATCCAGTTGAAATAAATATGTTTAAATTAAATAAATTAAAATTAGACTACCAATGCAATGACCAAGTCGTTAGTGCGGGTTCTGAGCTTGCAAGAACTTTAGATACAATTTAGACAAAGGCTATATTTTTTCTGTTGAATTTAAATATAAAGAGAACTTGTACGTGAATTATTAAATCTGATTAGAACTATAGGTTTCTTTATGTGAGAAAACAATCGCTGCCACGTCGGTAATGAAAGACGGCGTTGAAATATCAATGCCTTTGAAGTAGGATTAGGACGTGCAGTAATGTCATGATCTCGGTTGACTGTACGGCCTGTCTTCAACACTTTTCTTCGGATTAAATGTTAAAAACTCAAGATAGCATAAAGAAAAAAATAAAGTACATGTAACAAGGGCTACCTAATGCATAAATGTATGACCATATGGTTTGGGAACCACGGCGCTAATGCATCAGCGTCATCCCCAGAGAGGCCACAGCGTCACTGAACAGCTTCAATAGAACATTTGCTGTCAGAATGTTGGTTTTAACGTATTTTATTTCTGAAGAAGCCAGAATGTTATGGAATAGAGTTGCAATACCTGAGATGATGTATGGTTTGGATGTAATTTTGGTAAAAGAGGGGAACATTCAAAATATGGAGAAAACACAGAATGAGATGGGTAGCTTGATTCTGGGGGCGCCACCAGGCACAGCAAATAAAGCGGTCTTGTGGGAATGGGGGTGGAGTACTGTTGCAGATAGAATTGCCAAAGCCAAGTTAAATTACTGGGGATACCTACAAACAATTAGTGAAAATGGTGCAGGAAAATATACATGGAGGCAGTAAAGGGACAAACAAAGTGGGTCCAAAATATAGACAAATTAGCAGAAAAATATGACTTGAAAGGGTTTGACGAAGTTGATGAATGGAAGTCATACACTAAGAAAACAGTTGCAGAGGGATGGCGAGTGAAATGGAAGAAGGGGGTGAACGATTGAAGTAAACTAAAGCTTATAAAGTGTTAGATAAACCAAAAAGGAGCACATGTTGGGATGGAGTGCAGGGATCTAAACTTTTGTTCCAAAGTAGGGCAGGGGTTATCAACTTGGAGAAGAGACGTCAGAAATGGACATAGGGTAGTAATGGGAAATGTAGAGTTTGTACGCAGGAGGCAGATGAGACAGTAGATCACTGGCTACTGTGGTGTGATGCATACAAGGAAATGAGGGAAATGTATTCAGAAGTTGGCAGGATAAGGACTACAACTGTAAGGGCTTAGAGGAAATAAGGGGACTAGAAGAGGTGGACCGTGTTGCTTGGTTTCTGGGCTTGAAAGGAGATATTCCAGGGTGTAAGGAGGGTATTAAAAATGTACAAGACTACCTGGTAGGGTGCTGGGATAAAAGGAGGGAAATGTTAGAATGGGAAAATAACAAGGTGAACTAACGGGTGAGAAGGGGGTATGGAAGGGAAGGGTGGTAGCCCTTTTCAGGACTGTCATGACTGTAGCTGCAGCTACCTGCAGGTGCAGGCCATGGAATGCCTGAGCCTTAGAGGCGGGGATATGGACAAAGGGCAAGGCCTAATGTAACGGGGCGGGCCATCGTGGGGGAAATTACCTGGAACAGGGGGCTTCCATTGCTTTGAGAGAGAATGTGGTGTCCTTACGCCTCGGCTCTGTTCCCGGGAATCATGTGGGGTGGGTTTTTTTTGTTTTTTGTTTTTTTGTTTTTTTGTTTTTTGTTTTTGTTTTTTTAATTTTTTTTTTTTGTTTTTTTTGTTTGTTTGTTTTTAAAGGGCATCTATTACTCACAGAACCACGGCAGATAAGTGGAGGGCCACAGTGATATTATAATTATTAGCGGTGGCCATTTTTAAACGAGCTGTTGCCACGGCTGATCATGTGACCACTTTCTCAACGCCATCCCCTTCACACTAACAATAAACACGGTCGGCATCACTGTCAACGCTCAGCAAGAAGCTCTATTAAATACCCATTTTTCTCTGTTTTGCAATTTCGACAGAAATTTGACTTTTATATGACAGATACATAAGATATTCATCCATACAAAGATCAAAAACCATATTTTGGCCGAAATTTCGGGTGATTTGTATTTCGCTACCTTAACTGTGTAAACTAATGAATAATGATGCGAAATACGGCAAAGCAACATGTTGTGAAAATGAACAACTAACATTTTCAACAAGTATTTATTTCTTTTGAGGAATTTAACAATGAAATACACAGCTGCTGATGCTGAGCAATTACTTTGTTTATGTGAATGCATGTGACCATTTTAATTTCCTTAATTTTCGTCACAATATATTTTACAATATCATGGGTCGCGCATTCAGGAATATATACTGTTCATTTATACATATTAGCGACATTTTATATTTATTCTTAAAATTATGAATTTAAGATTTACATTTAGGGTTTAAATATATTTACACAGCAGTATAACATCCATACTTGAAAACTATGTCAGTTCTTACTATCTCTCAAAAAATATTTCAATGACCTCCCGTGAATGTGCCCTATAACTAGCAGCTGATGCTGTTCTCAAAAGTTCGCATAGGTGCGTTTACAAAGGACTGATGACTTTTGATATCTGAACGGAAAAATACAGATGGACTATGGTTTAGTAAAACGTGTCATTTGACTGGGTGTAACCAGGTGCTAATCTACGTCACAGTGTAGTCTGGTCATAGCCTTATGTTCTTCACATTGGTTCTTAAACAGGTACTCTACGGTCAGTCTGTCCCCCTCTCCACTCCCACCCACAACCCTTTTTAGGGGTACTAGTTAGCATAGCTTAGCAGCAGTTTCTCTTGCTTTGCAGGCCCCATGAGGTCTTATCCTGTGTTATATTATAATGTGTATATGTGTTGTGACTGTTTGAACATGTGTAGAAACCCTGTATGACATGGGGCTCAGAACTGACCCTTTTATATCAGTAAAATCGTCACTTACTTCAATCTCAACTATATTGAAATAAATGTAAAATTTGCATTGTTGACGAAAGATGACGGCTAACGACGGATTTCCATCCCGCAAGATCAGGTGACTGATAAATCCGCTGGGATGAGAGCAATCTTTTGAGAGTTCCCGGCATTCACATTCCCCTACTTGGTATCTGCGGCCATGCACCCTGTCCAAAACAAGATGATACATGCATAATTGCCTATAATCTACTCACGGCGCGGAAGGGCATGAACTCGGAAGTAGATTTAGCCTCTAATAAACAGCTCTCGAAGATACTGTGACAAATCACATGGCATATATGTTCCTAAGGAAGCAAGTAATTTTATTGAGCACTGATCAAACTCGACACAAAACATGAATACATATCAGCATATCTTGATCTAGAAAGGAAGATTTGCTTCAAAGCAAATCTGTCTGTGTGCCTTCCAAACTTGTAAATATTAAATGGTATCAAATTTTGTGCTTTGGTACTTCACATTCCATTAAGCTTATGGCTGGATAAAAATTTCAAAGGTCCAAATGACCTTGACCTTTGACCTTTAACCTTAAAAATGTACAGTGTTACAAAACCCACAATTTAAGTCCAACATGATTAGAATTGGATGAACATTGACCAAGTTATGGCTAGGTGAAACTTTCAAAGGTCCAGATGACGTTGACCTTTGACCTTTGGGGGTCAAATGTAATTTTCAAAATGTGCAGTGTTGCAATAGCTACAATTTGAGCCAACCATGATCAAAATTGGACAAAATTGACCAAGGTATGGCTAGAAGAAAGCCACCATCAAAAGTGGCCTTTGACCTTGAAATGACTTTTGACCTTGAGATGACCTCTACCTGAAGTGAACTTTGACCTTTAAAATGATATTTGACCTAAAATTAGCCTTTGACCTTGACATGACTTTTGACCTTGATATGACCTTGACATTTGAGATGACCTTGGCCTTGCTATGATCGAACTCCTATACACTCGGAACTATATCTTCTATAGTATATAAAATATTGAAGATTTAAAGCTTTAATTAGCCGTCATTTGCATAATTTTGAAAAGTATGACCTATCATTACAAAAAGGCGAGACTTAAAAAATATGCAGTGTTAAAATAGCTACAATCTGAGCCCAACATGATCAGATTGGATGAAAATTTACCAAGTTATGGCTAGAAGAAAGCTACCATCAAAAGTGGCCTTTGACCTTGAAATGACCCTTGACCTTGAAATGACCTCTACCTCAAGTGGTTCTTGACCTTCAAAATGACACTTTGGCTTTAAAATCACATTTTGACCCAAAACCGACCTTTGACCTCGACATGACTTTTGACCTTGACATGACCTTGACATTTGAGATGACCTTTGCCTTGATATGATCGAACTCCAATACACTCGGCACTACATCTACTATAGTATATAAGATATTGAAGATTTAAAACTTTAATTAGCCCTCATTTGCATAATTTTGAAAAGCATGACCTCTCATTATAAAAAGGCCTGACTTCATCCGTTGGTCAATTTGGAAGGCAATTTTGATTATGTTGGGCTCAAATTGTAGCTATTGTAACACGACACATTTTTGAAATTTACGTGTCACCTCTAAAGGTCACAGGTCAAGGTCATTTGGACCTTGAAAGTTTCATCCAGTCATAACTGCCAATTTCCATCCAATCCTAATCATGTTGGACTCAAATTGTAGATATTGCAACGCTGCACATCTTTATAAGAACATGTAACCTCAAAACGGCAAAGGGCAAGGTCATTTGGCCCTTTCAAAGTTTCATCTTGCCATAATTTGGTCAATTTTCATCTGATTTGGTTCATGTTGGGCTTAAATTGTGGGTATTGTAACACTTTACATTTTTGCACTTACATGTGACCTGTAAAGGTCGAAGGTCAAGGTCATTTGGACTTTGAAAATTTCATCCAGCCATAAGCTTTATGGATGTGAAGTACCAAAGGACAAAAGTGGTAGCCCGTAATATTGACAACCTTTGAAGGCACACAGACAGATTTGCTTTGAAGCAAATCTTCTTTTCTACTTGCTTTTGTTTTCCATGCGACAAGCATGTTATGACGAAATCAATGGTCTTTGGTGCAGTTTCTGTACTACGATTTGAAGAATGCCTTTACTTACCATTATTTTGTTAAAAGAGCATCAATACTCTCCTTCATTTTGCCCTTTTTTTGCAGTGTGAGTGAGCATTTCCTATGCAGCTAGCGCGTGCATCTGCTGCTTCCTACATCTCGCTGGGTATGAAGGTCGCACGTTCCATGCTATGATACGCTGTGTTCAGAGGAGTATATGAACAACAATGAACTCTGTTGGTCATGTCATGCACTCCAAGAAACTCGTCCAGAATGCCTAAAAGACGTTATCTTAATTGGTTAATATGAAAGGATTGCACCATAAGTGAGTAGGGATTAAAGATAGAACACGGCTTCATGTCCACAAATATACCACGTATAACCCTCACACATCCTCTCAATTAACATATCAAGGACGCATTTGACGAGGATTGAGAATTGCATCACAGATGGGACCACTTATGTTTAAATGTAGGATATGGCTTTATTTCAGTAAAAAGACAAGGTCTTTACGCCTGTCACAGGTATTGCCCCTCTTCGTATATCAAAAGACTTATTTAGCACAAAGGGAAAACATCTGAACGTTACAAGCAAATGAATCAGCATTATAAAGTATCGTCATTCTTAGACATATTCATAAAATACAGCCTCACAGTAAAAAATGTTAAGGATGTATTGCTCATATAGTTCTTCTACCATCGATCAGCAATTTTGTTTTACTAGACTGGGCAACAAACGATCCTCAGCATTATTCCCAAATACCACAAATGTACCTTTCACGGGAAATTTGATACGATGATATGATGGTTCAAACAAATCGCTTACGTTTGGTTGATATTTAAACGAGTAAAATTCAGAAGCATGCTATTGTATTTATTTGCTTACATCCACTTGCGGGATGACGAACAGACCGGCTATCAGCGAAGGTGAAGATGGTGTTCAAAAAAAAAGGGGGGGGGGAGGGGGGAGGGGCTCCCAAAATGAGTGGCAAAGAAATCAAAGGTTAGCATACTATTAAACATATCTTTTACATGATAATGATAAACGAACTTCGATATAATGCGATACGTTTGTCAGCAAAATATATCTGTCGTTTTTGTATGTAAACACATGAAACTAAAAATATTTTACTTTAAATGAAAAAAAAACTATATATAAGAGAAGCAAACTTGAACAAAGACTAATTGAAAAGAAAATATACAAAACCCATTTCGAATAAAATTAGAAAACAAGAACAAAATAAAAATAAAATCAAAAAGGAAAGAAAATGAAGAATGATCAAAAGGGAAAAAGGGAATGAAATAAAATAAATAATGAACAATACAATTATTATTGTTCAGGATGATGTAAAACAAGAATAAACAAAGTTTAGTATCATATCAAATTTGTATGTTTTAACAAGCAATTAAGAGGTTCTGTTTTGTTGACACATCATGTTATGAACATTTATTTACTTTGCTTGTACATAATTTCAACACAATGTCCTCCGGTATGATAAAACTTTCAGTCTGTCCATCCACAAAGGTTGTAGTTATTGAACACTATTTCAAACGTTGAGAGGACCACTTTAAATCTAACAGTTGCCTTTTATGAGTGACTGCCTGTCTCAAGCCAGGGGTGAAATTTGTTTTTCACATTGATATTGAAAGCTGGATGTTCATGTATTGGGCATTCTTGAATCTCAACCTTTTGCTGTATTTGACTTTGATCTTATTGGTGATGATTTTCTGTATTCAGGGCTGATGGCGCCAGTGTCTTCTCAGATATGTACCTGTGGGCTCGATTTGATCAAAATTGTCTCCTTTGACTGTATAGACCATGTACATTTCCTAAATGTGTAGAGTGATGTAAAAGATCAGTTTTACCACAAGTTGGGTATCATTTGGGTCGTCGGCATGATTTTGTCTACTCATATAATTTGTTGTGATTGCTGTATTCATATGAGTGACTCCTATATTCTAGCAGTATATATCTGTGATTGTTTAACAACACAACTCCCGTTAGTAGCACTCACATCTCAGCAGTACTCCCA
Source organism: Hermodice carunculata (assembly GCA_964020975.1). Taxonomy (NCBI): domain Eukaryota; kingdom Metazoa; phylum Annelida; class Polychaeta; order Eunicida; family Amphinomidae; genus Hermodice; species Hermodice carunculata. The sequence goes on from OZ026612.1 coordinate 85,765,294, forward strand.
TCAGCAGCATAAATGTCCCTGCATCACTCCCATGTAGCAGCACATATATTTCAGCAGGACACACAGGTCATCAGATTTAGTTTTTCTTCAGCTGGTTCATTGGTGTTTCTTCTGTTTCATTTGACCCTTTAATTTATTTGGGCTGATACAGCCTTTGTCAAAATTTTTACAGAGGAAGGTGTCCATTATGGACAGTAGTACTTTCATATGTATATAGGTTAGACAGGGACAGGTATCTTATAGAGAGTAAAAAGTTCGGACTGCGGAATAGGGTAATGACTACTAGGAGGTGGTTCTGGGCAAAAAGACACAAATACCATAATCTAAGATCAGTTTCTGAAACAAAATATTCTCCGCTTCAAGGCAATTTTCTCTTCAACGCCTTCATCCGTGTCTTCCTGATGAGTGGAGCTCAACTAATTTATTTTGTTTGGTTTATGTTCCTTTTCATCATCATCATCATCATCAGCAGCAGCAGCAGCAGCAGCAGCATCATCATCATGATCATCATCATCATCATCATGATCATCATCATCATCATCATGAGACTTCTTGGTTCCTTGAACCCCTATACACCTATCAGCCAGGTCATTTTGCAACTCATGTATATCAGCACACATAATACCACAATAATCACAAGATGACATCCTCTGTTGGCCTTCTTATCTTCTGTTTGCCGTATTCCAGGTGGTCTTAATTAAATGGCATACTTTTAACAGCTTCCATTTCCAATGGCTGGCAACCTGGTATGCTCAGTTCCCTCTTATAAGTTTTGGTCTGTTCATCTGTATGGCCTGAGCTGTTTTATCATTTTTTTTGTCTGTTTTTTTTTTCCATTTTGTGTGGCAGAATATTTTGTCTGTATTTTGTCAAGTACTTGTGTCTGAGGTTTGAGGTCCACCAGTAAGTACTCATAAGGCTTGATTCTGGCTCTCTGGTTTTCATCCATGGAGTTATTGGGTTAACGGGGGAAACATGTGCTGACTCATGATTTTTATTTCTTGTTGGGCAGCTGGCATATTGTACAAAATAAGATAATGACAATTTCTTCGTATAGTCACCGTATCTGGCTCACATATGTTTGCATCAGAACCATGACACTCAGATCACGATTTTGGCATTCCTTGGTAAATAAATCGGTGATCTTATATCTTTGCCGACTTGACAATGAAATCATCAAACACCAGAATATTTCTTATGTGCATACAAAGAACTGTAATTTTCCAAATTTGGTGGTGTACCTTGGATTAATTCAATTACAGGCATGTTTTCTTTGCACTTCTGTATAGAGTGACTGCCATTGACTTTAACACGTACAAATTATTCTGTGGAATAATGGCGAATGAGATTTTCTTCCTAAACTCCTTTGGTAAAAACTCATTTACAAACTGATGCCCATGGTGAAGGGATATTTCAGTTGCAAAGTTAACGTTTTTTCTGGCTTTCCTGTAAGTTGCTGAACATGTGGTTTATGAAGGCCGCCCATGGTTGTGTGACTTTTCTGTGGAGGTGAAATATGTTGACAGGATACAAGTGACTAGTTTGCACTCATTTGTTCAGAGCTGTTTGATATGGTTTGATGTATAGACATCTGATATGATGTCTTTTAAGGCTGTCAATCCTGCAAAATGTCTGATCACATGCTTAACAGTAAAGTGCCATCGCATTGTTGATCACTACCTTGAAATCTTACTGTGTAGTCAGCCTAATTATAACTTTAAATTGAACTAGTGGACGTAGTGGTGGTGGTGTTGGGGATGTAGTGGTAAAACGTTAAACCTACTACTATCAGTAGCAGATACATATCATGGGTTAAATAGATCAGATCTTTATCAAGCTCACGCTAAACAATAATGTGCAAGGCTCCATGGTGCAAGTACACATTGCTGAAATACATTCAATGTAATGAATAATCAATTTACTTATGAAAAAAATTACACAGCAATCCCGCTTTTAGGAGATAAAGAGGATAGTGTTTTCTGTTTGAGATAGTTGTTTGATAGCAGTGAAGATTATTTTTCCTGACCTTAAACAGTTAAACTGCATCCCGTCTTTCTTGAACGTGCCTGCCGGTAATAGTTCTGTCTCATAAGTGGCTTGATAGTTATTGACCACTTGTATCAAGTTCAGCAGTTAATGCAAGGTATATACTGTCGGCATGGTCACCAGTTGTGGTAGAGATGTGTACTGGGTTGATGATTTTCTGGGTCAGTCTCGCACAACACCTTCCTCTTTTCAAAGCTTCTGGGACGGAGAAAGCAGGTCCATTGCACATCATCTCACATGTTTAGAGAGCATACAGCAATATCCTATCTTTTTTTGCTTCCAACAGTTGTGTTTGGGAGGATTTTTTCACAATATCACGAGACAAGGAGGCCAAATGTTTTAGATCAAGCACACACTGGAGTGGAGTTATGCACTTATGCACGGCACATTTGTGACCTGAACAATCTTGCACCTTCTGTGTCCCATCAACAAGTTAACTTCCATTCACACATTCAACTATATACAGCTAATAGAGACCAGCAATTCAATGTCCATTTTAAATGATCTAATATACGCTACCACCGTTACATTAGTTATCATCTTTTTTTTTTTCACAAGAAAGTAATATATATTTTTTATCCTGAACACGCCAGATATAATTGAACAACTGTTGAAAGTCTTCAACAATAATGTCCGGGTTTTTAAAGTCAGTCACTAAATGACTTTTATCTTTGCTAACTTTTCAAGCCACGGATAATAGATCTGGTTGCTCTTGGGGCATTTCAGTTTCCACAGCTGCCATAGCCCTGTTGAAACCCTGTATGACAAAGTCAACATATTTCGTGTTAATCTCTACAAAATAATTATCCAGTACATCACTCTAGTCTGGCAGACAATCTTGCATGCGATCTCTTTGACCTTGTAGGTCTAATAACAACCAGACAATCAGCCTCCTTTCTGGTATACTCTACTAGTGTATTGTAGTTGTGAAGACAGTGCCGCATGACCGACTCTGCAGTAGTAGTAGAAGGTATTTTTCCCTGATCACAGGACGAATTACACAATACTTTCTAGAAACGCCCCAATAGTCATCTGGTTCATGAATACCATCATTTAAAAAGCAGGGATGTTACGCCATTGGTATTGCTCCACTTAAGGTTTTAGTTATTCTTCTACCTTTTCACTCTTTGCTTCAACTTATTTACCATCTGGAGCGTGAGATTGAGGCTTGGGCCCCTTGTTCCATTGTGTCACTGCGTTCTATGGATGTAGGCACATGGTCTTGAATTCATGGCATTAATGATGCCAGGAAGGTTCCTCACAAGTTCACACCATCCTTTTACGGAAACATTCAATCTGCGGCCTCTCGGTTGTTGTTTTTTTTTAAAGTGTCTACATTGTGTATTCCCACATTGTACTTGTCCTTGTAACTGGACACTTCTAACGGCAAATACCCATTTAGCTGGAAACGCATCTCTTTATCCAACCCCTTTTAGAATGGTTGTCACCTGAGGGAATAGTTTAGCCAGGGTCTGCAATGCAGTTGCTGACAGGAATACCCATCAGGTCAACTGGCCTTGTCTTCTTCCTAAGTAGATGTAGGGAGATCCATAGTGGCTGGATCCCACTTCCAGAACTGTCTTTTCACTCAGCTATATGGTATTCATCAATTTCATAGGTTCAGATACAACTGCTGCTCTGATCTGAAAGTCTTTTATACACTACTGGGGACTTCATTGCGGCCTCCCCAAAACTGCTGAGTAGGTATTTGGCACTCTAGTCTCAAAACGACTGAGCCAGATAGGTGAAGTTAGGCCCCCCATCATACTACAGTAATGTTCTGTTTATAGATATAAAGACATGTTCTATTTTTAACCTTATTCTTCTGTATGGTGCAATCCTCAGTCCCTGTACGTAACAGATGAGGGCAAAGTGAAAAATGCCAACATTGGCTCTTTTCAAGCAAGACTTTCGAAAAAATGAGTGGTCATACGATTTTGAAAGAACTTTAACTATACATGTTACATGTCTACAGCAGAGTGGAAATCAAAAGAGAAGTTCCCATACTGAGATGTAGATGCATGAGAAAATATGTGCACATACAAATATTAAACCATTTTCAGCAGCAGACCAGGAAGAGAGGGAACACTATTCCAGGTCTCGATGCTTCAGATCCCACGTAAGTTTGCTTGATTTGCTGTTAATTGCAAACATTCACAAAGAAAATAGCCTGGTGAAAAAATAGAGAAAGCAAGAGAGAGAGGGAGATTTGTTTTGAACCTTGGCTTCTGTGTTCGCCGCTTTGACCAATAATAAGACAACTTTATTCATGAGGTGCTTCTCAACAGTCACTGGATGGCCTTTAATAGAACCGAAACCCGTGATTCATGGCATGCATGAATAATTTATGCAGTTTTTTTTATAAGTAATGTGTGTGGCAACTACAAAAGTCTATAAACCCAGAATGTCTCAGATTTTAAAAAAATCACAATCATTCATTAAAATAAGACAGTGAAATTTACTGAAATGCCCTGAGAATTCATTGCAATACGGAACTAAGAAATTCAAAGAGCAAAATAGTAGTGTAGCCCCGAGCATTAGGTCCATGTTTTTCTGAATATTCAAACTAAATTACGCATGGGTGTGTTCTATTGAAAAAGCCATAATAAAGGCACAAATAATTTATGACTCCCATTTATGGGGGGTTGGTTGGTTTGGTTTTGTTTGTTTGAAGGATCTGTCTTTCAGTTATGAGCCGTCCACGTTTGATAGAATCTGTTCCAGGCATTTTGTTGGGGGTAGAGGTCCAACACTAGAATATCCTGTGCCATTAACGCTATTCCCCTACAATAATTGGCAATTACTGGCAACACCACTGACGCCTGACCAATGGCAGATCAGAGGTTTGAGGCGTGAGATACCATGTCCTACCATAGCAACAAGAGGCCATCTTAACTATGTGGCTGGGCATGTGCACGATCATCATCAGCAGCCCTAGAATGGCAGCAAAGAGATCCAAGGGTCACCACAACATAGGAACATCAAATTTCCAATACCATTGCGCAGAAAAAAATCTGACTCCCGACACGAGACAGCAGTCACCCACGAAAGGCAACTGGTTGTTTCAAACCGGTTCTCTCAAGTTTTGAATATTCTTCATCAACTAAAAACTTTAGTTTTTCCAAAGTATATAAGCCTAACAACTTAAAACCTAAATTTTGTTTATAAAAAGAGACAATGGAAGCCTGCCAATTTATTTGTTCTGCTGAATTGTCAGTCAGATGCGTTTACAGCAAAAGAAGAAAGTAAGCACAGAATTTTGGTGATATTTATGAATCTGGAGCACACTCTACCTCCAATTTAGTGATGAGTCGAAGAACACAGCCCACAGCCCAGCATAGCCAAAGAGGCATTTTTCAAACAGTTCAGAAAAACATAACCCATATTCATAAATTTCAACCCCAACAATGACAGCAAAGAAACATACCCACCATGTCAGAAGTGAATTTAGTTGATGGTTTGCAGAAGCTGAAAATGAGGATTTCCATTGCAATCCCCACTGATTTACAGAGTAATCAATAGTAAAGCATGCTTTAACTGACAGGTACACTAATTGAAAATTTGATAAAAATCAGGGATCCAGAGTATCATCTGCTAGTGAACAATTTTTGCTTACCCCTCTCACTTTTCACCAAGCTACAGAACAATCTCAGTGATAGTAGAAAATAGGGAACCGCAAAGATTCGAGAAAAAAAATCACATCACCACCAATTTGACAAACTAAGGTCTGTGGTACCCCAGAAGCGACCCTACGCAATCTGAAAGCAATTGGCATGGTGGTTTTGGAGAAGATTTTGTAACGTTTTGCCAAAAACTAAACAAGCAAAAATCAAAGCAAACCTTAAACGAGAGGGCTGTGTGAACAGCCCATGCCCAGCTGATCTTGACATTCATCACACTTGCAGCTCTATGAACTTGGGAAAGGATCAAGGTCACCCATTTTCTGGGTAAGTCTGACCTTTATACAAGAACACTGACATGTGCAATATAAAGGTTCAAGTAGTTCTCAAGTTATAATAAAGAGTAAAATTCATGTATGTTGCACTGTGACCCCAGAAACGAGGTCAAGGTCATTCATGCACAGTCTTAGCAATACTTCATACAGAAACATTAAGATGTACAGCATCACGGTACTAACTCAAAACAGATCTCAAGTTATCAAGTAAACAATAAATTTCCTGTCAGTTGTCCTGTGAATTAGCATTAGAATGCCCACTGACTTACATAGTAATCCATAGGAAAGCTGCATTGACCGATAAGTACCTGAATTGAAAATCCTTAAAAATCAGGAATCCAAAGCAGTGCCACCTAGTAAACAACTTTGTTTGACCCTTCCACAAGAACATATCCATCACATTTCAGCTTAATGTGAGCTTAATGAAATAGAAAAAATTGCAGCGCCACCTGGTGAACAAATTGGGAACTAGGTGTCCCTCGGAGTGTCTATGTACGATATCAAAGCAATTGGGTGAGCGGTTTCAGAGGAGAAGAGTTTTTAAGGTTTGCCCCCCCCTCCCAAACAACAACAACAACAACAACAACAACAACAACAACAACAAATCATAGAAAATCCAAAAATCAATAGAGTGCAACCATTTGAATGAACTTGGTAGAGATTCACCCAAGGCACATCCCCACCAAGTTTGAAGTAAATTTGGCCAAAGTTATGTACGTTATAACCATTGAAAGAAATTCCCATGTTAAACTTGCCTATTAAAACTTTTGTAACGATTTTTGAAGAAAAAAAATCATTAAAACTCCAAATTTCATTGGAACATGACCATTGGAACAAACCTGGTAGACACCCACGCAAGGTACATCCCCACAAAGTTTGAAGTAAATCTGGATGAAGGTTTTAGAGAAGAGTTCCTGCATAGTGAACAAGTTTGTTTGATCCTTACACATGGAATATATCCACCATGTTTCAGCTTAATCTGAGTGACGGTTCTGGTGAAGAAGTCAAAAATAGCTATAACACACAAAAATTCAAAAAATAAATAAAGTTATAAATTAGACAAGGAGTCTCTAGGTGTCTTCCTGTGTGATATCAAAGCCATTGGGCAAGCTGTTTCGGAGAGAAAGAATTTTTAAGATTTTTTCCAAAAAAGAACAAAAAAATTCATTTAAAATAAAAAAAATCACTTGAGCGTGACCATTTGAACAAACCTGGTAGAAACCTACCCAAGGTACATTGCCACCAAGTTTGAAGTTTATCTGGATGACGGTTTTGGAGAAGAAGTCGAAAATGTAAATAAGCATTAGAATGTTCATTGACTTCCATTATATAGTAATTAATAGGAAAGCTGCATTGACCGATAAGTAATCGAATTGAAAAAATTGTTAAAAATCAGGAATCTGCAGCATTCCCGCATAGTGAACAAGTTTGTTTGACCCTTCTACAAGGAACATATCCACCATGTTTCAGCTTAATCTGAGTGACTGTTCTGGAGAAGAAGTCGAAAATAGCTATAACACACAAAAATGCATAAAAATTTAGAAAAAATTGCAGCACCACCTGGTGAACAAATTAAGAACTAGGAGTCCCAGGGAGCATTCCTGTGTGATATCAAAGCAATTGGGCAAGCAGTTTTAGAGAAGAAGAATTTTTAAGATTTGCCCAAAAATAACCAAAAAAATTCATTAAAAATCCAAAAATCACTGGACCGTAACAATTTGAACAACTTGGTAGACAATCACTCAAGGCACATCCAAACCAAGTTTGAGGTGGATCTGGCGGGTGGTTTCGGAGAAGAAGTCAAAAATGTGAATTGTTGACGGACGAAGGACGGACGACCATACGATAAGCTCAGCTGACCCACAAGTCAGCTGAGCTAACCCCCCCCCAAACTGGAGCATGAGCATTTGAACACAATTTATAGAGACCCACCAAAGGTTTATTTCCAAGGTTTATTTCCACCGAGTTTGAAGTTATTCTTGCTGGTGGCTTTTGAGAAGTCAAAAATGTTTATTGATGATTCACAGATGTACAACAACATATGGTAGACCATAAAATACGCTTAGCTGACCGGGAAGTCAGCTGAGCTAGAAAACCCGTCAAACAACTTTCCGTTAATTGAAATCATACTGCTTTGATTTATAGCAAAGTTTCAGTAACTTCGTGCAAATAAAATGGGGACTTGGTTAAAAGCCAGAAAGGCAAACAGAAATTGACACACCTTTCCTGCACTTTTATGCAATCATTACTTATTTTATGGGGCCTCACAATCAATGTATGGAAGTCCTCCTATACACTCAGCCAACTAGTGTGTACCTTAAAATTTAGATGACTCGAAGTGTCTTTGACTATAACCACATCCTTCAATTCAATATATCCGATTTAGTGGATTTCACTTGCCAAAAATAACCAATGAATGTTTTAATGGGGCAAATCAAAGAAAGGATGTTCATCTCTGTTGTTATTTGTCTTGCAGAAAGTAGATTCGGATTGTGCGAGGTCATCACAACCATTCCCTTAATGTAAAAGCACAGAAGAGGTATTTGTTCACATAGCTGTTTTGCTAATTTTGAGGCAAACATATCTGTTTAGGTAATTTTGATGTGGGTTTTGCATAGACATGTACATGGATTGCAGCTACATGGATAGCTGACCCATATTGGTTTGCATTTTTAGTGATGAGGACGGTGCTTTTTTTACAATTCTAATCAATAGGACCATCTATTTTTCCTGTTCTCTTGAGTCATATACAACCCCCTCACCCCCCCCCCAAAAAAAATCCCTGCTACTATAGGCATAGCATTTAAGTTTAATATAAAGAGGGAGCGTGTGGGGATTGTGTTTGATCTGTGATACCATTTGGTTTAACCACTCCTTTTGAATAATGTGGTGGTCTTGAGAAGGACCTTTTGCTGTGCTTGATGGCGTTTCCCAATATATTTGCAGTGATTATGTTTTCTTTGCCTTTGCAGGCAGATGTTTACTGTCCTAGGCATGCTGTGGAAAGGCTGGCTTCTTATAGTGCAATGATCCTTTCCCTATTAAATTATCAAGTCTGCTCCCGCGTTTGGGCATGCTAGTATCAGCGTGTATCAACATGCTGCCAGTGAGCTCATTTAAAAGTCCATTTTGATTTCAGTGCTCGACTTAATTAATACCAAATTCTGAATTATATCTACTTTGCAGGCCAATGATTGGTACTGCACTCGATCAAACAAGAACTAGTGTCCTTTGACCACGCTGCATAAAATCTCACTGGTCCATCCAGTTCTACATAAAAGATCATTTATCATACTCCATGTTAAGACAATGGAAGCATTTTCTTTTTTTTAACAGGACAAGTGCCTTTGGATGTGCCCTGGAAACAAATTAAACTGACGTCAAAGGATATAATGTGTAAAAGGGGAAAGAGCGTCAATTTAAACATGTTTCAAAAACGTCCAAGTTACCCAAGGCCTAAAAAATAAAGGTATGGTTCTGATAACCTGACTGCACCCTACTTAAAAGGCCCGACCCCACATATATTTTATGAGACATAAAAAATAGTTTCAAGCGGCCCTATCCCAATAAAAAGAGATCGACTCTGGCTGAAAGATTTTATCGAGAAAGTGGCCACCGTGTGCCGTTATTTCGCAGTAAAGTCAACTCCAACACAGCATATTATTTCAACTCATTTGGAGGGTGAAATTGGGCCATATAGCTGCTTAGCCATGGTAGCTCGGTGAAACAGTATAGCCCAAGTTGTTTGGATATTCTTATCTTAATCTTTTGCTAGGTTCCAGGTGTCCATTCTCCTAGTTACCAGGGCAAACGGTTGTTGAGGTACTTTTAAAACATGACTTATTATACTAACTTAAGTCTGCCTGCACAGTTGTGTCTGGAGCAGTTATCATCGTTACTTACAAATCCAAATGCGACACAATACCTTGAGCCGGCAATCCATGCATGTTGGTGATCCATTTGAGCGCCATTTTGAACATGCATTGTGGGATAGTCGCACAAAAATACATTTGATTTGGCTATCAAAGTGTATCGCAGCCACAGCATATATCTTGTCACTAGTAATGCTCTGAAATATTTGCAAAATATATGCTTTTGGTATCATATATCATAAGATCGTCTCAATACTATCCTCATTTACAAAGCATTGAGTGCAGAATCCTTAATTTTCAAAATGGCAGCCAAGTCCATGGGTTAGTCCCAATTGGATATTTTGAAGAGCTAGTGTCCAAAATATATTATGTGATTAATGTTAGTGGAAGGTTAATTTGTCAAATAAATGTAATGTAAACAAAATATAATGAGAATTTCCAGTGTAGACATTTCCTAAAAATGTAAGTACAACGCCAGGAAGTTACCAGTTGTTGGTGGTGGTGGTGGTGGCCCGCAGAATAGGAATGTTGTATCAGACACTGAAGTTGCCCCCAGGACTTAGTAGTGGCGAAGGTTGCTCTGATAGTCGATACAGGTCCAAAAGTACCAGCGGATTTTTATATGATTGGTAAATATAATATCAACCTCCTCTTTAATAGTATTGGTATTACTATTACTGGTGCAGATTGGGGAACCTAGCTGATATCGGCAAGGCTGGCAGTTTGCACGAGTTTCTGATGAACTTGCATCAAAGGTTTGGATGTATAGCCAGGTTCTGGTGGGGCCAGCAACTCACAGTCAGCATTGCATCTGCAGACCTATTTAAACAACATTCACGTGTGTTTGATCGACCACGTAAGTATGAATTTGTGTACAACACTGGGTTTGTTTACCAGTCTTTAACGCATAACCATATGGTTGAAAGATGAAGATCCCTGTTCTTGAATGACAAAATGTAGTTGGTAGGCCTACCTACTAGAAGAGTTACTCAGCGGCATCAAGAAATTATATGATAAAAATCATTCAGGTAGTTCTGGAATGTTGCCATAGGTACTGAAAATCTGAACAAAAACAAATATTACACCACATGGTAACCTAAATGGTACTGAGCAGAAACGTGACCGGTAAAGCTGAGAAATAATAGTGCACCAGCCTATAATTGGGCACAAGAGTTGCACTTTCAACAGACAAAAACTGTTATAAATAACAAATAGAACAGATTTATCTAGAAGATGCTATCAAGGAATTTGACAAATACCTAACAAAATTAAATGATGTGCAAACGGTAGGGAGTCTGTTATACCAATTAGAAAGGGGATGGCTATACAAATGAGGGTATATGAGGCTCATAATATCGGAAATTAAGCTAAGGTTTGTCCAAAAGCAGCAACAAAGAACTTAAAATTAGAACCAGCGAAGCCAGAGGTGGATGTCAATATTGACGATGCTCCTACTTCGTATAATATAACAACAGAAAAGTTGCTTGCTAGTGTTAGAGCTACCCAGATTTGCCAAAAATGTAATTCAGTGGCAAACTTCTTAAGACAAAGTTAAGATAGTTGATGAGTGGACTGTGGAGTCATAAGTGTGTTTTTATACCTTCAGTAATTCAATCACAGACAAGTGATAATTCGATGACCTTTTCTGTCATGCAGGATGTCTGAAATCATCAGGCACAGAAGGTGACAAGAATAGTATATAATCCTTTTATGTCATTTTTAGCAACTCTTCGCCTTTTTAAAGTACCATGGTACTTAGTGGAAAGTCAGGGGCTTCTTAGGTATCCTCAAGAGTCACATGAAATGACGATAAAAGGACAAAGGACAGCAGAGGAGGCAGAGACACAAAAATTCTGTTGTGTCACTTGTTCTAATTTTCTCCAGTTTAGAAAAATAATTCTGAGACCGATGTTGATTGCCCACATACCTCTGAGAAATAAAGTAAAAAGACTTCATTTTGGCTTTGGGGACAGTGTCTTTAGTTGGGTTCATGTATCTGTTTATTCCGATAGATCGTATATATCAGACACATGGTTGTCATCATTTGGGGTCTGCTGTTGTCATTAGAGAAAACAAATAGCCCCTAGAAGAGGTAGGGGCGGGAGGGGGAGATATTTACCATATTATTCCATGGTATCTATGGGTAATCCATATTGCAACTCTGCAACGGGTATAATTCTGATGTTCAAAGTATTTGCGTGGGATAAGTGGTCCTCAACACATAAATGCAAATATTGCCAGGTGTCAATATTTGCGCTTTTATCTTTTTTTTGGGGGGGGGACACTAGGCAAAGTTGCATGGCAAGCATATTTAGTGCAAGCAGAGAAATCCAGACAAACATGGAGCCAAGGGTTAATTATGTCTCATAAGAAACGTACTTACATTTGAATGAGGTACAAACATAACCACGTTACATCATGGACCCAGATGAATATAATTTCGAAGTGGAACTAACATGACATATGCATTTTGTGCAACAGACAAAAGTGAGAAAGAATGAATATTGCTGTTGGTATGCTTGTGCCACACTGAAAATATACACAGAGCATTGTACCACCATTTTGACTACTTCACATGGTCATTTTCTCTTTTATCTAGCCGTAATATTCAAGTTGTTTGAACCCTTGTTAACACCAGAATCAATTCAATATGCCAATGGAATTGATGGCAGAGAGCGCAGAAATTTGATGGACCCCTGTTTCAGCCATGAGGCCATGCATACTTTTCATGACAACTTTCAAGAGGTAGGCCATCTTGATCTTATCACTGAATCAGGAGTAACACCACTGATTCGAAATGTTTCTTTTTAAATGTCTTTCAGTTTTAGTAGAAAACAAACTTTTGTTGTTCTTCGTCATTAACGATTGATGTCATCAAGTCTTCCTCCAGGTGTGCGGAAATTTGATACTTAATGCGTATTTGTTAATCTCGATCCTAGTAATCGAAATGCTCTGCAATACCTGCACCAATAGTAGGTAACTAATGGCTCAAACTTCATCCTTGTATGCATTTATCTGACTTTTTCTTCATTGCTTCTGTTACATATTTTCCGGTACGTGTATTATAAAGCACGTATACCACTTCTCACCAGAGCAATGTAAAAAGGCAATATATGCCAATTCGGGGCAAAACCAGCTATTTGTCGTTTTGGACGCGATTTACGTAAGCAAATTTATTTCGGCCAATAGGGAAACGAAATAGGAAATTAGCGCCACGCAAAAATGGCAGTAAATGACAGCAAGGTGACAGGATACGATGCATAAAGGCAGCAACGACACTTTGCAATGCATAAAGGCAATAAGTGTAGAAAGAGTTACTGTCTCTGTGCATCGGAGACAGTAAGGTAAGGCTTCTAATTATATTGGTACAATGCATAAAGGCAGTGACTCCTGAAGTTAATGCTGTTACTCATTTTGTTACAATGTAGTCCACCTTACATCAATTTCAAATCATTTTGTCGTTAAATTGAGCTTCATGTTTATTGGTTACCATTATCACCTATGTCAAAATTTATACGATGCAGAATAAAAGTAAATGTGTCTACTGCCTTTTTGCATTGTATTGCACTGATCTGAGTCATAAGTGCACAATGCATAAAGGCAGTAAATCAATTTGACCTCGACCTTGAGGTTATACGACGTTTAAAACCTTCAAATCTAACTTGACGTAAAAGCTTTATGATGAAGCAATACAATTACATTATTTTCTAAATATGATTATTCATTTACTTGGGTAAATAGTAAGTAGAAAAAGGCATTTTTCTCAAAAACAGGAAAAATCGAGCAACAGCCTTTTTTCGTTGGACGGAAAGCTGGAAATAATTCTTCAGTAACATAATTGAATTTCGCACCTTGCAATACCATCGAACTTGGCCTGTCGTTGGTAGTGTTTTTACCACAAACCAGCATGTACCAGAGGCTGTATTTTCAGCTGATGAACCAGAATTTTTTATAAATTGCTCATTTTTCGAGAGGTTATTCAGGTGCATTTTTGACATTTACCATTTTAGCACTTCTGCCGACACATCATACAGCTCCTAGCTTTAGTCATGTCTGTCTGGCCTTCTTTCCATTTGTCTGTACATGTTCGCTTGTGAGCACGATATAGTCCCCAAGTTTCAGGTTAATGCCATATTATCTTTAGGAGTTATGAATGGTAAAAAAATTGGTCGCCTTCAATAATGGTGGTCCTATATATATATATATACATATATATATGCATGCATGCATGCATGCATGCATGTATGTATGTATGTATGTATGTATGTATGTATGTGTGTGTGTGTGTGTGTGTGTGTGCGTGCGTGTGTGTGTGTGTGTGTGTGTGTGTGTGTGTGTGTGTGTGTGTGTGCGTGCGCACGTATGGCCCAAATGTGAAAATGTTGAGAATGCTGTTTTTCGAAGAGGTTTTCGTAAACCATCACCAAACTTGACAGAAATGTTTATTAGAGAAAAGGACAAAAAAGCACTAGAGTTTGGTGGTGCCACAATTTGTATAACAAAAGGCACAGACCGAAATATGTTGAAGATATATTAAATTCACGACTTTGAGAAAAAAAGGCTAATGACCTCTAATGTACTACGTGTTTTTATCACATGTGGAAGTTTTGTATTGCCTTATTTCCATGACGTTGCAATTGACCTATTTTCTCAAGGTCACATAGGGAATGTATCACAGAAATGATTTTTTGTAATGGTTTTTGAGTTTTAACTTGTATACGTATATCCGTGTACCAGTACAGGAAAATCTGACAGATCAAAAGTCTATGGTGTGTAAAATCATGGTGGTGTCACTGGGTGGTATTAATTGGAACTGTCGTTATACACATTGAAAACACATTAAATTTTTTATTGTGATAAATTGAGATTGACCTACAAATTTACTCTAAAATATGTCAGACCAAGGTTCCAATTTTGTATATTTTTGTGAACTTATTTTTAAGGCAATTAGAACTTAAGTAAACAAAGTTAAGTTGAAAATGTTAAGAATGAATAAGGCTAATGAAACATAATGTACCACAAACATATACTATATAACATGTGGAAGTTTGAAGTAACATAATATGGATGCGTTGGATCTACATTTTTAAAGTCACGGAGGCAATGCATTTCAGGAAATTATTTTTTGTGATTGTAATCACATCTAAATTTGTGAACATATTTCTACATACCATTACAGAAAATTATGGTGACAAAAGTATATGTGCAGTCATGCTGGCGCCACAAGTGGTAATAATTGGAAAGAACATCGCAGGTCTCAAAAACAAAAGAAAGCCATTACTATGGTAATAAATTGAGTCGGAACTGCAAAATATACACCAAATACCCATTAGATCAATGGTTAAATTTCAAAAAATCGTTGTGGTCTTCACGTATTTTAAGGTAATGTGATAATACAATGAGTTGGAACATACATAATTCACACCAAATACCCATTAGATCAATGGCTAAATTTCGAAAAACCTTTGGTTGACATTGACATTTTAAAGGTCATTATGCAATAAAGAACACTAAACTCAATATGCTGAGAGAGAATAAGGCTGATGATAAGTACTGAATGCACTACAACTATGTATCATATAAAGGTTTGTTATTCCACAATGTTGATAACCGTGAACTGCTTTCTGTGGGTCGCAAAAGGGTTGCATATAAAAAAGAATATTTTTCTGTGATGGTCTGAAGATTACATGACGGCAGACCATTAGGTCCATTGGCTTCTAGTCTGAAACTCTGTGCCAGCAAAGCTAATTATGCGATTGTCTATCAGTTTTCCTGTTCTGTTTATGAAGGTACTACTTTCTGTGAGAAGCTTTAATAATACCTACCCCCCCCCCCCACCATTACCCCGCAAAACATAAAAATATCTGCCTTTACGAGAAATGAATGTTTTGTATATTTCTGACACACTTCAGTGGTTGCATGGTCCGTGATGTAGTCGTCCTCTGCCGGCACTCACGATCTGGCACATGTCTGAAAGCCAGAATCTGGCAGTAAAATTATGTTTGTGCATTAAAAAAGTATCTTGATTCTCATTTGATCTACTTTTTTCCAAAGTTGTAATCACGGCGATCAGCAGTGGGGAACAGCAATATAAGACGTCACAACTAGCCATCACCGACCGCTGCTGATCACAGCCAAAATGTGCCAAACTCTGCCAAATGGTTTTACGATAGAGATATGCAGTCATTCTGATATTGAATATACTAAGTTGCTATCAAATATGTTCACACATTTTGACATTTAGAGAAGCAAGTTCAGAGCACTGGCTTATGAAATTCATGATCCGTAAATAAAAGATTACATATGATTAGGTAGCAGCAGTCGGGGAAAAATATAACATAATACACAGTAAAGAGGTAATCACAATGAGATCAAATGGTCAAGTCTTACTGTACACAGCTGATGGATCCACTACAGTCTCCCTTTTCCTAAAGAGTGTGTTGTTTGTCCCAGACTTTGAATTCTTCACTCTGGGTGCGTGATTGAGCTGGGCAAAATTTCTGACCAAAGATTCTCTTGTGGCTTTTTTCTAATTTGATGGAAATTATCTAACAATTTTTATTTGAGGGCCTAGCTCTTTGGCCTACATACTGTTTATTGCACATCTAACACGTGAGAAGACCAATCTGATTGATTTGTTTTCAAGAAACTGCCGCCAGGGAATGTCTGTTAGTCTTGTGTTTACGCTTGTTGTTGTGGAGATGTAATGAACGTATTTCGTAACTTGTTTAAAATACATGCTTTTAATACTATACAGGTTACCCGGGCGTTGGTCAAGAAGCTAGAGGAAACGTCACCGGATGAGCATATTCCAGTGACACAACTAATGTTTACGGCAGCCATCAGGGCCATGGCGATCACCAACTTTGGGTCCCTCTTCAGGGATGACAGTGAAGTCTTACAGTTCAAGTCAAGCTATGATTCTGTAAGGAACATACTCGTTTTTAGGTCTGCGTGCTCTACACTGACCTGTAGATCTTGATTTACGCTTGGGGGGGGGGGGAGATTACCATTAGTCATGAAGTATGCAGTGCACTATCATGGGCGGAGGTAGAGTTTTATCTGATTACCTTTCAGTGATACAAAGATCGCATGAGAATTCGTTTATTGCATTCGCAGCACACATGCCAAACATATTTGCTCTTTGGCAAAAAAATAATAAAACGAAAAAGGCCAGTAACAGACAAAATAACCAGGGGTAGGAACAGACATATTTTACCATGCATCTTTACTCCTTAACCATTGATGGTTCAGACTAAATAACCATTGAAACCTCACAACCATTACGGAATTGCTGGCATTTCATTCCCAATTTTTGATTTACGCTTGGGGGGGGTGGGGTGGGGATTACCATTAATCATGAAGTATGCAGTGCACTATCATGGGCGGAGGTAGAATTTTATCTGATTACCTTTCAGTGATACAAAGATCGCATGAGAATTCGTTTATTGCATTTGCAGCACACATGCCAAACATATTTGCTCTTTGGCAAAAAAAAAAACGAAAAAGGCCAGTAACAGGCAAAATAACCAGGGGTAGGAACAGACATATTTTACCGAGCATCTTTACTCCTTAACCACTGATGGTTCAGACCAAATAGCCATCGAAACCTCACAACCATTACGGAATTGCTGGCATTTCATTCCCAATTTTTGATTTACGCCTGGGGGGTGGGGGGGAGAGAGATCACCATTAATCATGAAGTATGCAGTGCACTATCATGGGCGGAGGTAGAATTTTGTCAGTGATTACCTTTAAGTAATACAAAGATCGCATGAGAATTCGTTTATTGCATTCGCAGCACACATGCCAAACATATTTGCTCTGGGACGAAAATTTAAAAAATAAAACGAAAAAGGCCAGTAACAGACAAAATAACCAGGGGTAGGAACAGACATATTTTACCAAGCATCTTTACTCCTTAACCACTGATAGTTCAGACCAAATAACCATCGAAACCTCACAACCATTACGGAATTGCTGGCATTTCATTCCCATGGAGCTACAGCCCAGACCTGTGGTGGCTGTCACACTTCGTGCTGGCCTCCCCTGTTGTTTACGACTCTGTTGTTGCATCAAAAAACATGTTACATTTGAGGACGTGTCTGCAGGTTGGAACATACAGATGTGACTTTTTTACATAGTTAATATATTTGTCCTTTGGATCTAAAAATTTGGCTCCTTGGGCCTCAGGAACCTTAAGATGGAACAATTTGTCAATTTTTCTCGTAGTGCCATTACAGGAGGTCAGGTATCGGTCCAGTATTAATATGTAATATGTGGGCTTAGCAAGTGCCAAATAAAATTCAACATAGAGCATGAGTTTAGCGACGTTGCGCCTGTGCAAAGTGCACAGATATGCCCGCCATACACTTTGAATTAAAAAGCATAACACATTTCTACCTCTTACACCTGTTTTGCAAACTGTTCATTTTACTTGAAAAGATACATGTATGACTGTACGGCAAGCCGTTTTAGCATTCACTTTATAATTGTAAATATGTGAAAATCTTCCCCACAAATGTGTAAAGAATTCCACATGTATAGAATAACTTGAAATTATTAAACATATAGTTTTACACATAACTGTTTCGACTATCTGTGAATATTTTTCACATTTGTGTAAAGCTTTCCTCATGTGATATAATCATTTTTTTTTCACACATGTAAAAAATATACAAATATATAAAATACTTTTACACATATGTACAATTGTTTATTTCACAGATGTGTTAATCTTTTTCATACATGTGAAATAAAAATGTGTTGCGCGTACGTGACATTTTCTGATATACATATGTGAAATAGTTTTATACAGATGTGAAATACTTTTACAGATATTCAATAAAAGATTAATTGTACATAAAAGTAAAACTGTTTCAAATTTGTGTAAAAGAATTTCACATATGAAAAATCTTTTTCACATTTCACTTTATTTTACATATGTGAAAATGATTTTCAGAAATTTGAAGATCTGTTATACATATGTAGAAACGTTTTCAAATATATGAAAACAAATTTTAATTACACATGTGCGTAATACTGTTTAACATATGTGTTAATCTTTTTGACATATGTTTATTTCTTTTTCACGTGTGTGGAAACAAACAACACTTTAACATATGTGAAAAAGATGTTTGCATATGTAGAAAAGATTCACACTGATCTAAAATACTTTCCAACATGTGTAATCAAACTTTAATTTCACATGTGTGGAAAACATTTTAAGGAACACCGTCACGCTTACATTTTTAAACCCCGCCTTTATTTTCTTGAGTTCTATATATGATAAACAATCAAGTGTATCAGTGGGCTGGAGGCCAAGGGTAGAGAAAAGCCCTATTTGATTCATAGAATAGAAAGTATAACTTAATACTCCATCTACCAAACACATAGCAAAACCAACTTTCTTTCCATTCTGTACAAATGTTCTTTTCAGCTGATTCGGTGTTGCTGACAGCTTTTAAAATTTGTTTCTGTTGCAAGTAATGTCCAGTATAAATATATGAGCAACTTGTGTGCTCGAGGCCTGAGTACCCACATTATGGAACGGTGATGAGGACAAGGTTCTCTTCTGACTGTCATCTGCGAATACTGACGCTTCATTAAAACCATAGAAATGCACTACTAATGAAATTGTTTTGTTCAGTCGTTGGGAAAATCTTGAAAATGTCTTCTCCAAAATAGCTTTGCCAATTGCTTGGTAATCGCAAAGGGACGCTACTGTATCCCCTGATCTTGATTTGTTTAATAGGTGGTGCTGCTATTTTCAATGCATTCGATCTCTAATGTTTTTACTAGGTTGAAATACCGTCCTTTGCTAATTTTCGTGGTTTTTAAATTACTTAATGGTAATGATCCGGAAACAAACATGTACCTGTATGATAACTAAGGGTATGCGATATGCCTATGCATGTAGTTTTTGTTTATTGAAGTGTGCACTTCAAACTTGGTGGAGATGTATCTTGCATGAGTATTATGTATTTCACATACTCTCACTCGAAAGATCTTTATAACTGTTACAATCTCTTTGTTACTTTCGCAAAAAACCATAAAATCATCATCTTCTCTAAAAGCACTTGGAAAATGGCTCACAAAAATCACACAAAACACTTTTATGTACCCCTGGTCCACAGTAGGATTCAATTTTAATTGAATGTTAAGGTCAATATAGGTCTCTTGTTTCAGGCATGGAGTGCTGTTTGGACTCTGACCTATATTTAGTTACCTGATTTATTTTACCGGAAACAAATCTTGTGCAGCTTAACTACAGGAAATGTGTTGTAGCAAAATACAATTGATTCCAAACAAGTCCTTTTCCACAAAACTAGTTTCTTTTGAATTTTTGCAAGTTTATCTAAATTAGATGGGTAATTGGCAGCCCAGATGACATTACAATAAAGGAAGTATGCGTATGCTAGTGTATAATAAAGCTGAATAAGATATCTTTACCAAGTTTCCATCTTATTTTTTTGAAGATGCCAATAATTTTACTAAGCTTACTAGATATATTCAGTATGTGATATTTCCAATTTGACTTGCTATCAATCCAAGCACCTAGAAATTTACAGTGGAATATTTGTTCCAAAGATATGTTATTTACTTTGATTGGGGAATTATTTTTACTTTTTGTTCCAAATATCATAGAGTTAGTTTTATCTAAGTTGACAGACAGCTTATTTGAATGAAACCAATCAAGACATATCTTTAGGGCAGCATTAACATTATCAATCAAAATGTCTAGATTCCGCCCAGTAAAAAGTAAACTAGTATCATCTGCGAAGAGGAGAGTAAATATATTTTCAGATAAGGTTCCTAGGTCATTTATGTAGATTAAAAAAGGAGAGGGCCTAATCCTATTTTTGTCAACCTTAGACTTTTAAGATTTGACCAACTCAATAGGTATGCTACAGCCTTGTTCATTTTCAAAGCTATAAACAACATCATGCCTCTAATTCTCCATAATCTATTCCAATTTACCTCTGATATACATTCTTATTCGACCAGGCAATCATCGAATCTTTATGTACCCAGATCCAGAACAAACCTGTGTAATTTCTCTATCAAATATCATGGAGCTCTAGTATGGAACAGCATTCCAAACAACATCAGATGTTCACCTTCTCTTTATGTATTTAAATCAAAGCTTAAGGGTTACTTAATTTCTTGCATGTCTTAGATTTGTTATGCTTGAGTGGTATACTGTCTTATAATTATGTTTAGTGTTACTATCAAGCCATTTTTTACTTAATTATTCTCTGCCAGAAACCTATTATTAAACGGTTATGTAATGCATTTTGTAACAGGAGATTATATAAGCCCACTTGGGTTTCTATCTCCTATGTGGCTGTTGTAAATATTTGATGTACTTTTCGTCATAATAAACTTCAAACTTCAAACAAATATTACAGGCATGGAAAGAACTTGAAAGTAGGCTGGGAGGAAATGAACCAGGGCCTGATCGCATAGAGTGCTTTGAAGAGGGTAAGATAACTCAAAATACAACATTCTATGAAAACTATATAATATTTTCGTGAGAATATACTTCAGTTTGTGTGGAAGTCCAGTTGAAGGTTTCGAGGATATGTCTCGCAGTTAATCTTTCAAGGACACCGAAGGGACTCTGAACAAGTAGGGCAAGTAAACATGCCCAACCCATTTGCACATGAACATACAAAAATATGCCTATAAATTGGTACAAGGTGCAAATATTTTCTGTATCAAACGCAATTGTGATGGCAGCTGAAAAATGGGTAGGTACCGAGCTTAACACCCTCCCTCAAACAATATTACCACAATCATGTAACTTAAGATAAAGGAACTCGAGAACAGAGTTAGTCGTGTTGTCTTTTCATACACCTCGTAGCCCACAAACTATATTTCTAACATTATCGCGTAGCTTTTTCTCAGTGCCTTACAAAAAATGCAATTCGAAAACAATTTCGAAACTTGTTGCTTGCGTGAAGGAGTAAGATAGTCATTTCAACGGATTTGTGGACTGTTAGGAAGGATTTGTAGATTGTATTGAAGGTCCTATTTATAGGACAATTTCCCTTGTGAAGCACTGGTTTTCCAAGAGGTTGTTAGTCTCTCTCTCTCTCTCTCTCTCTCTCTCTCTCTCTCTCTCTCTCTCTCTCTCTCTCTCTCTCTCTCTCTCTCTCTCTCTCTCTCTCTCTCTCTCTCTCTCTCTCTCTCTCTCTCTCTCTCTCTCTCTCTCTCGGAGAGGGGGTTGGAGGATTAAAAGTTATATCCATTGGCCTCTAATACCCCCCCCTTTCCACACGGCTAACATTTTATGATTGTTTCATGATTAATGGCCGTAGGCTCTCATCAAAGGCAATGCCCAGAGTATGCCCTGTTGTAGTGGAAACCGAACTGACGATTAACAGTTTTTGCCTCGTCCCCTATGTATGGTCTGGCGTGGAGACGCAGACTTTTGCAAGACATGTTAATAGTTGCCATGTAAGCTTGAAATGTCCAACTTAATTGAACCATCTGTATTCACTGCATACATAAACAGTCTAATTTGCTTTGAAAAGTGGCCATGAATACAACGTTTACTCACAAATATTATCGTATTACTCATGGTTAGATCCTGATACTTATTTACCAACATGTGTGTGTTATACCTGGTGCCAGGTTATAGAATGTAGTAGAGTTGTGCAGTATATATATAAATATATATATATTTTAATATCTGGTGCTGTTATTTTGTATTTGAATATTTACATAGACTTGTTTCAGTGTGTGTTCACGGACTGTCAACTTAATATACTCAGGTGCCGATGGATGGCCAACTTGTAATTTTGGGAACCCATCGTATAACAGTGAATTTGTATGGTTTTTTTTATTGCTTTGTTCGTGCAAGTATTCATAGACTGCCAACATAATTCACTCAGTGTCTTATCTGGTATTAGATAATATTTATATGTTTTCATAGACTTTTTCTGTAGTACGTAATTCATAGATACCTATTGTAAACCCAATGTAATAATGTATGACGAATGAGTCTACATAGACTCTCTTTCAGTCAATAAAATTTTACTACTACTACTACTACTACTACTACTACTACTACTACTATATGATCTGCAAATACTGAAATTAGCATTTGTGACAAATTCAAATCAACTTACATACCTTCACAATGGGGAATATTATTCTGGATACGGGGTTGTTTACATGTCGACAAGACATCTTTTTTGAGCCATCTGATTGGTTCTTTGTTCAAGATGGCCGCCATTCAGGACACCAGATTGAGGCTGCAAATTTATGGGGTGCCAAGTCTAGCATCAATTTTGTGGTTATTTTATTTCATTTCATGGACGAAATCCGTATACTCTAACAATTTTGTCCACAGAATTATTATGTATTTCAATTTTGTCCCCAGAATACACAGGTATATAAATTTTGTACACGAAATCCATTAGTTTATCAATTATGACCACGAAATTGAATAAAGCTACCAATTTGATCCACGAAATCGTGTACGCCTGCCATTTGATCACAAAATCCTGTAAGTCTGCAGCTTTTGTCCACAAAATTGAATAAACTTCGGATCCTGTGGAAAATCCATATCGATTCTGTCAACAAAGTTGTCAATCAATTCGTCAGTTTGGTCCACGAAATTCTACTATACAAGTCACAGAATTGAACAAATTTTCACTAAATCGTAATCTTCATAGCATTCTGTGGATTAAATTTGGAAAAAAATCACGAAATCAAATCAGTTTCACATGATTCCGTAAAGATTATTGTTTCATTTCTGTCCACGAAGTTTTCAATTTCGTATTAAAAATGGAATAAGGTTTTCACTTTTCTGCAAAAGTTCGTTATTTCGTTCATGAAATCGAGTTAACTTTCAATTTTGTCGAATTATTATCACGAAATTCAAAACATCATTCAATTTTATCTAAGGAAACGGTATTCCGTTCACAAAAACCAGTTTCTACACAAAATTGGAAGAAATGACAGACAAAATTATAATTAATGGATTGTGTGCAGAGAATCGCAAATAAAATTAAGAAATCATAAAAAGACACAGAAATCGTTATCGTGGTCATTTTGGCGAGTTCCTCTAATGACCTGTGGAGGGCATCATTCTCCACGTCTCATAATTGGTCACGTGCCGTCGTGACAATTCAGCAAGTTGTGGTAGATGGCCATCATAGGTGACTCTATGGCAGAGACAACCCCAAATAATGAATTGTTGGAGGACTGTCAGTGAAACATTGCAGACTGGCCAATATTGAATGAAACTCTGCCTGTTGGTTGTCCCTTTCGTCCATTATGTATTTATAGTTTTTTATTTTTTGTTCTATCAGGCCTATTATCCCTTTAATTTTTTTAGTGCACGAAATGGTCAAAACCAAAACATATACGCATGTGCCTGATTTGTGAGTTTCTGATAACGTCGTCAAGGGTCTCCGATGGTACGAAATTCTGTGCTGTCACGTTTTACCAATTCCGTGGACAAAATCGATAAAATTGTTCAATTTCTTGTGTTTTAGAATTTTGTGGCCAAACTGAGGTAGTTTTTAAGATTGAGAAACTTAACGATTCTGTTGAGAATATTGTATTATTTTCAGATTTCGGTAAACACAAACTCTTATACTCTTACAATTGTGTACACAAAATCTAGTAAGATACGGATTTTGTGAAATGTGCTACCAATTTCATGCACAAAATTGGGTAACATATCGATTACGTGACATGTTTTTCGATTTTGTGTATAACATTTGATCACAAAATGGAATGCGAAGACAAAAATGGAAAGTTTTCAAGTTTTTTGGACGAAATTTAAAACCTTACCCAATTCTGTGGACGAAATTGGTTAATTTAAGGATTGTGTGGACTGAATTGATAAACTTAAACGATGTTGTTGACGAAATCGATATATATATTTAACAATTGTGTAGATCAGAAGTTTCAACTTTTTGAACAAATTAATCAAAGTTTACACTTTTTTGCACAAAACTGATAAACTCCTATAATTCCGTGCACATAATTCCTTGTTAAATGTTGTGAAATACTTTAAGTCTTGTGATTTGTATCTTCCAGTTTAGTCCATAAAACCGTAAGAATAGTTTAATATCGTGGCGGAACTTAGATTTTGTAATTTGCTCTTACAGTTTTGAGAATCATGTTGTGATACCGTCCACAAAACAATAAGTATTACTATTTGGTTCACGAAATCAATGATGTTACACTTGGTACCCGTACATTACACTGCTTGAAGTAAACTGACCTGGAAATATGTTGTTTCTCCAACGACTTTTTGTTTGATGATGGTGGTGGTGGCTATAAAGTTAGTAAAATTTCATGTTGTCGATTGTCTCATTTCTAGCTAAAAAGCGCATGTATGATACAATTCATCGCGCCATTGAAATGCGAAGGGCTACTGCAGAGAGGGATCATGACAAAGCAGCTATTGACACCTTGATTGCCAGTGATTGGCCCGAGTCGCAGATCTGCAGTGACGCCTTGTCATTCTTCGTAGGTGGCTTCCATACCTCGGGCTTATGTGAGTATTGACAGCGATATGTAATATAGCTGTTTTTACATTTTTTGAAGTGAACATGCTGTGTTCAGAGATAGGTGGTGTTTGGGCGTTAGCCATGCTGTTTGTTTCATAACAGCATTGTAATTGTTACACAGTAGGGTCGATGTATCTCACATGGCGACATTTTCTCACCAGAAAACGTACGGTTTTGTTGTGTTGCTATAAACTGAAGTATCGTTCATTTCTAGTATAAACATGTGCGGAGGAACACATACTTTATCTATTAATTGTGATGCGATTCTGTCATATTTAGCCAAAAATGCTCTTATTTTTAATGATTTTAATGTAAGTAAACACGGCAATTCAGCTAGTTAATAATAACCTGGTATAATTTGAAAACACATTTCCAAAATAGTGCGTTGCTTTATAGTGCAGTAACAGTAGTGAAATATTGGTCCAATTTCATTTGTGTTAAATGAATACTCATGACTAAGAATCTCAAAGATAATGATCGACAAGAGATCTTCGACTAAACACTTGTAAACTTAAAAATTGATTTCTGCAAAGAGGTACATTATATCCCAAATGCATTCCATTAGAAAAAGCACGTTAATAATTTCATTTACTACACCAAACCGGTCATTCAATTTTCAGACGTCATATGTGAAATCCCGCCAAATACAGTAATACAACTATAATTATGCCCCCCCCCCCATTGGAGGAGGATCGAGGCATATAGCAATTACTTCATCCATCCGTCCCCAAACATTTTGCAATTTAATTTATGCACCTTCTGACCTAGGGCTTTCATATTGCACAATATTATATTCCCATATAAGGGCTAAGTGTAGTTAGAAGATGGGTGACCTCAACCCAATTCGCAAGGTCATAGAGCCAGATTAAATAATTTGGTTTTCGCATGACTACTTTCGGAATTTTGAGCTGGGACTGTAAAATTGCAAAAAATTATAGCTTTCTATAAGGGCTACATCAAGTTCCAAGATGGGTAACCTGCATGCTTCCATCAATCTGACTATCTACCCATCTGTCCACAACATTTCTGCACTATGACTTCACCACTTCTAAGCCTAGGGATTTCGTGACAGGAGTATAGTCCCCTATGAGGGGTAGCTTGAGTTTAAAGATTTCAGATTGCACAGGTCCCATTTGTTTGTCCATATGTCATACTGTCCAGCTGCATTGGTAGCCGGGTGATAACCAGTAAACTTTTTTAATTAGAAATATCAACTTGCACATACGTATGTACCACTGTAAGGCCTAGGCCATGTTTAAAGCCCAGTGACCTTGACCTCTTTTTCAAGGTCACAGAGCAGTATTTGATTATTAGGTTTCAGGATGATGACTAGAAAACTTTCTCAGTTATGACTCCCAAATAGCACGCAAGTATACATCAGTGTACTTGTTTCCTGGATGCTGGGTGGCATGTTGAATACTGCATATGGCTGACCTTGACCTGTGTCCCACGTCGAAATTGCTATGCACTGACACTGCAGAGGATGGCACACTTTTGTACATGCACTGCTTAATTTTTCAGTACCGCAAAGTTGTAGATACTGCACCTCAAATCTGATGAACCTAGTCGTGTAATAATGCTTCATCTATTTAAGTATTATAGGCTATTGCATGTTACAAGATCAGGGGGGCTTTTTGTTGTTGTTGTTGTTGTTGTTGTTGTTGTTGTTGTTGTTGTTGTTGTTTGTTGCTGTCATGGCTACAAATACTTCAACCAATACCTGTGAACACTGACTGTTACACATATGTCGCTCGGAATGACAGCACAATTACACAAGTAACCCATGTAAGATTTGCTGATCAGTGGTGCCATCCCTTATGAAAAAGAAAGACCTTACTGCGAGGTGTTCCCGTTAACCAGTGGATAACTCTAGTTTATGGCTAAGTAGTCGCTGGGTGAACTGTTACCATGCAAATTACTTTACAGCCAAGTAGCAGGAAAAAGAGATATGATTGTTTGACAGTCAGGTCACACTTAAGAGGCCACTGGTCTATGTTAAGTTGCAGCTAGTTAGCTGATGAGTAGCAGCTATTTTGTGGCTAAACTGCCGCCAGATGCTTCTATCGGCAGGTATTCTGCCAGGTACGGAACAAATCTTATTGGCTGCTCTTCTGCAAAGTAGGCGCTGAGCTGGCGCTAGATATTTCCAGTGGCTGGTCTTCTGCTAACTAGCCGCTAGTTTGCAACTCAGCTCCCACCAGATACTGCCACTGGCTGATCTGCTGCTAAGTAGCTGCTAATTGTGGACAACCTGTTGCTAACTAATATTCTATTGACAGGTCTTTTGTACTCTATGACAGGCTAGAAATATATTACTGTCCATTATCTTTCATTGCTATGGTTATCTAATTTTACATATTTCCCATACAAAGGGTTTTAAAAAATCTGTGTTGTCACCGATTGACTGAAGAGTGAGTCAGATGGAAGGCAATGATTTCATTTAAAATTCTGATTTAATTCAAATTTTGACGTAACTCTACTAATCCCCTTTAAAGATGTTGAACATTTATTTGTCATTATCTTGGGCTAAAATAAAAAGGATTAATAACTGTTACATGTAAATTGATACTTTCTGATAAATTCTAAATGAAAATTCCAAATTTCGTATTTTGTAAGGAAACGGAATTTAAGTTGAACCCATTTGTGCTGTTATATGATTCTTCGCCAGTCCATATTTGTTCCTGGTCACAAAAATTCATCCGCCAAACAGGTTGTTGCATACATCACATGGTGTGCGGCAAAATGTGGTTAATTGTAAACAGGGCAAGCGTATCTTACGTTTCACCAAGTCATTTTGAGATGACAAATGTCTGATGATACAGTGTATCAAATACTTTTAGTGCTGACATGGGGTCTTTACTACCTCGCCTCACATGTAGACGTACAGGAGAAGGTGTACGAAGAACTGGTAGACATACTGGGGCAGGAAGAGATACCGGCCAGAGCAGTCACTCAACTTGTGTATGTAGCTAAAACTTGCTTTCATGTTGTTATAAGAATTTACACCTCGCAATAGTATTCCATTTATTGCCCAATTCATAATACTGCCCGCTTTGAGATCAATTCTTTTGAAATCATGGTATGTATACCACGAGATGGTGATAAGAGAAAGTAACGTCATAATGCTCATAAAGCCTATCTTTCGTGACAACTTGACAATTGTAATGTATGATTATGTACGTTTTTAGCTCAGCTGACTTATCAGTCAGCCGAGCATGTAGGGTTGTCAGTCGTCCCCCGTCGCCAGTTCAAAACTCCTGTGTTCGACTTCTCTAAAACTGCTGACCATACCCTGTGCAAACTTGATGGGGGATCTATTTTGGATAGGTTTCTATCAATTTGTGTTCAAATGGTTATGCTTTAGTGTTTTATAAATTTTTTAGTGCTGATTTTATGGTCATTTTTGGAGCAAACTCTTGAAATATGTCTTTTCTGAAACTGCTTGGGCTATTGACGTGCAACTAAATAGCGATACCCAAACTTAAATTTGTTCAGCAGGTGGGAATGCAACTTTTTCTGTTTGAATGATTTTGTGTGTGTTAGAGGTATTTTCCTCCTCTCCAAAACCGTAAGTTAGATTATACTCCAGATGGTGGAAATTTGACCACAGCTGACTTGTCTGTTAAGCTAATGTTATGTCTAGCTATACATTGTCCGTCCGTCTGTTCATCATCCTCATTGCACCTTTTTGCACTTCATTTCCAAAATCATATGCCAGATTCACTTCAAATTTGTTCAAGTATACACCCTAGGTCAGTCTCTGCCAAAGTTTTTCGAATTCTCACGCTCCAGTAATTTTTCAATTTTTTAATGACTTTGGGTTTTTTTTCTGCCAAATCTTAAAAAATCTTCTCAGACACCGCCAAGCCAATTGCGTCGAAATTGCACCGTTAATTTGTTCAACAGGTGATGCTGCATTTGTGTGTGTGTGTGTGTGTGTGTGTGTGTGTTAAAATAATTTTAGAATTCTTCTTCAAAATTGTAACTCACATTGTTCTGAAACTTGGTAAAAAAAGTACTTCGTGGAAGGGGATAAAAATTTGTTCACAAGGTGGTGATATGCTGGATTCCTAATTTTGTAACGAATTTTTCAATTTTGGTATATTGTATTTGTGTCTTTTTGTCCAGAATCACTTCCTAGTAGTCATTACCCTATTCTGCAGTCCAAACTCTTAACTATCCCTAAGCGAACTTATCAATGTCTAACCTGTATATAAATAAAGAAGTATTATTGTCCATATCGCGCATGTTCTTCTGTAGAATTTTGACATAGGCTGTATTAGGCCAAATAAATTAAAGGGTCTTCAGCGGGTAACTACTCAGAACCTGTTTCGGAGCCTACGCCCGATGTCTGTTAATGCATGCATGCATGCATTCCTATTGATTACTTTTAAGACAATGAGGATCGTTATGGAAATTCACATTTTCGCCTTCGTCTCTAAAACCGCCAACCAAAGACACTTCAGTAGGGGTGTACCTTAGTTGGATCCCTACCAGTAATATTTTTGTTTGTTATGAATTTATTTGTTCATTTTTGTCGACAGTGTTGTTTGCTAGGTAGTGTTAGTGACATTTGTTTCTTCTCCAAAACCATCAACCACATTTACTTCAAACTTGGTGGGGCTCGAAATTCACCAAATTTGTTCACTACATGGTGTTGCTGTCATTTTCTGATTTTTAATTAATTTCTTAAAACTTGAAAACCCAAGAGGAATTTATATAAGGCTAAGGAATCTTTTCCAATTGCCGTAAACTAACTATAAAGTGACGATTTGCATATGTTTTTCAATAACATGTTTAAACCAGAATACGGGAAAATTGGTACGGGGTATGTTCATATCAGCAACAGGGATGATGGTCTTACCTAAGATGACGATGAGATCATTCTAAAGTTCACAAGACCACTTCAGGCTCTCCACCCAAGGTCAGCTTAGTACAGCACTGTCACAGTCCTTTTGTTCACCATTTTTTTTTCAATAGGGGTGCTTATCCATAAATGCATACATTTCTATTGATTGTGGTGCCAATCAATGAGGATTACAATGGTAAGTGTCATTTTCGACCTTTCCAGAAAGAAAGATTTTTTAGCAATATCCCAAAAATCTTTCTCAAACAAGATTTGCCAATTGCTTTGAAATTGCATAGGGTTCACCTCTATGGGACCCTGGATCCTAACTCGCTCAATGGGTAGTGCTGTCATTGTTGCTTCTAATTTTTTAGTTAATATTTGTGTGTTACGGCTACTTTCGATTTCTCAAAAAGTGTCACTCAGATTGTCCTGAAACTTGGTGGAAATGTGTCTTGTGGGAGGATTTAATTAAAATGTTCACTATGTGGTAATAATTCAGATCCCCGATTTTAACGAATTTTTCAATATGGAAACTTGTCGGTTGATGCTTGCATTTCTGTTGATTACAATGCAAATCTATGGGAACTGTAATAGTGATTTACATTTTTAACTTCTCTAAAATCGTTAATATAAATTTACTTCAAACTTAGTCGGGATGTACCTTGGGTGTGTCTCCAGCAAATTGTTAAAGTGGTTATGCTCCTATGATTTCTAGATATTTTATGCAATTGTTCATTATTTAGTGAAACCACTTCCGTCTCTGTAGTTAAGGCTTGCTGAGCACCGTACTGTCACAGCCCTGTTGGTTTGTGAACACACATCGCTTGAAATGTGCATGCTTTACCAAATTATTGTTTAACTACTGGTGCTCAACTGTAGCATGACTGTTGACGTATCAATACGATTATTGTATTTGAAGGAAAATTGATCGGCAGATAAATAAATATATACAATGAATCCTTAGTAATTCACTTGATATAAAATTCTAAACTGAATGTGTCGATTCAATACAATTCCAGTATGGTCATCGCGTCAAATGATCATGACATCTTTTTCTTTATATAACGAGTTCAGTCATAAATGATTTCAAATTGGGGTTTTCTCTCGTTTAATGGCAGATATATGCGCCAAGTGCTGGATGAAACATTGAGATGTTCTATCTTGGCCCCGTTTGCAGCCAGAGTACAATATGTTGATTCTCAACTAGGAGGACACAAGGTTCCATCAGGGGTAAGCAGCCAGGAAGGTTGTAATGGCAGAGAACGCCAATATAGTGCGTATCAGGGGCAACAATAAGAACTGGCAACATTTTAAATCTGTAATTACGTGCCAGACTGTGTGACCACAAATTGTCGTGCTGTTGGGGGAACCATATCAGACCTGATATCTTGTTAAAGCATGCGCCTTTTGAGGAGAGAGAGAGAGAGAGAGAGAGAGAGAGAGAGAGAGAGAGAGAGAGAGAGAGAGAGAGAGAGAGAGAGAGAGAAAGAGAGTATCCACTGAAAGGGTCCTGCTATAGAATTTTGAAACGTGGACATATATATATATATATATATATATATATATATATATATATATATATATATATATATGTGTGTGTGTGTGTGTGTGTGTATATATATATATATATATATATATATATATATATATATATATATATATACAATTAATCCTGTTGAATGTGTACAAAATACTCAATTTAAGTCATAAATGCTTTGTGCGTTGTAGACTATAATGATATACAGCTTTGTTTACTGCTGTAGTTACACATGATCTGTAGTCATAAATGCTTTGTGTTTTGCAGTCTGAAGTCACACATGCTTTTTCAGACTACAGCCATACATGCTTTTTAGGCTACGAACTTTAGTTATACATGCTTTGTGCTTTGTAAACCCCAGTCATACATTTTTTTGTGCTTTGTAGACCCCAGTCATACATGCTTTGGGTGTGACGCTACAGGACCAGAGGCAGTGGCCACGACCTAAGACGTGAGTGCCCCACGTGATTATGATCGCTTGTGTTACTGAACAGAGTCAGTTTTGTTTGAAATTGAAAGTCGTAAACCTGATAAGGAAATTTTACATGGTCAATAATCGTACAAAAAGGTGGTTCTCATATGATGGCACTAGTTGTGACTCTGTGTTTCATTGTTAAAACAGCTGTGATTAAAGTAGGTTCATAGTAATCATCAACATTTCCAGAAGCTAAAATAAGATTGCACACGTTATACAAAGTTAAAAAACCTGGATAAGTATTGCAAACTAATACGACTATATTTACTTTCATTTGTTACTGTTGTTGAAATATAAATATGTAACATTGAAAATGTATCACTCAAGGCAAATTTCCCTGGTCTGACTTTGCTAGCAAAATATGTGCAAAGGACAAGATATGAGACACATCTTGTTAATTTACACCGAACTGTATGTGATTTGCTATATATGGAAAGACACCATGTCCAATGCTTAATGAATTTATTCAAAGGTGTACAAAACACTGGTGATCAGTTAGCCAACTAGTCTGCAGATAATGCAAGCTACGTGAGCTGTATACCAACAGTGCCAAGTCTAGTTTGTTGGTTTTTAGGGTGTGCCTTGTGGCACCTTTATGGGTTGGGGTCAGACAATCAGCACTATTGAATTATATAAGCTAGAAGGCTTTTTGACGATTTGGTAACTGTACGTATCCTCAGCACTGTTCGTTCATAAACATACTGTTTCCGTGAGATTTTTACAAGTTGTAATACAGGTGAGTTGTTTCCTTGATTTTTTCAGGTTTGACCCAGACAGATTCAGCCCAGAAAACCGAAAAAAGATGCCAAACTTTTGCTTTGAGCCGTTCGGTTTTGCAGGGAAGCGAAAGTGTCCAGGTTACAGATTTTCGTATACAGAAGTAACCATTTTATTTGCTGGGATTCTGCGCAAGTTTAAATTCAAGTTAGTGTCTGGACAAACCGTCATCCCAGTCTATGGTCTTGTCACCAGCCCTAAAGATGAAATTTGGGTTACTGTTGAAAGACGCTGAATGTAACTTGGCAACATGTAAAGAAAAACCGAAGACAGTGTGCAATATTTGAGGATTTCTCGTTTGTTGCTATGGTTGTCGCGTTCTGCTACAAGTACAATACATGACAATCTGCGGTGGAAATGTACTATCAGATGTATATTTGGAGTTCATGTAATCATGATATGCAATAGGGAGAGTAGTTACTTGATAAAATAACCTGGCTGGTTCCGTAAATACATGTAAATGTGACAATATGTTGATGTGCAAAGAGTATTTGTAAAAGTTATATTGTTTTTGCATTAATTTATGTAACCAGTGACGTGCCAGTAAGCTGAATTTATCTTATGAGCTTCCACGCATCATCGCCTCTCAAAAATTTCACATTTTTGACTTCTCAGAACGCAATGGCACAGGCGTACATTTAGTGACGGCACTATTTGTTTCTGATTTTACTGAACGCTAAAAATAGATACTGATCGGTAAAAATACATGTGGACATTATTTACATTGAGGTACAAGTTTACATGTATGTTTATATATTTTTATTGTAAAAGTTAGACCAGATCTTTTGGAAGCTTAGAGGGAATGTACCTTGGAAAGATCTAGGTGAGCTAGGTCACTAAGTCCAGTACCTGGTCAGTCCAAGTGATATACCATCAGCTTAAGATAGTGTCCAATTAGTTTTTGATACTTTTATTCATTTTGAGATTGTGGACATTTCTGTAGCCAAAATATCATGTATTCTGTATTAGTTGTCCAAATGTGGTAGTTCTAGCCCTGATAACATCTAAAAAAAACTAGGAAAATACTCCTAATGCTAACATGGTAGTCAATTTACTGTGTTAACCTTTGAGTCTTGATTATAGACAACAGGCATTTGCACCAAATTGTATAGTGAATGTGGATAGATTTCGATCGAATAAAACTGATTTACTCTAAACATTCTTTAGAACAAAAACTTGGCAGTAATTTTCTTCGAAATGAACAGTTTTCTTTTTTAAATGTGTGTCAACAATAAAGAGTCCACCAACTCTATCAGTTTTGACAAAATCAGACATTTTACAATTTTGGATCATCATTGCAAAAGAAAAACGATGTTAAGAAAAATCTCTAATACGTTTTTGTGTATACATGTATTGATCATTACACGAATTTGATCATTTAAATATGTTTCACAAAAACTCGCATAGTTCATCAATGCACATTTTTACCCAAAACGCTTGTACTTATGCAGCAACTTTGAATGTAGAATTCTAGCTTTAGTGCAGACAGATTCTGCAGTCTTGTGATCAATTAAGCATACAGGGGTTTTTTTTGTCAAGAAATGCATATTTCTGTGATATTTGGCCCAGAAGTGAAGTATTAAGCTTGCCTCAACCCTACATATTAAGCTCAGTTCAGGCTGTACATGCTCGATTTAGATCTTCCCAGGTTGAAACATTATTTGGCTTAAATATATACAAGTTGGCCCAGGACATGCTGTGCAAATAGCCATCCTGTTTTATTCTTTATGACTTTTCTTCAAGGGAGGGGGGGGGGGCTAGAAAATTACATTTTCGACTTCTCCTCAAAACGTTGCCTGGAATGGTTGTACTTTACACTTAATTGTTTTCCAGTCTTACCTCTATGAAACTTGCTGAGAAGATTGAAGTTCAGTAAATTTTCATGTTTTTATGATTTTGTTCGAAAAAAAAAACTTTTTTCACGAACTGCAAGGCTTTGATATTGCATGTTTGTGCCATTTAGTTCCGATTTTGGCCACCGAATGGCGCTACGACTTTTCCCCATTCTAAAAATAACTTCTGTGTATTAACACTTTTACGACTTTTGGTGTGGGAAGCCTGCATATCCTTTGCAAAAAGTTATCAGAATATTATTTACCTTTAGATGGTCATACAATTTTGAAAAAATGGTAAGAATCTGTTGATTTTTTGTGGAGTTGGAGCAAATAAAAGTTTCACATTATGTCTCAACATATTGTTTCCCACAATATGGATACAACAGCATCTCAAGAAAACTTTGTAATGTGTCTGCGTCCAAAGTCCAGAGACACCCTAAGACGACTGCTTAAATATCCATGCTATATAGCTTCATGTACTGGTGTCTCATACTCCATCAATTTACAAAAGAACAAAGTAATATAGGGTGTCAGAAGTAAACTGACTGCTGCAAACCCATGACATGGATATAAATATAACAGGGGTACCAGTACCAAGGATTGACCCGGAAGCTGTCAACCACATAGATGCCTTAAAAAAGTTCAATCAATATGTAAAACTTTTGTTCACAGGGCTTTACAAGCCAATGAAGAGGTGGAAAACTGTAGCTATTTATTGATGTGTGAGGTAAAAAGCGGAAGAAACATTTGTAATAATTGGACAGACATGTCTGCTGGTGAGAAGAAGGGAGTTGCTGAGTACTTTCTTTTCATCAGCAGACATGCCTCATACTGAGCAACTACCATACCTGGTTTGAGTAATGTGCCCCCCCCCCCAATCAAATGTTATAGTTGCAAGATACAAGCTCAGTAAGAAAGACCAAGAACAATGAAACTGTTAAACACTTCGTAATAGAGCTTAAACTTTCAGTTAAAGACAGCTAGCAATCATGACGCAGGCAAAAAGGTGTTAAATTACAGTGTTTGGTACAAAGTTCCCGAAAGTGAGGAACAGCTTACACACAAGTGCAATGATCTCACCCTAAAACAGCCACTGAAATCACAAAAGGCTATATAATACCTCAAGTACAGCTCAAAACATTTGCTGAAAGAAAAAAAAAGCTGTGCATGCCATGTCTCCCTCCAAATTTAGCCAGAAAAAGGAAAAACATGCAGGTCACCATGCTCACAAAGGCAATGAACAACCCAAGCCACAGTAACTGCAACAAAAAACAGTCAACACCCAGGCAGGCCATGCACCAGATAGAGCCACCAGTAGCAAAAACAACAAGCAATTGTTTGGAAGGTGTGGTTACCTGCGCGGAAAGGCATGCATTTGTACGGCAATGGGCAGGCACACGATGCCTTACATTTAACCATTTTAGCTCCATGTGCTGAAGCACAAATGCAAATGGGCATGTGACAGAGTTCACAAAAATCTTGTAAACCTCAACCTGTAGGTGATTTATTCGCAGAGGCCATAACAGCAAAACATCATCCCATTCCAGATCAGGGCTATGCAGATGATTTTGAAGTTGGAATGAATGTATGAGCAACTTAATTAAACCTGGATATAGGTGCATAAGGTAAGGTGCTACCAGAAAATATATTCTCACTTTTTGACAATTTGCCACTCGAAAAATGCGAACAACACCTATACGGTGATACACCATTGAATCTTAAAGGAAAATGTTTAATTGTATTCAAAATACAAAATTGTAATGAGGAACCTGGAATTTGTGGTACACACAGATGCGCCACTAAGTGTCAGCCTTTAACCATGTGTCATTTTTTAAGTAATAAAGATTTAGGAGTTCACAAATATAAGATAAGGTTGCAGATAATATGGTGCAAGAATTCAAAGATTTTTTTTTTTTTTTACGAAATTGGTCACTTTGCAGAGGAACACTATAAGATTGAATCCTGATGTTGAACATACAGTACACCCACCACAATGCATACCACATGTTTTGAAGGAGTGAGGGGAGGAATTTGATCAAATAATAAGCCTAGGTGTGGTCTTTGTGAAGAGGAACTTTTATGTGCTTGAACACTGCATGCATCAGTAGCTGGTGTGACCACCATGATCCTGCAAGCCATACTAGACCCTAGCATGCTGCTGGTGAGCTTGTCTATTTCAGCCTCGGGTATTTGGTTCCACTGGTCTGGAAGCAGCTGTGCCAGTTGGCCCAGGGTGGCCCCATCTTCACCACACACCTGCCATAGCCAGTGGCTAAGCATATCCCATAAATGTTTAATGGGTGACAGGTAGGAGTTCAGGATGGCCAAAACAACATTTGCACGTTGTACTGCTAGTCCAGGAGATGAGACACCTTTATTTATGTTTTCGAGTGCATTTTGTTTGAACATGTTTTCTAAGGCAGAAATACCTGGAGAAATCATATCTGGCAGTCTTACAAGCTGAAAGTGGTCCATTTTCTTTCCATGCAGCTATTTTGGAGGGATTTTCGCCTTCCAAAACTGGCACAAAATTAAGGGGTAGGGGACATTTAAACGGCCATATCTTCGTCCATATTGCTTACATCAGAATGTGTTACCCCTCAAAATGTTTGTATTTAGCCCCTCTATCCAATAAAGCAAACCAAATTTGAATATGTTAATTAGTGCCGTCAACAGAGGTCATAAGGTCACCAAAACGGGCCAGAGGCTATACCTCCTGGAGGCTCCAGAAAAAACACCACAAACTAGAAGAAACAAGACCAAAATGATTTATTCGACTTTTATTCAGTAGAAAAGAAAATGCTTCACACATCTGCCTACAGTAAATCTTTGTAAAAGACAATCTGGATTTTTTCAAACAAACTGATTCAAATTACATTGCTTTTTCATCAAATTTTGACATTTTCCACTCTGGTGCATTGTAAAGTGGTCCGCAGCTGTTAGGCTAACTTTCTGAACTACAGGATTACGCAAAGCTCGGATACATTGCTTATGGTCTTTTCTGACCACGTGGATGATAGAGAGGACTCAACAGATGAAGTTCGGTACTTGTGAATGGGACTATAAGTTCACAATGACAACATCTCTAGCATAACTCATTGCCTTTTCCAAACATAGTCAGACTTGCTGCAAAATAATGGAAATATAAAGCACCCTTTGATATATCAAGAAAGCTGAATCAAGGGTTTTCAAGTGCTTTATAAATCATCTTCGATTTCATAGTCTGAATCATCAGAGTCAAAGGAATTTTCATACTCATCCTGGTCATCATTTTCTGATGGTTGGTCAGCTGTAACGTGCTCAGCTATGTCTTTTGGCATTTGGTCCCCAACAAACCAGACCATCTGGTATTTGCCATCAGTTAGTTTCCAACCACACTCAGTAGGATCAATTGAATCAGATATTGGGTCCTGGAGGTGTGCATTTCTCCAGATCACAGTCACATAGTTTGTCCTGTTCAGCTTTTGTGAAAGAACTCGGTGGGGGGAAGAGTGATAGCATCTGCTCCTTTAATTTTGGCTAGTGGTTCAGACTCCTTTCTAGGTGTATACTTCTCTCTGAAGATTGTGTACCTGGCTTCCCCAAGGTTAGAGACTTTTGCTTTGTTGTTGCCTTCTGAGATCTCTTTGCTTTCTCCCAGCTTAGCAAAGGGATGTTGGTAATACTCTGACGACTCTACTTTGCCTCCCCCGTGTCAACGAATTTGTGGGCCCCCTTTCATATTTGATTTTTGTCGCATTTCATGTGACATCTTAACTACAGTTGTAACATTGATGATGTTAACAGTGTTTTGTCAGCTCAGCATGAGAATAGATTCTGCGCAAAATGTTAAAATGTAGTCTTGAATCATGTGAATGGCATTATAATTGATGCGGAATTATGACCAGATGACTCGATCCTAAGTTTACTTTCTATTAGAAAATGGGAAATGTAACTTGGTGCAAGTATGTTCGCGATCTGAGTATAAAAGTAATTTTTATGAATAGCTGAGCTACCCAAACTACATCTACACATACTTCTGTAAAATAACTATAAATGGCTTTTAATTTCCAGTTATGTAGAGAGGGGCGGGGGAGGCTTTTGTTTCCCAAATGTTTTGGCCGCTTGACCCCTGAACAGTATCTAAGTGCCTCAAGGTGGATATAAATGAGGAAGAGGCTCTCTGATTCCAGACTATTGGGCCCCCTTTTGGTATCTAAATGTATTAAGTGGATCTTGAATATTTGGGCCCCCTATTTGTAAGTAAATGCCTTGCAGTGGATATAAATGGGGAAGGGGCCTTTTGGTTTCAGTCCCCCCTCCCCAATTATATCCACTCTGACACAAACAAATAGGGGGCCCAAAAATACTGGAGCCAAAGGGCCCCCTCCCCATTTATATCCACTGTAAAGCATTTACTTACAAATAGGGGGCCAAATATTTTGGAATCAAAGGGCCCCCTCCCCATTTATATTCACTGCAAGGTATTTACCAAATAGGGGACTCAAATATCCTGGAACCAAAGGGACCCCCTCCCCCATTTATATCCACTGTAAGGCATTCACTTACAAACAGGGGGCCCAAACATTCTGGAACCAAAGGGCCCCCTCCCCATTTGTATCCACTTCAACACACATGCAAATGGGAGGCCCAAATATTCTGGAACCAAAGGGCCCCCCCTCCCCATATATATCCACTGCAAGGCATTTACTTACAAAAAGGGGGCCCAAATATTTTGGAACCAAAGGGCCTCCTCCCCATTTACATCCACTTCAAGACACATACAAATGGGGGGGGGCCAAATATTCTGGAACCAAAGGGCCCCCCTTCCCATATATATCCACTGCAATGCATTTATTTAAAAACAGGGGCCCCAAATATTCTGGAATCAAAGGGCCCCCTGCCCATTCACATCCACTTTAAGACACAAACAAATAGGGGGCCCAAATATTCTGGAACCAAAGGGCCCCTCCCATTTATATCCACTTTAAGACGCTTACAAACAACGGAAATCAGCTGAAAACCCACATCCCTGAGTCAATTCCAGAATATTTAGGCCCTCCCAGTATGAAAGAGCTTTCTTTAAAAAAAAAAAATCTGGTGTTTTATTGTATTTTTTTCATTCATATCAAGAGCCAGAT
Organism: Hermodice carunculata; assembly: GCA_964020975.1. Lineage (NCBI taxonomy): Eukaryota > Metazoa > Annelida > Polychaeta > Eunicida > Amphinomidae > Hermodice > Hermodice carunculata. The sequence continues at coordinate 85,805,296 of OZ026612.1, forward strand.
ATGCCACGTATGTATCTCCAGCAATGCAGATAACCAGGAATCAGGGGGAAATGGAGACACCCGAATCTATACATGTGGGGTAGATTTGTGCTAAAATATGTGTTGCTCAAATAAAAAAAAAAAAAAAACAACTTAGAGGGATTGTGAGATAATTCCTACTTTTTTTTGGGGGGGGGACCAAATGTTTGCAGGGAGGCCCAAACGTTCGGCAAATGAACGGGCCCCTGGGGGACCATCCGTTTGGGGGGGGGGGGGCAAGTATTCTCTGACACCGGTACTTGTTGATGGCTTATCTGACATTGTCACAACTGACATGGAGTAATGCAAACTTATCAACTATCGTGTAGCTTTCACTGCATCTATACAAAACACAAGTGCATAAAATATCACTGCATCTAGATACAAAGCACAAGTGCATAAAATATCACTGCATCTGTACAAAACACAAGTGCATAAAACAAAGACTAAGGATGATACAAACAGCACATTCACGAAATAAAATAAAGGCTGATAACTTTCCTGCTCACCAAAAGCAAGCAGTAAACTGACTGGCTTTTCTAATGGCTTAACTTAGGCCAAGATTAAATGTCTTTCCAACAACAGAGTGGAGAAAATGCACTGTCCTTTTGCTTACCATCCTCTTCAGCCTACTGCCTACCTAAAGCAAACAACTGGGACTTTACTAGTTAACTGCTAAAGTGTCAAAAACAAAAACAAAAAATAATAAACAGATTAAGCCCTAATTACAAACTACATTTAACCAGACCTTATTTTAGGAACAGAAATGTGGCTAGACAATTCTAACAAGGACAGTGAAATTTTCCCACCAAATTACAACATACACCGCAAAGACCAGAATACAAATGGAGGCGGCTGTTAAAGATAAAAAAAAACTGATAAAACGTAAGCAGAAACCATATAACCACATGCAGTCATCCCATAAACATTTCAATATTGAAATCTACAAGAAACATAAAGGACACACCCAGTCAAAGATACGAAAATCTTATTCTAAATATCTCATTACATTATCGAAACTAGTTTTGTTCAGAAAAACAGCAAACACTTCTGGTACATCAAATCCGGACAGAAAGACAAAACAAGACCTAATTGCACTCGAGCACTGGTCAAACACGTGGGGCATGAAGTTCAACATCAACAAAATTTTGTTATATCATGCAAATCAATAGGACCAAATAACCTAAACACCACTGTTACCATTTATACCAACGACAACTTCGACAAGTAACACACAACCCATATCTCTGACTTATACTTAATGAAAAACTTAATATGTACATCACAAGCCGAAAAACACAGAAACTTGTTCTTTCCAACAATTGTCATTGACTGGAACAATCTCACTAATCACCAAATTTCTGCAGAGGCAATAGACACTTTCAAAAGCAGACTGTCTGCAACATGATACATGGACTAATTGTCCTACACCCCTGGGAACTGTTACTCCACGAAAAGATCTGCCCAGTATTTATACACAACAGAACAGAACAGAGATGGGGTTTCCCCTCTTTCAGAACAATACAATTTGCTTGAGGCAGGAATTCCCCACTTTCAGTTTCACAATGCAATGTACATGATGTACTTGAAGCAGGGATTCCCCACTTTTAGTCGTTACCATGCAGTGTACTTGAAGTGGGGATTACCCACTTTCACTACGAGAAGTTAAGTTTAAAATAAATTTCACTTACTGTTGCTTGTTAGGGCTAATCACTGATTGATACATAAATTACCCCAACATACGTAAATATAATTAAATGAATTGAACAATATTTTAAAATAAGTTCCGCATACATTTATCTTTGATAGGTAGTGCACAAGGGCAGAAGATGTCAATATTTGATGTAGGAACGAAATACTTGAATCAGTTTGTTTTTAACAATGCAGATTGTGTTTTACAAAGATTTACTATAGTCAGATGTCTGAAGTATCATCTTTTCTACTGAATAAAAGTCGAATAAATCATTTTGGTCTTGTTTCTTCTAGTTTGTGGTGTTTTTTCTGGAGCCTCCAGGAGGTATAGCCTCTGACCCGTTTTGGTGACCTTATGACCTCTGTTGACGGCACTAATTAACATATTCAAATTTGGTTTGCTTTATTGGATAGAGAGGCTAAATACAAACATTTTGAGGGGTAACACATTCTGATGTAAGCAATATGGACGAAGATATGGCCGTTTAAATGTCCCCTACCCCTTAATTTTGTGCCAGTTTTGGAAGGCGAGATACCCTCCAAAACAGCTGCATGGAAAGAAAATGGACCACTTTCAGCTTGTAAGACTGCCAGATATGATTTCTCCAGGTATTTCTGCCTTAGAAAACATGTTCAAACGAAATGCACTCGAAAACATAAATAAAGGTGTCTCATCTCCCGGACTATGCTGAAGATACTGCATGTTGACTCATGCAGTATATGGACATGTATCATCTTGTTGGAACAGCAGCCTAAGATGTTGCTGGAACCATTCAGCATGCTGACATGTTAGAGTCCCATTTACCATGATGCATTCTGTTTTTCTTGTTGCTGTGGTTATCCCCCAAACCATAATGCTGCATCCTCCATAGCGGTCATGTTCCATCATGCGTCCTTACACAAATTACTCTGAAGGCATACATTTAACCTGTAATCTCCCATCATGGAAATAGAGGTAAAATTGTGGCTCATCAGACCACATTGCCCACTTCCACTGATCTCTATTGTTTCTGACACCTCTCAATCTAAGCAGCCTTGTGTACAGGACTAACAGGGATGCAGATACCAGGGCACTGTGACCACAGTTTGGCCGACACCAGTCTCTTGTTGATTGTAACCCATAACGCTGCAATGTTGCAAGCCTAGAAAACTGCTGATAAAAATTATCTGCCAAAAAGAACTTGCGTGTCTTTGTGTTCCTCACTAGGTAACAGTCATCCCACCCATCTGAAATACTGGTCTTTCACAACCAGCTTTCCTCTTGCATCCTTTTGTTTATTGAGAATGGTAATACCACCTCTGTACCACTGACCTGGAACGTTCCATTCTCCTGGGAAACCTCACATGTGTAAGACCAGCCTTCAACCTGCCAATGATTCTGCCTCTGTTGCATTCAGAGAGTAACCTAAACACCATATGGCATCATGGATTTCCATTGATCCCCCCTCCCCCGTGTCACCAGCAGCCCCCTATAAAGCCCAATACCAGACACATTTTTGCACCTTTGTGGATGTTATGAACAAGACGAAACAAAGCTGGCACTAAAGTTTCAATTGTCAATGCTTCAAGAAAAAAAATAGTCCCAATAGCGAGGAACATCCTATGGAGAAAGGTAAACAGAAAGAAAGGACCCATACCCATCCCTTTTGGAACATCCAATAAAACAGAAACCTGCTGTTTGTCAAAAACTGCTAAAAATCTCAAAGATCATGTACTATTGAAACGGATGGTGGTGGTTACATTGCTGTACTTGCAGCAATATCATGTAAGCAGACAACAATCCAATGATATCAACACCACATTGTGACACTTCTCCAACACTTCAGGTAGACAAAAAATATACACAGTGAATCATCTCAGAAGTCAGTCAACATATGTCCTGTAAATACCTTGTTTTCGACTATTTCTGTTGCCCATACATACCCCACCTGCTACCATCTTGTTCCTCGTTACGTCACCCTTTATACTCTTTGGTTCAAAATTGTATTCATAACTACAAACCAAAAATAACTCCTCACAGCACCCGAAAATATAATGGAAGAAAATTGACACCCATTCATATTCTGGTTTCTTGAAAAATGTAAAACTTTATCTCATCAGCAACTATACTGGAAGATTATTGATATACCCTGCATATATGCACCCTCCATTTTTACACATACCTTATTTTTAATGTGCTTAATCTATTATTGGTAGCGTCAATTATAGCAGACTTTAAACATCCTTATGTGGGGTTATCCTGGCATTCAGTGATATTCGGATTTTCTACTGTATATATTTGCAACTAGTTTTGCATTTCTCCTGTTTACAGTTTTGACTACTAGATGTATTATTGTATTTGGCTGGTTTCACCACATAAAAATAGTCTGAGTAATATATTTTTCTGTGCTTTTGCTATTTTTGACTTTTTGTCCAAATAATTCTTCAGATTATGCTGAAATATTCTCTGTGAAAGATTCAATCAAAGTTCTTCATGATCAATTGATAGCTTTAAAATGGATCTTTAATTTGTAACAAATTGTTCAAATGGGGTGCTTATTATTAATGCATACATTCCACTTTATTATCTTGTAACTCAACAGAGATTCCAACAGTAATTGCCATTTTTAACACTTATCCAAAATCAAAAACCAGAGTATCAAACATGATGGGATGTACCTTGGGTGGGTCACTAACAGAGTTGTTTTAAATGTAACACTCCTGTGATTTATGGATATTATATGAATTTAATGAAAGGTTTCTTTAGGGGTGTTTTTTGTTTTTGTTTGTTTGTTTGTTTTGTTTTTTCTTAAACATATAATTTACCAGACCCGCATATTTAATTACTTTGGCCTCGCACAGAAACACATGAGGGGGCCCCTTAACCTTAATTGGTTCAATATGCGTCACTGTAAAGTTTGAAATGAATTACAGTGTTTTATTTAATGTTTTGACTTCTTCAAAACTGTTACTTTAATTATGTTGAACTTTATATAAACGTACCTTCTGAAAGCGTTAAACAAAAATGGTTACTGTGTGGTATTGCTGTGGATCCATAATTTTTTGTCATCCTTTTTTAATGCAGGGTCTTATCCACAGCCACGTTTACTTTATACTTATTCGGGATGGACCTTGAGTCTCTACTGAGTTAGTTCAAATGTTGATTCCTCAGGGATTTGTGGATCTAACTGTATATCTTCCAAATATTCATGCTCCAGTGATTTTAGATATATCTATCTGTGTTCTTGGAAATTACTCGACAATTTGCTTTAAAATTTAATAGCAACACTTTTGAAGATCCCTAGACCTCAGTTTCCTTACCAGTCACTGTTACATTTTATTATTATTATTATTATTATTATTATTATTATTATTATTATTATTATTATTATTATTATTATTATTATTATTATTATTATTATTATTATTCATGTGTTTGCACTATTGTTTTACTTCTGCCACAAACATATCATCCACCACTGTTGCCACGCCCTTTAGCCTGTGTACATTTAGTCAATTTTTGTCTCATATAAATCTTGAGCACTCTGCACTCCAAATGTCATTTTGGCAAGACCACTTCAGTTGGCTCATCCAAGGTAAGCTGAGCACATTTTACTATCAGCACACATAACCATGTACGTTGTATATGTATAAAACAAACCAGAAAGCAAAAAATGGTTTGCTTTAAAGCAAATCTGTCAGGCTGTGAAAAAATGTATATATTGATAGGAGTGATAGACCCTTTGAAACTAATGTCGGTGGTGGACAGTTCAGAGTGTTAGCTGCACCCACTTTAAAACCTGGTTGTCGGTGGTAAGTAGTTTCTAAGAGTGCTTTGAGGTCGTTTATAGTACATGTCTTTAGTATTTTAATATCAAGCAACAAACATTCAGATTTCTGATCAAATGTTCATCTGCTGAACTACAACTAAAAACACCTAAAATGTCTACGCTCTTTTCTACCTGCTTTTGGGAGCTTGAAGTTTCAAAAGGCAGCCATTCAGTGTAATCGACTGAAATATACAAAGCAGAACAAGTGCCACATCCTTTGTCCAGTCTTGAACACACATACACACACACACAGATGTATTAGGCAAGATCATGTTTAACAATTCTGTTATTGTCAATAAAACATGTAATTAGCAAGGCAGACACACTTTATAGTTATGAACATCATAATCAAATATAACACATCTATATTTTTGTGACCTCCTCAAATTTTTACAGCACATGTACAGACATGTTCCCATATAACAATTCTTAATGAAATATTATAGGGTATACAGCATACAAAATGACAATATTCAAGGACGCCGTGTAAGAAAGTTTAAAACCACATCCATGTCTTTTCTCTGTATGTACTCTGAGGTCATAAACTGCAGAAATGGTCCTATGTGTGAAGTATGACAATACATGTATAATGCACCAGAAACATGGAATTATAAAAATGTAAATGTAGCGCAATGTCAATTTACATGTACTGTAATGTATAAACATGTACAAATGTATCGCAATGTAAATATACATGTACCACAGTGTAAATGTACAATCATGCAAGCCCCACTTTGATGCCAGTGTATGCCACTTAAATAATGAAATGAGAGATTTTGTTTGCCAATAATTGAAAAATATACAACCTTTGAATATCGTGGTCTACAAGGTATATGTCAAAATGCACCTTTCACTGGTCTACAAGGTATATGTCAAAATGTACCTTAAATGTACCGGAAGAGTGGAAGACAGCACGTATTACGCCAATTTATAAAGATGGCACAAAATCTGATGTCAACAATTGTAGACCTATTTCTGTTTTGCCGGTCACGTTGAAGATTCTAGAGAGAACTGTTCATGACCAATTTTATCTTTTTCTGACCGAGCATGACTTACTGTCTTCCCACCAATCGGGCTTTCGTAAACAGCATTCCACCAGCACTGCCATGTTGCATCTTATAGATACTATGCAGCGGGACATTGATGGTGGTAAGTGCTGTGGAATCTTATTCTTGGACCTGAAGAAGGCCTTCGACACTGTGGACCACCAAATTCTTATTGAGAAGATGGAGAGCTACGGTGTCGGAGGTCTTGAACTAAAGTGGTTCTCTTCATATTTAACAGATAGACAGCAGCGGACCCTTATTAATGATGCTTTATCGGAACCTAACACTATCACCTGTGGTGTTCCTCAAGGTTCTCTTATAGGTCCGCTGCTGTTTATATTATATATCAATGACCTGCCGGATACAGTTATGCATTGTGATATTTTTCTTTATGCTGACGATACAGCACTTTATTTTGCTGACAGAGTTGCATCTCATATTGAAGATACACTTAATGCTGAGATGCAAAACGTATCCTACTGGTTCAAGGCAAATAAGCTAACTTTAAATACAAAGAAAACCAAAGTCATGACTTTCGGCACTCCTCAGCGGCTCAAAAAGGTACCCCCACTCAACATACATTGCGACGGTGATATCATCGAGCAAGTGTCAACTTTTAAACATTTGGGTTTATTGCTTGACCCTTCCTTATCCTTCTCAGAGCACATTGATTATATTTGTAAAAAGGTAAATTGCCGGTTAGCTGCTCTGGGAAGGACAAGGAAGTTCCTATCTGCCAAGACTAGTCTGATGTTTTATAAGTCATTAATACTACCATATTTTGATTATTGTGATATAGTATGGGACTCCTGCTCTTGCCGCCTAAAGCAGAAACTCCAAATTTTACAAAATCATGCCCTCCGGATTGTTACAAAATCTCATAGACGTACACATGTTTCGGATCTGCATAATGTCACTAAAACCCATACCCTCCAAAACAGACGAGATTTTCATACTGATGTTTTTATGTTCAAAGCAGTAAACAACCTACTCCCAGGCTATATTTATTCCAAATTTATAGATAGCTCTGAGGTAAATCCTCGTGTAACTAGGTCCACATCAACCAATGCCCTCTTTGTTCCCCGGTGTAAGCTCAATGTCGGCAAGAGCAGGATATTCTACAGGGGCGCCACTAAATGGAACTCCCTCCCTTACCGGTTAAGGAGTGCTCCAAATATAAATTTATTTAAATCGTGGTGCTAACCTCCCACAACTATATGTATGCTCTAATTTTGTTTGTATTATCCTGCCTATTTTGGACTCTGTTCGCCACTTGTGTTTCGACATATCTTTCATTTTTATTGAGAGTTTTATATTTCATCTTGTTTTAATAATTTATGTCTTATTATGTAATTTATATGTTCATCATGCTTCATGTTTTCAACAACCCATTGTATCATCCAGGGCCTGGCGGGAGATCAGAGCTGATCACTGAGCCAGTAACCCTGGTAAACTAAGAAATAAATAAATAAACAATAAATCAAAATGCAAATAATCATCTCAAGATTTTGGCATTGACAAATATATCTATTGAGGTTGTACAAAATCTCAATGCTTCACAAAGTACCTGACTACATACACATATTACATAAAGCCTAGTTTCTGTCAGAAAGCTTACTTTACTGTCATTCAATACTCGCATAAATCAAGGCCATGGAAGCCGCCCACTGCAAACATAAGACTGTCACACTGAACCTTTGACTCAGGTCGTCCACTCATTTCCTGGCAGTGTCAATAAATGCTTTGTCATGACTTTCACCTAAACTTTTATCCTTTTCTTCAATGGTATCATATATTTTCTTTTACCTGGAAACAGGAAAAAATATGTTTTCATCATAGTCCTCTAAAATAAAATGAGATCCCGTCAAAAGCAAGTTTTGTTAATTAAGTGGCTTTTTCTGTTAAGTGATGTGATATATATATACATATATATATATATATGTACATACATACATACATACACACATACATACATACATACATACATACATACATACATACATACATACATACAGTAGAATCGCCAATTAGGACCACCTCCATCGAGACCAGTTCAAAATAAAAAAAACCCCAATTTACACACCCACATTTGTTTTTCCTTCAATTATATCCCCATTAAGACAACTCCCATATTAAGACCACATTTTAAGTACATTATGTGGTCTTAATATGGAGAGTCTAGTATCTATATATATTTATATATATATATGTATATATGTATATATATATATATATATATATATATATATATATATATATATATATATTTAGCGTACACACCAATAACTGGTGTGAATCCAGATGCAGTGAGCAAATTTCTGCACACACAGCAAAGGCTACACAAGAGCTGCCCATGTGTTCAATGTCAACAAGTACAACAACTCTTATATTGCATTTTGACCCTTGAAAAACGGTGATAAAATGCTCAGATACAAGTCTCTTTTACATAATCGGGTTTTGCAGCTGTCTGATAACATATGAAGTTATCTAGTCAAGACAATATTCTTAAATTACAGTACATGTATGCCATATGCATCCACTGTAACACAAGATCTACATATGGACAATAACGGAAATTACTCATAGTGATTTCTCAGGGATGATACAAAGTTTCAAGACATGTTCATCTGATGGCACTGCCTCCAGCTTCTTCACCAAGTCCTTTGTCAGCTGCAGAAAATATGATGGACCAGTCCATGTAAATATCTCTGATTAAAAATAAATGTATGCTTTTCTTGTAAGCAAATGAAACCTAGCATTCCACAATTAAAGAGATGAACCTCGTGGTTTACTAGACATAATCAGGATGACACTTATATGGCATTCACCTACTCCCTTGCTTCTTTAATATTTCAGTTTTCGAATGGTATGCACATATGTGCAGCCTCACACTAATATGCCTTGCTGTTGCAATATGCATATTTGCATAATCAATTAACTGCTGCCATGTCAACCACATGAAATCAGTTTATATTAAAAGTTTCAGAATGTAATTTGTACCCATACTTTGCAATATTTGGACAGAAACGTGAACCATTTCAAATAAGACATGTTTGTAAAACATAGATGCTCTCCTCCCCACATATTCTTCGAAGCAGACATAATTAGATCAAGTCATCCATTTTCACCTAGCTTTTACTGAAGACTAACAAGAAGACCAAAATTGCCCTGCGTACTGCTGACAGGCAGCAGGGAATCACCACACCAAATAAATGTGTGAGAGTTTCAACATATTCCACACCATCTGTTTCAGACTAAACACAACAAAGTTAGTTAAGACGGCTTAGTGATCTTGGAAATTCGGTTAAGGTCATGTCTTCAAACTCAACCTCCCCCATTTGTGGAATATGCACCTGTGCAGTATCAAAGTCGTAGCCAAATGATTTCCTAAGTTATTACTCGGAAACTGTAATGTACTGACCGACCACCAGTGGCAGTGTGACCTTAAGAACTGGGAGGTCACCTTTCTTTAATCAACCATACAAAAACTTACTTCTACCACTGCCAGTGCATGGTAATTAGGAGTCACGCAAGATTGCAACACGATATTGTCTAATCAGTGCAACTCTGTTCCCTGTATCAGCTAGTCAGACATGTTCTACAACAGTGAGCCAAACATGGTGTCTGCTGTAGAGTCTCAAAACAAAGCTACTGATGGATGTCAAGGTTTACAGAACAAAGAATTATAATCAGCAGCTCTTACTGATATTTTAGTGTCTCTCACCATGGCAATACATCGACTTGATGACAGACTGGAGGGAAGCCCAGCCATGCTGGGGCCCTCCACTTGTGAACCATCCACAAATAAAGATGCCAGGCCATGCCCGCTATGACTACCATGAAGGCTAAATATACAGATCACTGCATGAGTGACTGTGATGATGATATTAATGATGATGAGAATGAGGATAGTGTGTCCAAACTCATGACCACTGTTTTCAGATATAAGGACAGTGTTTTTTCAACCTGCCATACCATCAGACAATGATGATGATGATGATGATGATGATGATGATGATGATGATGATGATGATGATGATGATGATGATGATGATGATGATGATGATGAGGCATTGGCAGACCTACTAAAGCAGTATAGAGCAGAGGATGAAGCAGGTGATAAATTGATTAATGAATAGCTTGGCAAACTAATCAACAAAATGTTTTGCGCCAGGCTCGGAGACACAGCAGCAAGGAAAAAATGGATGCAATTAAAAGACCTGAGAACTGTAAGAAGCCGGTGGCTACAAACTGAACCAAGCAATTTACACAAAGGCAAGAGAATTTGTTGCCCAAAGAGATGGCCATCTCTACAAATTACACAGGACACTAATTAATCGTGTTAATCCTGTTTCACACGTGACAGATATGGTCCTCAAATGGGAGAGCCTGGGCAAGGATGAAATGGCCGAGCTCAAGAAGGCTTGATGCTCTCTCATTGTTTGCACATGCCAATTATGAACTTCACATTCAAAGAAAATATCTTATCAAGACAGAGCTAGGGCCAGAGTATGCTGCCCTGTGTTCCCCTGATGTATCCTTCACCCAATGGCTTTTGGGGGACGAACTATCCAACCAAATGCAGGAGTTGCGAGCCAAGAACAGGCTTTGATGCAAAGTCAGCCAAGACTAAGGAAATTACGATAAGAAATACAATTATGCTTACAACAAACATAATCAAAATGGGAAAGGCACTCATAAAACTTCTAAGGCAGGTGGAAACACCCCCCCCTAACTATTTTGACCACTGTGCGTGGTTGCCAGATTGATTTTGAACACACTCCCTTTTAATTGAGACCACCCGAAGAAGCAGTTTTTGACAGATAACACAAACTGTGAAATCAGAATTGGACAAACTTCTGTTTATAGCTTTCATTGAACTAGTAGAGAATTACTAGACCCAAAAAATCTGGTGGTCATACAGTCATACTGAATTTGAAAGGCCTTAATAAATTTATCAAGTACAGACATTTCAAAATAGAAACTTTCAAGTCAGCTGCTACTTCATTAACAAAAGGAGAATACATGGGAATTTGTGATTAAGTTGATGCCTACTTTGCTGTGAAAATGGCAAAACAATTTAGAAAATATTTGTGCTTTGAGTTTGATGGAAAACTCTATGAGTATTCCTCATTACCAAATGGTTTGCCTTGTGCACCTCGCATCTTTATGAAACTAATGAAGCGTGTGTATGCCACCTTGAGATTAAGGGGCTTTATACTTATTGGGCATATATATATATATATATATATATATATATATATATATATATATATATATATATATATATATATATATATATATATATATATATATATATATGCCTCTCATGCCACCTTGAGATTGAGGGGCTTTATACTGATTGGGCATAAATATATGTATATATATATATATATATATATATATATATATATATATATATATATATATATATATATATATATATATATATATATATATATATATATATATGCCTCTCGTCCTGAAAAGCTGAAACAGCAATTCACAAAATATTAGTTTTTGCAAAGCTCAGGGTTTGTCATTAATTGGGAGAAATCCAACATACGTCCCAAACAGACAGCAAAACTTCTGGGCTATGTGTTAAATTCACGGGACATAACTGTGCATTATTATCCCGAATAAGATGTAATTTATCGGCAAACACTGTAATGGGACTGATGATGTCATGTTTCCAGGCAGTGCAACATGGACCACTGTTCAACAGGCAACTTGAAAATGAGAAAACAAATGCACTCAAATGCAATAAAGGGAATTTCCAGGCAAGCATGTTTATCTATGATCAGGCCACCCAAGACTTGACTTGGTGGATTGAAAAAGCAGGCAAAGATGCTACTCTAATTATTGTTAAGCCCTTCTCATTTACTTTGAAGTGAGATAATAATAAGCAAGGCTGGGGCTGTGTAATAGAGGAAACGGGCATCACCACTGGAGGCAGGTGTTCACTCCAGGAATGTGAATTTCATATAAACTATACAGAGATCAAAGCCATATAGATGAGTTTCAAATCACTTTGCCATCAACAAGTGGGAAAACACATCAAAATCTTATCTGACTATCCAGCAGCTGTAGCCTACATCCTCAGTATGGGTGGCACCCAGGCAAAATGGTGTAATGAAATCACAAAGGAAATCATGCTGTGGTGCCTGGAAAGGTCCATACACCTGTCCATTTTGCAAATCAAGATGCTGACACAGCCTCACGATCATTTTTGGATGACACTGAATGGTCACTTGTTGGAACAGAATACACTAAGCTAGTTAAACTACGGGGTACACCTGACATTGATTTGTTTGCATCACGTCTAAATAACAAAATTGCTGAATAGTTATCTTGGCAAGCTGATCCAGGGGCATTGTTTTTAGATGCATTTACAATCCCATGGTGTAATTTGGGATGCCTTTATTGTTTCACTCCATTCAGCTTTATCTGAGGAATACTGCAAACGATACAAGTGAACAAGGTCCATCAAGCCATGGTGCTTGTACCCTTTTGGCCAAGCCAATGCTGGTTTCCTCAACTGCAGCAACTTCAGATAGCACAGCCACTGGAAATTCGACACCACAAAGAATGCTGACAAGGACTTAAAATAAAGACATTGTGCACCTGCTATACCCCAAGCTGAGACTACATGGCTATCTTTTGTCAAGCAAGTGCTCATGATTCAAGGTATTACAGGAGAACCGCTGGATACAATAATGGACTCTTGGGAGACCAAACACCATAAACAATATAACATATAAAACAGTGGTTATCTTTTTGGTGCAAACAGGATAAGGACCACACAGCCCACTATACAACAGGTATTAGCTTTCCTGACCCCAAAATCGAAACATCTCAGCTATAGTGCAGTGGGTACATGCAGTAGTGCCTCATAACCCGTCATTGAAGTGCATGGACATAAAATTAGGAACCACCCCATGGTGTCAAGATTCATGACTGGATTGTTTAATCACAAACCTGCTTTCCCCTTTATGTACATATTGGGGATCCACAAGTGGTGCTACATTCCCTTGGTGAATTATCTGCATTGCAGGATATCAGTCTGAAACAATTAACGATAAAGCACTTTGTTGATGATTCTACTGTTAGCACAAAGAACACAAATACAACAGGTATTGAGTCTGAAAGAAATGGATAAAGCTGATGACAAGTATACTTTTCATATTGTATCATTGTTAAAACAAACAACAACAGAGGCTCCAACCTAGGAGAGTACCAGAGAGGGAGAATCTCCCTCCCAGGGAGTTGCCCAGAGGGAGACCACGAGGTCGCAACGCGACCGAGCTGGGGGAGGGTACGGGAGGGGGGGCTGGCTTGGAAAATTTTTCAAATTTCAAGTAAAAATGGTGCTTTCTGATGAATTCTGGGGAGTTAAATCTTAAAAAATAACAATAACTGCTATGCTTGTGTATAGCATAGTGCCATATATATATATATATATATATATATATATATATATATATATATATATATATATATATATATATATATATATATATATATATATATATATATATATATATTAACTGAAACCCCTCAGTGGGCGGGAGGTTTTTTGTAGCATGCGGGAGGTCGGGAGAATTTACCAATTTCCCCTGAAAAGCGGGAGATCTCCCGCCGCCGGCGGGAGAGTTGGAGCCTCTGCAACAAGGAAGTGCTTTCATTTAGCCCCAGTCGTATTTAGTAAATACATGAGAGATGGTATGTTGTGTGTATATAATCACATGGGAAGATGTAAAGAGATGACTGTAGAATTTTGTAAATCAGATCAGTTGCTATTATGTCATGCACCCCCTCATGGATCAGCCTCTAGAAACACAAAACCCAGATGGATGAAGGAGGTAATGCATGCGGCAGGCAATGACACTTCTATTTTCAAATCACACAGCACCCGAGCTGTGGCTATTTCTGCAGCTAAAGTGGCAGATGCCCCAGTGGATCAAATCATAAACACAGCAGGCTGGAAGTCAGACTTTGTATTTGCAAAATTTTACAACAAACTGGTCTTGCCACAGAACCAATTTGCCAGAGGATTTTTACAAAGAAAGTAAAAGATGTCAAACAGAGATTATTAAAAGAGATCTTGGTGCAAGTATTCATTCCTGTATTCTCTGTAACTTACCTCTGCATGTTAAGGTAAAACTTGACCCATCATGGGCTCTGAAGTCTCAGGTGACTTCCTAATGACCATTCAGTGGCAGTGGTATAAGAGATACATTAAACAAGCCTTACCTGTCGAAGTTGGATGGAGATTCTACCACTGCTCTGCAGTCATTGGGAAGTTATGTACCACCCTGTTGTCACCCCATTCTATTTCCTATTTGGTTTTGACCAATATAACAAACTTTCTAGTGCTTCTCTCTGTCACAATGTGTCAAATTGGCTCTAAATACTGATTTGGGAATATCATGTTGCAATCTCACGCAGCTTCCTAAGGACTGAAGTGTAGTGGTAGAATTTCGATCAAACTTCGACAGGTACGTTTCAATTAATGTATCTATTACCCGCTATAGGGGACCATACACCTGTGCAATATGAAAGTTGTAAAGCCAAATTTGCCGAAGTTTGTGTGAAGAAATTAAATTCATCTAAGGTGGCCATGTGACCTTGGTAATTTGGTCACAGTCTTAGACCTTCGGAATTACCATAGCCATTATACAGTAATCTACATCTGTGCAGTATACAACTTATACAGGACTGTAAACCTGATTAAGGGACAACACAGAGACATTCATTTTCGGTATATTTGGCGTTGAAGGCACGGCTATTTGGGGTGGATGGAAGCCTATATTTTGGAATATTATTTAATAATCTATGCAGATATCTTCCCTGTCTTTCTGTCTGTCTTTCTTTATTTCTTTTTTTCTTTCAACAAAGTAGTACCTGTGTGCCATCATGAAGTATCGCTCAAACAAATTAGTGAATGTATTTCATTGATTCTTATTATGATTCATGAACCATAGATCTTTAAGAACGAAGACGAAGGGAATCTGAGTATTGAGGCAGTTTGAGGGAAAACAGGGAATTTCATACGGGTATATTTGGTAGTGAAAGCAGGGCTATTGGGGGTGGCTAGAGGCCGTTATTTTGGAATATTCATTCATTCTTTCTTTCCTTCCTTCAATAAGCGACTGTGACTGTGTATCATCATGCAGTATTGCTCTAACTAATGAGTGAATGTATTTTATTTATCATTTATGATTCAGAGCTGAAGCATCCAAGAGAAAATATTTCTGTATAGTCATATATATATATATATATATATATATATATATAGGCTCCGAAACGTGTTCTGAGTAGTTACCCGCTGAAGACCTTTAAATTTATTTGGGCTAATAAAGCGTATGTCAAACTTGTACAGCGAAACATGTGCAATATGGACAATAGTACTTCCGTATGTTTAGTTTAAGTTAGACAGGGACAGGTTAGCTTATGGAGAGTAAAGAGTTCGGACTGCGGAATAGGGTGGAATGCTACTAGGAGGTGGTTCTGGAAAAAAAAAAGACAGAAATACAATATATATATATATATATATATATATATATATATATATATATATATATATATATATATATATATAATAATACCTTCACTGCAGCAATATCACACAGATTAATCACTCAAACTTTATCTTTGTATACATATATATATATATACATATATATATATATATATAAATATATTATGAACTCTTGTGAAAATGTTCAATTACCCCTAAAGCATTTATCAATAAAGAAAATATGTAGTGTTACTGGTTTGCTCATCGTTTCTTTGTCATTAGTAACACATATCCATTTATTATTATATTGTTTCTTTGTCATCAGTAACAGATATCCATTTATTATTACAACTTATGATTGCCAGTGATATGTTACACTCTCCAGCACATATACTTAACACAAGCCATAGGAGAGAAAGGAAAGATATAAGATCATATTGAAAACAAAACTTCTCACATTGGTTTAAGAAAAACAGGGTCATTCGTATTCAGATCTTTTCCCCACTTTACCATGATTAATATCATTTTAAACTCATGACTGTGTTCCCAGATTGTTATTTTCGCCAGTTAACACAGTTTGCCTTCAGTGACTTTCTGCAGCCTATTCTACTTTCGTGGACACTGTTAATGGGAAGCACGAAAAAACATAATTTGCAAATTACAGTGGGTAACATATTTCACTAATGCAAATCTAAACACTATTTTTAGTTAAAAGGATTGGATTGTCCTGGTATACATTAATGAGTATCTTAATAGGCTAGCGGCAAATGCTTCAAAAGTGCCCTAAAAATAGGTGCAACCCCAACCAAAGGTATAACAAAACACAACCTATATCAAAATGTGCGTATATGTCTCCTCTTTACAGAAAAATAGGTTGTGGAGTCCAAAAAGCGTTTATTGGTATGTTTGCATGCCCGTTTCTATGGCAACCTCTCTTTTTTTGGAAAATGACTACTTTTCACTAATTTTTTAATATCTGCTTTAATTTTGTAGATAAGCACTCCAAATTTCATCAGAAGGTAGCACTAACCTTATTCTTTCAACAGGCGTGAAGCTTTTTGAAAATAATTTGAATAACATCATTATTATTATAATTATATGCAAAATTTTGTCATCTATTTGGCAATATAAATACCTCTATTTGTTGATGTTGTTTGCTGCAGTTGCCAAATTACCAAAAATGGGGGTAAATGTTAAATGATGAAGGTAATATACTTCCAGGGATATACTGATACCAAATTTACTGGAGTATATGAAGTGGAGACCATTACATGTATGCAAATTAGGCTTCAGATGTTTGGGTTTTTGAAGCCATTCTGGAGATGTATATCACACATTATGTGCTGTACCAATGCAAAAAGTTACATTTCCTTGAAAAGTGCTCCAAATCATATGGAACATAGAATCCCAATCGTCTTATCAACATTTTTTGTTCACAGCAGTACTGAAATTTTATGGGTCCGCCACGGGGGGGGGGGGGGGGGGCATTATGTTTATGGGTTGTCTGGTCTGGCTAGCTTGTGCAAAAGTGCTTTCTCCAGAACACATTGTTGGAATTTGAGCAAATTTAGCATATATATATTACCAAAAAAATAAAATGAAGTGAAGACAATTTTGAAACCGTAACATTCAATGTATGCAAATGAGGTCATCTTCAAATTAGGATTTTATAATTTATGTGTTGTGTTGTAGAGGCACCAGAAAGCACAAATCTGGGCACATTTCTGTGATTGTCTCATTATCAGTGTTATTGAGAATGACTGTGCATATTGTCAAAATGATTGATAATATACACATGGTGAACTGGATTATTTTCTAAAATGAAGCTTGGACCTGGTAAGAACACCCACGTTTTAATGTATTTGCAGGTTAGATAATTTTGTACCGTGAACCTAAAATCATGAACCTGGAACCGCCATTCAAGAAGCCACCCCCAGCCAAGCTAAATCACAATACCTGTTTTATGTGGCAAAGCTCTCTACACAGGAAAAGGGACTGATTTCAAAACTACTTTGGAAAAGCTACGATATATGATTGCTTCCACCACAGACCGATCAGCTGCTCAACTACCGCCCACTGAGGATGTATTTGAGCAACATGTGAAAAGGGCACAATACAAATGTGCCATCTGGTGCCACAATGGCATTGATCAATTACATACAGCTCTTAAAGCACTGTCATTTCGAGACATAACAAAAATTAATGAATATTTGGGTCTTACTGATTCAGAACACACATTTCCCAAAGTTTTTGTGAAATTGTATACGCCTACACAACAACTATTCGAAAACCATACTCTAATAAGAAAAATTAGATCAAATGTTTTGCAGCATTCCTTTCAAACACAAAATTATTGATTCACTAAACATTCAGTCCCTTTTCAAATTGAAATTTGTTCGTAACATGATTCCCAAGGATTGCAAAATAAAAGACCCCCCACCCTCCCCATCATTTACTATAAATATGGCAACAATATTGGACAAAGTATCATGAATTACAAGCAATTTCTGGCTTCAATTGCTCTTGAAGATATCGCAGCGAATCAAAATTGTGATGGTATGTCTAACAGTAAATATTCACATTTTGTTGATGCATACCACAAACATGTATTTACAGGTAATTTAGATATCGTACAAAATTCAAGTTTAAAAGAAACTATGAAAAAAGGTACAAAATTTCGGATATGCCCCAAGTTGAACATTTACAGTATTTTTTCAGGATACATGTGATGCATTTAATTCCTACTGTATGAGATGGGCAAAGAGAGAAAAATAGAATTTCAGAAATTTAAAGGACGGTTATCAAACTTGAAAAAAGTCTCTAGAAAAAGAATTAATTGTTACAAATCCCACATTAAGAATTTCAATGCGGTTAATCTAAAACAACCTGAAGTTTTAAAAGCAGTCAAAGAACTACAAGAAAGTTTTGTAGTCACTAACATAGATAAGGCAGGGAACAATCTTGGGATCATCTGCAAAAAATATTATCTGGATGTTTTGAAAAAAAGAACTTGGTATAAACAATATTTCAGACATAAGAGGAAATGATGTATATAAATTACACAAACAATCCGTTGATATTTTGATAGATACACATAAAGATGAGACAAAAAGGAATTTTAATACCAAAATTTCTGAAGAGGACTCCTCTATTCCACTTTTGTTCTGGATACCCAAAGTACATAAAAACCCTTTTAAATCTAGATTCATAGCCGGTGCTGCAAAATGTACAAGAAAACAATTATCAAAAGAAGGAACATTGTGTTTGACTGCAATTAGGAATCATTTTCGTAAATACTGTAATGCAATTTCTAGAAACAGTGAATTAAATTGTTTTTGGAGTCTGAGCAATTCTTCCGAGTTAGTATCTAAAATCAAAGATGTAAAAGCAAAAAATATCAAATGTTTTTATTTTTCTTCACTGGCCACAAATCTACCCATAGATGAAGTCAAAAGTTCACTTTCAGAATTAATAAGCAAAATGTTTAACCATAATGGTAAACCATACATTAATATTAATTCATATACAAGGAAAGCATAACACAGCAAATATTCAAAAAGTAACATTAAATCGTACACTGTTGAAACTTTGATAGATGCTATAAAATTTCTTTTGGATAATACTTTTGTTCAATGCGGACCATTGTTTTTTCAACAAATGAAAGGCATTGCAATGGGTTGCAACTGCTCCCCTTTGCTGGCAGATTTGTATTTAACCTGGCTTGAATTTAAGTATATGTATAAACTGATGAAAAAGGACTTTCAAATGGCTACAAAATTATCAAACAACGCAATTGATGAAATTGCTTGTGTAAATGTAGAAAATTTCAGTAAAATTGCTAAAGAAATTTACTCAAAAGATATCCCTTTGGAGGGTAACAATTCAGATGGTTTCAGAGATGTGTTTTTTGACTTGGATAATCAGGTCACAAATGACAGGTTTTGTATTAAAGTCTATCACAAAATAGATGAGTTTAACTTTGAAGTAGTTAATTATCCTTTCCCAGGCAGTATTATTGCGGATACTATTAGATATAATACGTTTTTTTCACAGACTTTGAGATTTGGTTGTATTTGTTCTAAATTTCAGGACTTTGCATCTGGAACCAAATTTTTATTTACAATAAACTTGAGTCAGGAAGATTCAAAGATGTACTTTTGATCAAATATTTCTACGAATTTTGCTGTAAATATCCCGAGATGGTTAGAAAGTTTGGCTTCAATAATTTTAGAGATTTTAGACTTGCCTTTTTTTCGACTTAATTTTATCTTTTGACATCATTCTGTTTTAATGTTCACCTTTCAAACATTTTAGGCTAGCTTGATTTCTCTTAGGTTTAACCCCCAGGGGCTATCGGTAGCGAGTAGCGGCCTACGACAGTTAGAAGCTTGCCTAATTGTACTTGATATCTGGTTAATATTTTCATTGCATTCTTTTGACTGAAATACAAATGACTATTGGTAGCAAGCAGCGGCCTACCACAGTAACATGTTTGCTGAATTGTACTCAAATTCCTGTTAAGAAAAATTGTTTTGATAACATGTTTATGGCATAAATGCTAATGACTTTTATTCTTTTCTGATATGCCTAAATGCACTTTTACTCAATGTTAAAAAATTACTCAAAAGTGACAGCATTTTTTCAAATATCACAAAATTGACACATTACGTTGATACATTGACTCAGGGTTGGCAATGAAATAGAGCCTAATTGTTTGAGGAGTAGGTGTCATCATGGAGTTTGTTTTACATTTCTGGTGCAGGATGTACATTGTTGCAGTAATTGTTAGGATTTCCCTTGGTTTATACAGGTGGTCTACCTGCAACTGTTTATTTTACAATCACTGGGACTGAATATAATGCCCCAGCTTGTTTCCACTTCAGTTAAACACTAGCGGATGGTTTAACTAGAATAAGCTGTCCAGCTAGAAAGGGTACATATTGGTTCAGGGGTAAGTCAAGTTGTTCTTAACTGAACCTGTACTACACAAATTTGGTAATTATAGTTTGTTTGCCAGGTATTCTTTCTTTCATAATGAAGCTCTGCATGTATATGCAAAACTTTATGTATTTAGTTAATTCATCATTTGCCACGTTCATATTTATTCATTTTTATGTGGGTTGTCTTTGCTGAATATTTAGCTTAGACAAGGAGCCGTTACTCAGAGAGACATGTACGGGTAAAAGGCTCCGAAACATGTTGAGTAGTTACTCGCCAAAGATCCTTTGATTTATTTCGGCTAATACAGCCTATGTCAAAATTTTACAGAGGAACGTGTGCAATTTAGACAATAGTACTTTTATATGTATATAGGTTAGACCGGGACAGGTTAGTTTATGGAGAGTAAAGAGTTCGGACTGCGGAATAGGGTAATGACTACTAGGAAGTGGTTTTGGACAAAAAGACACCAATACAACAGTCATAATTCCTAACCCTAAAGTGTGGAATCCCAATGGTAATGGCTGGGAAATGTCCAATGATGGCTACCTCAAGCCTTCGATGTATACCAATGAGCTAGCCCCACTGGAAGTCCGCAACCTGACTCATATGTATTGCACCGATATTGAGTGTACTGTCCCGAGAAAGTACCATTGCCTCCAGACAGGACTTAAATGCACAGGATTATGTGCATGCCTTGGACATGTGTGTGCAAATGACACTTTTGACACTGAAACAGCCAGTGATGATAAGGAAGATGATGATTGAATCGTGGCTTAGAATCTCCAAACTGTGACCATCATTGATCAGCTTTCTATATTTAGTGTGTACATGTACTTATACTGTTTTCCTTTACTAAAAGGCATCTTGAATTATAGTTTGATGCCAGAGATACATTAGTTTTGTTGCAGGATTCCAAGGGATGGCTCACTGTAAATTACGTGCAGGTGTGAATACATGGTACAAAGTACTATCTTACTTTATCAGTTGTATTGGCAATTGTTATCACGGTTCCCTAAGCGAAGATGACATATGACAGCCATATTAGCATATTAAGTAATATGCATATGGTATACTTATATGAACATGATAAATAAAACTTGTATGAGTACTGTTCCTAATCATTTTGCCTTTTTTTAAATAAACGAAACTGTATCTTAGTAAATATAGTATGTTATCCGTCGCACAATACTTAATTTCGATGTAAATTTCATATATTTGCATAAATTAACATATGATAATTAGGCACTTTGAGCAAACTCTGTATTTTTTTACTATATTTGAGCAATTGAGCACATTTTGGTGTTTACTTAGCCTTTCCACAAGTAGTATCACCCAAGTTATTATTTTTAAGGACAACTTTTAGTTTTCTCAGAAATGGCATAGGTTGTCATGGAAACGGGCAGAAATATATATGATAAAACGCTTTTCAGATTCCACAACCTATTTTTTCATGAAGAGGACATATATACCGATAAGAAAATATAGGTTGTAACTTGTTATACCACGGGTTGGGGTATGACCCCCGAAGGGCCCTCTATGCCGCAGGTCTATAAGTGTTGTGCTTGATTTTCACTTCTTCATGAAATCAAGTGTTGGTGAAAGGGCCAACATTAGAATTTGATGATTGACTATTAACATCTCCATTCACAATTTAAAAGGAAAACATGCATATTATCATTTTTATTCACATATTTCAAAAGGGAAACATAGATTAATCTGAATTGATTTAATCTTTACAAGTCCAACAGTTGAATACAATGAATAAAATAAGAATACAATAATTAAAACGAAATGCATTATGCCAATAGAAAATTATAACATTTAAGACAGCTCTGGAAACTAAAATAAGTATGAATTGAATCAGTCACAAAAGTGAAACAAGTAACAAGGTCATTAATTCCAATAAAAAAACTAGAAAAGAAGGTTTGCTTCAAAGCAAATCTGTGTGCCTCCAAAATTTGCGTAAATTTATGTGCTGCAACTTTTTTGTGGATTATTCGATGCGCCTTCAGTACAAACTTATGAATCAAATTGGGCATAGCACATTTACCTCTAATAGTTTTGAAGATATTCAACATATGAACTTTTCATGTGCTCCAAATTAGCATAAATTGAAACTTTACTTTTGCTTATGGTTCACTGGAGGCCACTACAGCACAAACATAGGAATTGAAGTTGGAGTGACACCTCTACCAATAATAATCTTGAATATATTCAATATTTGAAGTTTTCAAGTGCCCTTAATTACCGTAAATCAAAATTCTATAACTTTTGTTTCTGTTTCATTGCATGCGCCTACAGCACAAACCCAAATATTGAAGTCGTAATGGCACCTCTACGTGTCATACTTTAGAAGGTCTTCAACATTCAAACTTTTGACTGCCCTCATTAGCATAAATTCATATTTTACAACTTCTGTTTGTATTTCATTGGATGCGCCTACAGCACAATCTCATATATTGAAGTTGAAATGGCACCTTTACCGGTAATAGTTTTGAATATATTCAACATTTAAACTTTTGAAGAGTCCTAATCAGCATAGATTAAAAAGTTAGAAGTCATGCTTGTAGTTCATTATATGCGTCAGAGCACAAACCTGCACATTGAAGATCGAATGGCACCTCTACCTTTAATAGTTTAATACTTTTGACGTGCTCCTAATTAGCATAAATTAAAATTCTAAAAATTTTGTCTGTAGTTCACTGCATTAGCCAACAACATAAACCTGTAAATTAAAGTTGGAACGGCACCCTACCCATAATACTTTTGAGGATTTGCAACATTTAAATTTTCAAATGACCTTGCTAATTTGCATAATTTTCAAAATCGTTGAACCTCTTCACATACACTCAAGAACCCATCTATGGAAGTATAATCATACGAAGTTTGGAGTTTCAACGTATATTTTCAAATTAAATGTCGGACAAATTTGCCTGTAAAGAAAGAAAGAAAGAAAGAAAGAAAGAAAGAAAGAAAGAAAGAAAGAAAGAAAGAAAGAAAGAAAGAAAGAAAGAAAGAAAGAAAGAAAGAAAGAAAGAAAGAAAGAAAGAAAGAAAGAAAGAAAGAAAGAAAGAAAGAAAAGTCTGTGTTGGCACACAGACATAATGATAATCTTGTATCAGTGTCCTTAGGCGATAAGATCACAATTTGCGTAAAATCTAGTGATTGATTCACTTGAGTTGCTTGATTAAAAATTAAAAAATATAAATATATATATATATATATATATATATATATATATATATATATATATATATATATATATATACTTTTATTCATTTTCTCTCCTATCTGAACATGTATACCTTCCCCGTTACACTGCTTGCACGAGCTACCTATTATATAAAGGGAAACGGCACTCTATGTGAGAGCGCTGGCCTGTATATCTGCCGGTGTCACATTATATATATGTGATTAATCACATTTTATAATTATTTCGATGTATGAATGTTTTTCCCCGATTCCGGGGGTTGAAATAAACTATTATTATTATCATCATCATCATCAGCAGCAGCAACAGCAGCAGCAGCTGCAGCATTATTATTATTATTATTATTATTATTATTATTATTATTATTATTATTATTATTATTATTATTATTATTATTATTATTATTATTATTATTATTATTTTATTATTATTATTATTATCATCATCATCATTATCATTATACAATGATACATAATAGTAAAGGTAGCAGAGCTATCCTGACACCTGCTGAGGAGTTCCATTTTACATGCACCAAAGCGACTATATTTCTGCGTCTACACTCATACAACTATATATTTTTCTGTTTGGCACAGATATTTAGTTTTCTCTCACTTGAGCAGAAGGGTTGTTAGTTATTGTGTGTGGTCAAACATAAGCTTTTGAAGGGCTCACTTTTACACTTTTCGACACGATTTCTCGAAACGTAGAACACATGCAAGCTTCAAAACTTGCTTAATTGTAATTTACATCCTAGCTTAGGAAGTCAATTATTTGCTTTTTGGAAGTTTTTATTTTATATGAAATATAAATATAGTTCTCTTTATCAGCATTCAAAGGTTTTTGGCAGACTTGAACAGCTACTTCATTTTTTGAGCTTCAAAAGTCATATAAAGAAATGGAATATCTAGAAACTGAGAAACGACTTCCTAAGTTATATTCTTATCTTGTAAATCCCACTGAGGTTGCAAGAATTGGTAAAATACTTTTTGAGCTAAGCTGTCACAAAATTTAAAGTGTCATATAAAAGACATATTTCCGAGAAATCTGCAGTACAAGGTGTAAGAGAAGATTTTTCTCACTTGAGCAGAAGGGTTGTTAGTTATTGTGTGTGGTCAAACATAAGCTTTTGAAGGGCTCACTTTTACACTTTTCGACACGATTTCTCGAAACGTAGAACACATGCAAGCTTCAAAACTTGCTTAATGGTAATTTACATCGTAACTTTTTATCAGCTCCTGATTTAACTAGGCCGATATTTTCCCATATTTGTGTAAAACCCAAATTGCAGAAAGTGTCTCGTATTACTGTTATCCACCGAAATTTTCCCGTCTGTATATTTTCTGCATTGCAAAGAAAATCGTCATAAAGTAATGATTTTGGTTCCATGTGGACTATTCGTAACCAGTTTTTACACATTTGAGAAAATATTTTAAAGCTAGTGGATATTCACCAAATTCACTCAATACAGCAATATTAGTTGATTTTTTATGTTAACCCAGACAAAACCGCAAAAAACTGAGGTGAACTTTTTCAAAAGGAAAACAAAAATATTCGCTAAATTGCTCCCTTTGAAAACATTTGGCTGCCGATAATATATATAGTCCCCAAATTTCACTTGCGTATAATAATATTGGTGATATTAGGCTATGGAATAAACGTAATGGTATTGGTATAGTTATTTTAGTATTGAAAAATAATCTTTTAAGTCTACCGACAGCTTTCATTGCTTTATTTGAGATAATTTTGATTGCATTAATGAAGGAAGCGTCAGTTTTTAGTTCTATGCCCAAATAACAATACGTATGTGTTACTTCGAGGATTTAGTTTCCTAACGTAAAACATCGTTTTAGATTTCGGCCGGATTTATTGAAAATCATCACCTTAGATTTTTGCATATTGTCATATTCCAATCGACACAATATTGTTGTAATTAATCTAAACAATTTTGTAGGCCACATTCGTTTTCAGATAAGATTAAATCATCAGCATATAAAAGACAATTAATGTTTTTATTATATAGTTTGACAGGGTGGCACTGGGAATCAAAAATACTAGGGAGATCATTTATGAAGATATTAAATAGGGTAGGGCTGAGGTTACACCCTTGTCTTAGGCCATTGTTTAGAATTATATAATCTGACAGTCCATCTTTCAGTTTCAATTGTGTCATTGCCCCACAGTACATGTCTCTTATTATATCATACATCTTTCCACTGATATCATATTTCAATACCTTGTACAACAAACCATCGTGCCATACCATATCATATGCTTGTCTAAAGTCGACAAAGCAAGCATACAAATACTTATTTTTCTTACATAGTTCCGTGTATTTATCAATAATCGTTCTAAGTACGAAAATATGATCACTGGTTCGGGAGTTCTCTTGGAACCCAATTTGGAATTCATTTTGTAAATTTCTTGACCGAAGATATTTTTGCAACCTAGTAGTCAATACACCACAAAATAATTTAGAAATGCAACTTCCCAACGATTTTCCTCTATACCTATTCGGATAGAACATTGAACCACCTTTATGTAAAAGCAAATGAATACTAATTTTCCAAAGATGGGGGAAACATCCAGAAGATAATACTGTATTGAAAACTTTCGATAATAATGGCATTAATACATCTTTGCATTCTTCAACATTTCATTCAAAATAAGATCTTTTCCTGGGGATTTATTATTTTTCAGTTTTGATATCATTATATCAATTTCAGTATTTCTGATTCTGTAATCAAGTTCTGAGAAATCAGGAATGTGGTTTGAACTGATGGTATTTTGAAAAGATTCGAACATTGGTGATTTAGTTAGGACAAGGCCGTCAGACATAAGCAGTGAAAAATGTTTCGTCCAAGTTTCAGCATCTGTTTTGTCACATATTCCTAGGTTTATTTTCCGTGACATTATCAAGTTCATTCAATAAGTCCCAAAATTTCTTTGGATTTTTTTTTCTGCGTGTTTAGCATACCATCTAATAGATTATCTTTGAATTGTTTTTCTTTCAGTTTAGCCATTCTTTTAAAATTACGTCGAGTAGAATAATAAGTTTGCCTCAAAGTAATGTTCTTTGGTTCCCGAGACACTCGTTTTGCTAGTTGTTTTACGTCATTGTACAGACTATAACAATGTTGGTCCGCATACTTTGGGAGTTTTCTCTCATGATTTGTTCTTTTGTCTACAGAATAATCGTGCAAAGGGCTTGCCATCGGATGTGTTGTCACAGTGAAAAAAAAAAAACAGTGAAATACATTGGAAATGAAGATTTTTGATCTTATCTTGAATAATCTTGAGCCATTATGTGGTTTCAGCTTTTTTATTTTACATGTGAACGGCCTTAATGCTCTCTTTTGATCATGAGTATGACTGAAGCTTATATTGCTAAATAAACGGGTACCTAATTAGACCAGTTACTGCGTGCAAAATCATGACTCATTACACATACCTTGGCTGGTGCTAAGGTGGATCAGCAGGTCTAAATAAACACTGACACCTGACTTGACTTTTGACAGATGCTTTCAATGATGAACAATTTTAGGCTTAATTTTCTCACAAAAATAGAAAGGTTCTGACAAAGCCAGCTGGTATGATGGAAGATCACCAATATCTTTTACCGAAAATGACAAAAAGTCAATTTTGATGAGATATATTTTTCAAAGCATATTGACCTGCGGCTCTAATACCTCAAGCAATCAGAAAGTATCGAAGTCTGGTCACCCAATTGATTCTGGTACTTGGGTGGACTACTTTTTCATTGCTCCACTATAGCAAACTGTCAAGTGATGGACGACTTTATTTGCATAACTAGAGACAAAATTTTTAATGAATTAAACTTCAAATTTACTCCGAGGGCAATATATGCTGTCATTTAAGGGCTGAAAAAAGAAAGAAAGAACCTGAAACAGATGGAATACTAAACGAATATTCAAGTGTGGAATAGATACATTGGCCCGGGGCCGTTATGCGCCATGGTATTTAACAAAATTCTCAGCAGTGGGGTGTTTCCGGATAAATGAAGACAAAACATATTAACACCGATATACAAAAAAGGTGACATTCACAAACCAGTTAACTATAGGGGTATTGCCTTGTCAAATCATTTTGCAAACTCTTCTGTAGTAGTCTTCTTCACTCATTACTATATAAATACTTTGAACAGCACAACATTATTCCACATCAAATTGGTTTTTAAAAGCAAAGCAGAACCACGTACCATATCTCAAAAACTTTAATTGACAAATGTGTTAACCAGAATCCAAATAAAAAAACTGCATGCTTGTTTTGTGGATTTCAAATGCCCGTTTGACCCTGTGTGGCGACAAGCACTGCCACATAAGTTACTTGTAAATGATGTAGGTGGTAATATGCATAGTTAGCTAACTTCGATATACAGTGAGGTTAAATACTGCATCAAAATTGAGATTGGGTACACTGAACCGACCTGAAGCATTCACGTCAAACATTGGGGTAAACAAGGCTGTATCCTCAGCCACATTTTCTTTAATCTCTTTCTGTAAGACCTCCCCGATATTTTTGACGATGCTTGTGATCCTGTTGTTTTACATGACTTTAAACTGAACTGTTTGTTGCACGCAAATGATGATCTTGTGCTGATGTCTGACTCCGCAAATGGGCTGCAGTAATGTTTGAGCAGATTACATAAGCATGCTGACACATGGCGGCTAAATATTAATGCCTCTGAAACTAAGATAATTATCTTCAACAAAGGAGGGAGGTTAATTGGTTTCCATATATTCTACCATGGTGACACTGTTATTGAAAAGGCTCCGAGGTACTGTTACCTGGGTATTAAATTTTGTGCATCAGGGATATTCGCCTATGCCGCTACCAAAATAGACCAGTCTATCAAAGCACTCTTCAAGTTACGTCAATACCCAAACAACACCTCTAGGTATGAAATTGTTCAATTCATTTGCAAAACCTGTACTTCTATACAGCAGTGAAGTTCGGGGCGTGTCTTTATTGAAAGGACTGAATTCTAACGACTTCAGTCAACTTTGCGATAAGTCTGTTCCAGAATGTCAGCACAGTAAGTTCTGTAAGTTTATTTTGGGAGTGCATAGATGGGCTACAAATACAGCTGTTCAAGCTGAACTAGGCAGTTTTCCTATATTAATTGATATACTGTGTGAAGCTGTGAAATAATGGCTCTCGCCAGAGCAATAACATGATACATATTAAACTCTTAATGCTTGCAAGAAAATTACAACATGTGTATAGAGGGAATTATTGCTGGCTGAAATATGTGAAGAAAACTCCTCATTTTCCAAGACTGCAAGATACCTGGTCAAATGTAGGGGTTACAAACCAACACACTGTGGTTAACAAATTGCATGATCAGTTACAAAACAGGTTCAGGATAACATGGTCAGAAAAATCTAATGGAAATAACTGTATTAGCTCTCAGAAACGTCGTACATACTGGACATTGAAAAACAAATTTACTTGAGAAAATTACTTAACTAAGAGCATCCTTGTTAACGAAAGAATTTTACTTAATTACGCATAAGTACACATAGGCCTACTTTGGAAATTGAAGCCGGGAGATACATAAGCCTTTAACTCCAGTTGAAAAACGGAAGTGCAAAATATGTAACACAGACGAGGTAGAAAATAACATACGCATTACATTTTATAATTCGAATTTGCAGTGCAACGACATGTATACAGTGTAATGCATGACAGCCCTGAGACACATGGAGCTTGAACTTTGACATGAGGTAAAATGACCAATCAGATCGTTTGGTCTAGCAAAACACCGACAGAAATGCATGTCCAAATGTCCCTGAAAGGATTCGCGTGGTATGTGCATTGAAAAAAAACTATTTAATCTCATTTTGCGCTCACAAACATAGGATTTCATTTCGACCCGGCGTGACGTTCACATAATACGAGGAGAAACCACCAAATTGTTTTGCTTGAAAGTTGTCGAAATGAAAGTTCTGGGGATATTTGCGAGGGCGATGTCAGGCGGTTCGGCAGAGCTGTCCAACTGGAGCATTGTAGTAAAATTTTGCTACAGTGCTCTTCAAAATTGCTACAAATTTTCTCAAAAATAAGTGTTTTTTATGTGAAGAAGTGAAAAAAATGCTACAAGTAAAGAAAATTTTGCTACAGAGATTTTTAGCTGGACAACACTGTTCGGACTTGAGTTTCATATCGTGGCGTTTACTATAATACAATGAATGTGGGTTCACGCTGCAGGTCGCGCATGCAGTTACCCGTGGTCTGCTTCAAGCGTCTGTGATCATGGACATATTCCACGCGTGTCTGCCTACAGTACAACAAAACGGCAAAACAGTGCAACTTTAGAGCCACCGATGTAATAATGCAACTTTTTTGTTTAATTTTACAAAAAGCGGGAGACATTTTATAAAAAGCGGGAGAGTGGGAGACTGTAAAAAATTACGAAAAAGCCTTGGCGGGAGACTTGGAAGTTGGAGGCTCTGAGGCCGCGGGGGTGGGGGGTGGGGGTGGGGGTGGGGTGGGGTGAGGGGGCACATATATTCAACATCAGGGTGGGTATGTGCAGCGGAAATTTTATACACTGCCCTGTCTTAATCCTACACCAGATGCAAAAAGGTACCCTTTCTCAATCCTGTATGGAGTGCTGCATTGGTGCATTTTGGAGACGAACGTTCCAATTTCAAACAAGTTTTAGCATATTCTTACTTCACACAAAATCCCCCCCCCCCCCCAAAAAAAACTTACTAATTAGATCCTATATCTACAGCCTATATCCAAGATCTATACATTTGTTTGAAAAATGAATAAGACATTCCGTTCACTCGAATAACTGTTACCCCAATCCTAATGCAGCTGTGTACATTTTTTCTTTTCTTTTTTTTTGGGGGGGGGGGAGGGGGGCTTTTCTAATCCTGGGAGTAGCGAAAGCAGGGCCTTTCCCGCGGCACATACCCAGTACAATCCTACATGGGAGTCCCCCCCCCCGGGCTCTGAGGTCTGTCATCAGATGTAGGCCTATAAGCATATCATAAGTGTCACCCCCAGTAAAATGTGACTGGTACTTTTTCTCGGAAGGGCAGGGGGTGCGGGGCAAACCCCCGATGTGGGGGGGGGGGGGCTGCCCCAGAAAATGTTTAAATATGGGGATCAAAACGGTGCAATCTGGCAACATGTTAGCCCTTTTGATGGCCAAATGCAAACACTCACATGGAAGAAATTTCATGTTAATAATGTCAATCTATTCATGTGAGATTGTGACTTGTTCTTTGTTTTGCAAAGAAATTAATGAACAAGAACATTGATGGCAACAAATATTCATTCCATATGACCTGCAAAAAATAAATAAATAAATAAATAAATGAATAAAAAAAAATAACATGGCTGTCCTACTGTACTTCAAGGTTGGTCAAGTTATAACGCAAACTGCTTTTTAATGTTGACCTTGTGCCCCGTGGCCATGCATGCAGACAAAGGAATCCGATCGGCAATCCAAATTGTGGCGCTATGACGCAATTGCATTATTAACCGGTCCGTCTAATTACCGAAAGCAACAGAAAGTTACCAAAAACAGCCGAAAGTAACCGAAAACAACCGAAAGCGACCGAAAGCAAGCTATTTTTAGATCATATACTGAACCCCAATGAAAAGTATCCACATAAAAAAAATAACACATTAATTTTGTAAGTTACTAAGTACTGTGTGTGCATATATGCATGGTTTGGAGCCTACATCAGGGTCATTCAGGTCAACTTTTTAACTTTTGCTGGGTTGTTACATAATGCATGTGACTTTTGTGCACCGAATATGGCTTCTGACCACCACTCCTATTGGATGGCTAAAATGACCTGATGTTTTCAGTGGCTTTAAAAAGGGATGTTCAGCCAAGAAAAAAGCCAGTGGTCTCAGGTGTGTTGAGGCGATCATGCCGCGTCTGAGCCAAGGTCAAAGACACCATGCTTTGGGGCTTGCAGAGGGTGGAGTCCCAATCACTCAAATCGCACAAAGAATGGGGTGTACTCGGCGCACCATCCAACGACTAATTGAACGGCAACAAGAAACTGGATCCGTAGATGATCGGCCTAGGCCTGGCCGAGAAAGAGTGACAACACCTGGCCAAGACCGTCACATCCGGCTGATGCACCTGCGAGACCGTTTCCGTACAGCAGCCCAAACAGCCCGTGAGACTCAAGGGGTGAATCACCGTCCTGTCAGTAGTTCTACTGTGGAGAGGCGACTGAGGAGCAGTGGCCTAACAGCCAGAAGACCTTACAGGGGTAACCTGCTGACCCAACCCAGAAGAGAAAGACGACTGCAGTGGTGTAGAGCACACTCCAGGTGGACTCGCCAGCAGTGGAATACCGTCCTTTTTACTGACGAGTCCCGTTTTTGTGTCAGCAGAGCAGATGGCAGAGAACGTGTGTGGCGCCGGACTGGGGAGAGATATGCAGATGCCTGTGTCCGTCAGGCAGATCGATGGGGTGGACCCTCTGTCATAGTGTGGGCAGGCATCAGCAACCGCTACCGGACACCCCTAGTGGTCATTCAAGGGATCCTCAATGCTAGGCGGTACATTGATGAGGTGCTGGAGCCGCACATGGTCCCATTTATGGAGCAGCATCAAGATCTGGCGATCTTTCAGCAGGACAATGCACATGCACACTCTGCAAGATCAACAATGAACTTTCTCAATGAGAACAACATCAATGTCATGGAATGGCCAGCGTTCTCACCCGATCTGAGCCCTATTGAACATTTGTGGGATCAGTTAGGCCAAGGTATTCAACGGAGGACACCTAGGCCTACTACCCGAAACCAGCTGATCCAAGCTCTGCAGGAAGAATGGAATAATGTTCCCCAACACAGAATTCAAACCCTGGTCACCAGTATGCGCCGCAGATGTATAGCATGTGTTGATGCTCGAGGTGGCCACATCCCATATTGAACAGAAAAATTTGTGTGACTTTCAATTAGGGCAGTTAATGACATTTTTTGCCTGTAAGTGACGTTAATGTCGGTAGAGCGTGACATTATTTTTACGCCAGAAAAGTGAATGCTTTGTTAAGTTCTAAGCACGCCTAGGTATGAAATGTTTCAAGTATAAACAATAAAATACTTCAAAATTGGCATGTGGATACTTTTCATTGGGGTTCAGTATATATACCGAAAGCAAGCTTTCATTTACAGTGGACAGATATGTATACGTAGGTTACCGTGCGCAATTGCGACCTTAATTTATGCATTGTTCAGAGTCATTAAACAGTTGTCACAACGTTGCTGGACGTAATAATGGAGCTCTACCCCCGGGGATTTACGCCACAGGGCCAGGGGGTACGCGTGACATTGTGCAAGAGTCCGGGTATAGCGAAGTGACTATGACTTTCAGGTCTCCTGTGCCAACAGGACCGCGGAACAAAAGCGGTTGACCACAGAATTATTATTATGACACAACCGTCCCTCTGACACAATGGGGTTGGCCGTGAGCACCTCGCTATGACCATACAGACATCTCCAGCCCAGAAATCTATCTGGGAGTATGAATGTTATCCTACTGGATTCAAATCTATCTAGGAGCATTGAAGTTATCCTGGCTACATGAAACACAGAAAGGAAAAAATGACCATACAGACATCACCAGCCCATGAATTTATCTAGGAGCATGAATGTTATCCTACTGGAATCAAATCTATCCAGGAACATTTAAGTTATTCTGGCCTCAAGAAACATGAAATTTATGTTATCCTAAGAGAATCAGATCGCTCTGGGAGCGTAAAAAATATCCTGGCTACACGAAACACACGCACACACACACATACACACACACACACACAAACAAACAAAAAAGAAAACAAAAAAAAAAAAACAAAAACAAAAAAAAAAAAAAACAAACAAAAAACAAAAAACAGGACCGGACAGACACCACCATCCTAAATCTCTCTCTCTCTCTCTCTCTCTCTCTCTCTCTCTCTCTCTCTCTCTCTCTCTCTCTCTCTCTCTCTCTCTCTCTCTCTCTCTCTCTCTCTCTCTCTCTCTCTCTCTCTCTCTCTCTTTTGTCATCATTTTTGTTGTTTGATTTGATTTGATTTGATTTTATTCAGGCAATCATCATAAAATATAAATACACAGAGTAAAATATCTTATAAAAGGAAGTTAGAGTAAAACAAAAAACAGGTGAATCAACCAAGCTTTCATGAAATGATGACTACCTGGGATATATACACAATAAAGTCGTTAAGACTTATTTCCATTGTGGTCCCTGGCAGTCCACAGACTGGGTGGCTCGGAATAGTGAGTTTGGATGAACCAACAAATTATGAATATCACAGATATGTTTATTTCGATATATTTAAATGTAAATTAATTAAAACTTATTGTATTCTCTGGATAGCATGATATTAGTTAGATGTTTCTTAACTGCAGGTTTAAAGGTAAGGATCGAGTCCTTGGATTTAATTTCTGAGGGCAACCGATTCCAGAGTTTTATAGAAGAATATAGGAAGGATGTCAGTCCAGGCCCCCCAACTCCTGGGACCACCAGGGAATCCACGCTTGAGCGAGTAAAATGGTTGTGAACGTTACCGGTGCGGACCATATTTTCTTTCTATAATCTGGACATGTGCCCCTTACTATTTTAAACATGTGTGTCAGTTTGTCTTGTTCGACTCTGCCAGAAACACCCAGCCATCCTAAATCGGAAATTTGTTCAGCACCAATATGGGTTCTTGCCTGCCATTTATTAATAAAACGGATCATTTTGTTTTGACAAACCTGGAATTTCTGTTTTGTTTTCAAGGTCACAGTGCTGTGCCAAGCCGCACACGCGTAGTCAAAGTGAGGTTGGATTAGCGCTGAGCAAAGAAGTTTCCTTGTACTTGTGCTCAGCCCCAATCCTTGCCTATACAAAAATTTGAGTTTAGAGTTGATTTTATTCAAAACTGATTCTGCATGAAGTTCTCCAGAAACATTCTGGTCCAGCATCATTCCCAGATATTTGACCTTAGAGGATGATTTTATTTCTTGATTATTGCATGTGATTTTGAGAGACGAATTTTTCTTAATTTTAGGTTTTGTGCCGAACAATATTGATTCCGTTTTGCCCAAATGAAGAGATAGCTTGTTATCGATCAACCATTGGTTTAGCGACCACACACACACACACACACAACTATCACAAGAAATATTGTTTTTAAAATAGGAAAATTTGGTTGTTCATGGGGATGGTCTATTTACTTTGCATAACTTCACAAAAGAAACATTATCAAAAGTATTTATAAGCAAACCTCTTCGTTTTTATTATTCCTGTGGCTTTCTTTTCTTACATCAAGACTGGAGCAAAAAATATATGGTATATTTTCCTAACTTATGTCGCTGGTAAATTTGTTTCACAAAATCGCCTGCTTAGCTGAATTTCAGGCCGGTCCAAATTCAAAAAAAAAAAGAAGAAGAAGAAGGAGGAGGAGGAGGAGGAGGAGGAGGAGGAGGAGGAGGAGGAGGAGGAGGAGGAGGAGGAGGAGGAGGAGGAGATAGTTTCTTCAGACTTTTTGTGAAACTTCAACCATACAGATAAATATTTATCAGGCCGAAATTTCTTGCGTAGCAGACCCAGGGCCTTTGACATTTGGGATGGCACCACCAACAAAATACAAATGTGGCAGAGAGTCCGCTAAGCAGACAATAACACAAAAATGACATAGTGAGAGAACAAACTCAGTTCTGATTACCCTACGTATCTGCATTTTTTCAAAAATATCTTGACCTTACTGCATTTCTTCAATCCAAGGTGTATTTTGGGTGTGTTTTTGGTGTATGGAGAGCTTTCCTATGGTAAGACCATCACCCTCCATCCCCCCCCCCCCAAATTGAAGGTGATTAAATCCTGTAAAAACACAATTCAATATTTGGACATCCCAAGTGCCCCCACCCCTCTCCCACCAAGTAATGCTGACCCGGCCCCAAATTCATTTATTTATTTATTTTATTTAAGAATTTGTTTACCCCGGGTGACCCTTTCAGAGCACAGCTCTGTTCTTCCAAGGGGCCCAGCATACATCTAGATGAATTACTTAACTAAAAATTTAATGTGAAAGGAAACAAAACTAAAACTTACTAACAGCTTAAAAGGGTTAATATGACTAGGCGAATTTTCTAAACAAATCTACAAACTAGAAAACTAAAAGGAGTTGAGAAACACAGGTACTAAAATACATCATTTAAAAAAATGAGCCTTATACTGACATTTAAAATCACACACATTTTTACAGTTCTTTAAAATGTTCGGCAGGCTACTAAAAATGCAAGCACCTTCATACACAAGCGAACGTTTGAATATACTTTTTTTAGGAAAAGGAGCATTGATAGTATTTCCCGTTGCGTATAGTGTTGAATAGTGATTAATTTCATTTAGAAGGCAGATTTGGTCTATGGCGGCAATCACATATTCATGTATGTATATGTGATTACCACCATAGCAGAGGTAAGCTGTGTGTATAAGTATAGGTACAGCATTCAAAATCCATACAATCGGATCAAATAGCAAACAAACAAACAAAAATTTTTAAAAATCAATGAAGCTTCTAACAAATTTTTATACACCCACTTGGGGAGTGGGAGGGAAAAATTACAGCACTGCCTGGTGTAGATTGATCAAAAGTAGGTGAACAGAGGTATGCCCAGGTGATTTCAAAACAACACGCATCAGGGACTGGTGAAACTGAATTTGACTTGATGACGTCTCTTCCCACCCCCCACCCCCGAACCGAGGGAGTCTACCACCCTTACATCTAAAATTTTTAAGTTTGTGCTTAGAGTGTGGCAAATGTTTCATCAAACCCAGTATGAAAATTTAGTATTTTCTTTTATAATTTAAAAAAAAAAAAAAAAAAAACAATAAAAAAAAAAAAAAAAAAAACCAACAACAAACAAAAAAAACCAAAACATATTTGGAGTTCTGCGTAAGATGTGCAAGACATCACTGGGTTAAGCTGTTATCTTGTTGGAGTGTGAATTAGTGACCCAAGGGGCGGGTTGGGGGAGGGAGACTTCAACTACTGTGATCATGTCTGGGATACATGTAAGCTCTGCTTCAATCGAGTTTAGAGGACTTTGCTTTCAGTATGTCAACTTCTGCTTTTCATCTAAATACATGTATTATACTTTTTGTGATATTCGGAAATGTAAAGCAATCTTACTACTATATATACAGTTATCATAACTATGTTACGACGAAAGCCCGAGGCTAGACATAATTGGGGCCTATTTTCCTCGGAAGGGGTAAGTATACCTGCTATGCGCGCAAGTGAGTGAAAGTGGCGTTTATGTTCATGAATACTTACGCATATTAACCTAAGATTCCTTCTATTGTTACATTGAACCTTCAATCATATTATCATCCCACAACAGCTATTGACTCCTAGTACTTCTATTGCTTCTTGAAGTTCGAAACACACACACTCGATCTCAGGACAACCACAGCAGTAGCTGACTTCCAGTTCAGCGTTATGAACGAGTTTATGACTTTATGTTTATAAAACTTTATTATTAACGCTTGCGATTGAAAATTAGAAAATGTTGGTTCGTGTGCATTTTCAAAGTGGGAGATACCATGGAAGTATTATTGAGATACCAACAGAGGGAATTGTAGGTTCATGTGAACAAAAAGTCGGCAAGTGGAATGACTCGCGTTACCGAAAGTACGTGTGTCTAAAAATAGCTTGCTTTCGGTCGCTTTCTGTTGCTTTCGGTCCCTTTTGCTTCCTTTCGGTTGTTTTCGGTCGCTTTCTGTTGCTTTCGGTAATTGGACGGACTCTTATTAACTTGCAGGGCCCCCAGAAGGCAACGTACACTGCAGTCATGCTGTTTCGCACGTAACGTCGTAAGTTGGCACCGGGACTTGCTTGCGTTTCTCAACTCGCAAAAAAAAAAAAAAAAAAAAAAAAGCAAACAAAAATAAAATAAAATAATGGTACAATGAGGCCCAGAGCCCGGGACACCGTCTCTGTTATGCAGCGGATTCTCCTCGTTCAGTCGAGGGACCTATCAGTGTTTTTTCTTGCTGGGTTTTGTGTAACTGGCAACCCTGCTTATGGCACCTTGGTCGATCGGGTCCATGCTTAGCGTCTGCTCCGCTTCAACAAGACAGGTCAGAATTACCCAAGCAACAAAATATCAATGCGCTGATCCACCCGGTGCGCAGTACAAACTTCCAGCTCCGAGCTCAAGGTACCGTGTGTCGCAGCAGGGATGAAACCACCATTATATTTACTGTATATTCTCATATTAGCGTAAAGGCGTATAACTTTTGTTGCGTCACTTTTTAAAATAAAGTATGCAGTTGGTGTTGTGCAGACACCTTTCATTGAAAACGTTCAAAATAAAAAAGGCGAGTCTATAGATAGAATGAAAAGTTATGCCAGTGTTTACCTGTCATAGCCAGGAAACACGTGCTCCGAGCACGGCTTGCCAGCATTACGTCACTGCGTATGAATATGTGATTTGCCCTCTGTTTATAAAACTCATCATGGAAAAAATATCTGTCAAACCATACAACACAAACAGGCTGATAAGCTCATGTAATAGTCTAGCTGAAACAGTGGGTTAATTACAGGTAAATGGCCCCCAAAGGTGTCAGCACACGACAACCAAGAACTATTTCGGTAACCTGCACCTGATTGGCCGCAATGGTGTATTCATACCAGCATAGCTGGCACTCTCCGTACACTTCTTCCGCCTGAGGATTACAAAACTTCAAACGGTTCCAGAGTGAGCGCAAAACAGCCGGTGTTCCGCTGCTGTCAAGTCAATTGGTGCAGATACACGTGTGTTCCGACAGTTCTCAACTTTCGGCATAACAACCCCCGTGTTTCGTTTTTGTTTTGTTTTGTTGTTGTTTTTTTTTTTTTTTGTTTCTTCTTTTTTTTGTGTGTCTGAGGCAGCCACGCACATGGACAACATGCTACACTGGGCGATAGTTGCCGTGACGGTGGCATTGGTTGCAGCCATTGTCACATACCTGCACTCAGTGAGTATCTGGACGTTGACTCTCAAGGGTCATTCTCTCATCCTAATAATAATAATAATAATAATACGGTGGCTCTCCGCTTGTCTGCCGCGGTCCTGTGTCACTCTGTGACACAACTGGCCTAGAAAAAAAAAAAAAAAAAAATCCATCCCTCTCACACCCTATCCCCGCCTCTAAGGCTCAGGCTTTTCCCATGGGAGCCCTTATAAGGGCTACCACCATTCCCATTCCTTCCCCTCCCTGTACTCTGGAGTTCTAATTTAACCTGTTGCCTTCTAACTCTATTATTTCATTCCTTTTCTCCCAGCATCCTACCAGGTAGTCCTGTACATTTTTATTACCTTTCCTGCCTCCCAGAAAGCCACCTTTCATACCTAAAATCCATGCTGTACGTTCCTCTTCCTCTAAACCCTGAACCTCTTCTAAACCCTTGTAATTGTAATCTTCTCTGTGCCACTTTCTGAAAAAATCTTCCCTTATCTCTCTATATGCATCACACCACAACAGCCAATGGTCCACTGTCTCATCTGCCTCTTTTCTACATGACTTACACTTTCCATTACTCCCTGTTGTCCACTTTTGACTTCTCTTTTCGAGATTGATTACTCCTGCCCTACTTTGAAACAGAAGTTTGGATCCCTTCCCTCCATCCCAACACACACTTTTCTGTGGCTTTTCTAATACCTTGTATGCCTTCAATGTACTTTTTTCCCTGACTCCTCTTTTCCAGTCTTCTTTCCAACCCTCTGTAACAGTCTTACCTACATATACTTTCCAATCATCCACCTCATCATATCCTTTTAGTTCATATTTCTCTGCTAACCCGTCTATGTCTTTGACCCATCTTGTTTTTTCCTTGGCTACCTGATTGTAAACTTTCCTGCACCACCTGTCTTCACTTATTCCTTGTAAATAACCCCAGTACTTTAACTTAGCTTTGGCAATTCTATCTGTGATTTTATTCCATCCTAACTCTCCTAGGACTGCTTCTGTTGCTGTACATGGTGGTGCTCCTAGTATCCATTTCCCCATCTCATTCTGTGCTTTCTCCATTCCCTGGATATCTCCCTCACTCACTGAAATCACATCTAAGCCATATATCATTCCTGGTATTGCAACTCTATCCCATAGTACTCTTGCTGTGTATGCTCTGTTGAAACTGTTCAATGCAGTAGCTTTAATCATTCCTTTTGTGCGATTCACTTTCTGTTTAATCTTCTCCACCTGATACCTGAACATGCCTTTACCCGTTGCTTTAATCTTAACACCTAGGTATTCATACTCATCAACCTCCCCAATTTCAATTAACTGTTCCCTACCTTCTGGAATTTGGAACTGCCCAATTCTCCATTTTTTATTTCCATCTGGTTTCTTCCCGAGAGTCATCACTTTACTCTTATCCTTACTAAATTCTAACCTCCATTTATTCCCGTATTCCCCTGCTATGTTCAGCATCTCTTGCAGTTCTTTCTGGGACTCTGCCATAAGTACGATGTCATCTGCAAAGAATAGACCAGGAATTTTTAGATCACCTACCCTTATGCCCTTATCACACTCCATCAACTTGTCCCCCAACTCCTTAACATACAAAGCGAACAAAATTGGGGACAGCACACACCCCTGCTTTAGGCCTATATCCAGACTTGCATTCTCTACTTCTACCTTTCCTACTGAAAGTGGATTTGCATATGGGCACTGTTTTTATTATGCAAAGCATCATCATTGTATTGTACAGCATTTGATATTTGTAGATGTTGGAATGAAAGTCCGAGGCTTATAAATATAAACCCTGTATGTATGTATGTATGTGTATGTATGTGTGTATGTATGTATGTGTTGTTAAATTGATCCGCATCGTAAGGGAGCAATAAAAAATAAAAAATTTGAATTCTTTATTTTTATGAGTTTATGTGATACAGTTTCAATCTAAAAAAAGAGAAAACAGAAGTGGACAACAGGTAGCAATGGTGACTGTAAGGTATGCAGACAAGAGGCAGATGAGACGGTGGGTCATTGCCTGTTGTGGTGTGATGCATGTATACAGAGATAAGAGAACAATTTTTCAGAAAGTGGCACAGGTAAGACTAGGCCTATATAATAACTAGAAATTTTGATTTGCTTGTTAGCAAATCAGTTTGGGTACCTGGAGAAACTGTAATGCAATGTATGCAGCTGTGACATAAGCTCCAAATGTGTAATGACATGTTAACAGTATGGCCAAGTTGGTGAAAAGTGTTGCAGAATGATATAGCTAGACACGTCTAGCTTTGACCTTTCAAGGTCACTCTAGATCAAAAAAGACAACACCAGATGCAAGCTCATATGTCGTTTCCTACTCATGTTCAATAGTAACTATGGCCCCAAAGTGCACCGTTTTCCATATACAGAAATTCTAATGCTGTGTTGCCTTGCTTTGACCTTTCATGGTCACTCAAGGTAAAAAAAGACGGCACCACATGAAAGCCTAGATATCATTTCCTATTCATGTTTAATAGTTGAAGATATTCAAGATTTAAGTTTTGGGTATTAACTTAATTTTGCATAAATGTAAATGTTAGAACTTCAGCTCATGCTTCGTTGGATGCACCTATATTTGACAGTCCCATGTATTGAAGTTGGAATGGCATCTCTGTCTATAATAGTGTTGAAGATATTCAAGACTGAAATTTTGTTAATAGTTTTGAAAATATTCAAGATTAAAATTCTGTGTATTCTCCTAATTTGCATAAATTTAAATGTTACAACTTTGGCTCATGCTTCGTTGGATGCGCCTATAGCACAAACCTATGTATTGAAGTGGGAATGGCATCTCTATCTATAATAATTTTGATGATATTCAAGATTTAAATTTTGTGTATTCGCCTAATTTGCATAAATTCAAATCCTACAATTTTGATCCAGGGTTCATTGGATGCGCCTATAACAGAGACCTATATGTGGAAGGTAAAATCGCATCTCTATCTATAATATTTTTGAAGATATTCAAGATTTAAATTTTAGGCAATCATCTAATTTGCTGAAATTCAAATCCTACAAGTTTGATTCATGGTTCATTGGATGCACCTCTATCCTAAAGTAAACCTATATATTTAATTTGGAATGGCATCTTTATCTGTTATAGTTTTGAAGAAATTCATGATTTAAATTTTCAAAGTGCCTTAATTAACTAATTCAAAATTTTACAACTTTTGTTCACTGTCAGAGTCAGAGTGAGTCAGAATTCATTTATTTGACAGAAAATACAAATACAAGATGAACAATACAAACAGTATGTAATAGATGAAACTGAATGACATGCTATTGTTTGTAGAAAAAAGACAAAATGTCAGGAAGACCCCAGCTAAGGACTGCTTGTCCGCTACCACTGGGGTCACCTTAGGAGAGAAATTACAGATGGATATTACTTTGCAAACAAAAGTCCTAGATTTTACAAAATGTATGAAGAGACATGAATATAAGCAGTATAGAGGATATTATTTTACAGAAAACTTCCAATAAAAAATACTCATCTATTACAAACAAAACAATCTGGCACAGTGCACACAACTTCGTATTGCTGCAAGAAATACATTTTTGTGTAATAAGATAGGCCATAATAAGAATGTGTTTATATTTTTTCGGTGATGCAGGGAGGGAGATTTCTAATAAGGAAAGGGATATAATATGTAATACATTGTTCTGAAGTAAATTTTGCAGGTTTTGGGAGGTGGACAGTTTCTCTATTTCTTGTTTGGTAGGAATGAGTTTGCAGAGGGAGTTCAAAAATGTGAAAATATGAGGGTAACTGATTCTGTACATATCTGAAATAAAACTTTATAGCTCTTAATTTAAAGATAGCATATACTTTTAAGGTATTTAGTTTTTTAAACAATGGATCTGTGTGGGCATAGAATGCTTCAGAGCATATGAGACGCACAGCTTTTTTCTGTAGGATGCATAAACGGTCACGTGAGAAACCCCAAGCAAGAATAGAATAATTTAAGTGTGACAGAAATAAGGAATTGTAAATTAGTAACAGAATACTTGTTGGAATATATTTGTGTAAATGTTTGAGAATTCCTATAATAGGCTATTACTTTATTTAGTTTGTTACCTATCTTATTGATATGAGCTCTCCAATTTAAATGTTGTTGAACTACTAGTCCAAAGAAGTCAAATTCCTCAGTTTTAGAAATTGAAATATTATTTAATTTTAAATCCAAATTGAAATCAATTTTTCTTTGATAATAATGAAATAGCATATATTTTGTCTTTAAGA
Source organism: Hermodice carunculata (assembly GCA_964020975.1). Lineage (NCBI taxonomy): Eukaryota > Metazoa > Annelida > Polychaeta > Eunicida > Amphinomidae > Hermodice > Hermodice carunculata. Next base: position 85,848,795 of record OZ026612.1, read on the forward strand.
TATTTAAAGATAATTTGTTCGCCAGTAGCCAGTTATAAACTTTACTCAACTCTAAATTTATATTGTTTGATAAATCCTGTTCATTAATTTCACTGGAGGCAATAAATGAGAAAGAACATAAAGAACTGACTAAGGTAGTATCATCTGCATACAGAATAGATTCAAATTTAGAGGATGCTGTGTGAATATCATTGGTATAAATAATAAATAGGAGCGGACCAAGAATCGATCCTTGGGGCACTCCGGTTTTAATTGATAATGATTCAGAACGAACTCCATCAAACTCGACAAACTGGAATCTGTTTTCTAGATAATTTTGAAACGAATGTAAAGCAGTGCCAGTAATTGTCAGATTGGCAGATGTCACTAACCTAGGCCTATATGCTAAACTTTGAATTTTGTATCTTTCTATAATAGTTTTGAAGACATATGGAGCTTTTAAAATTTTAATTGCTCCTAATTAGCACAGTTGTGAACATCATAACTATTCCATATCAGAGAGACAACTTCCCTGCTAGGTGTATTACCATGCCAAGTTGAAACAGTGTAGCTTGCACGGTGTCAGAGAAAAACTCCGGACAAATTTGGCGGAGAGAGAGAGAGAGAGAGAGAGAGAGAGAGAGAGAGAGAGAGAGAGAGAACAATTTAAACAAAGTTTTGGCCACCACACATTCAGGACACATTGTACATGGGCAGGGACATGGATTAGGGTCAGGAACCACAGAATATGTTGCTTTATTTCATGGATTTGATTCAGTTTAGTCTATTTTAATGTTAATGCCTGACCGTTTGACATTTTGTTTTCCGCAATTATGATGCTTCTGTGTTAAGATCGTTGACCGCAGGTTTATCCCTTTCAGCCTCTCATAACATTGCTCTGAACTAAATCATGGACCCGTACTTGGGTCCACGGCTTATTTTAAAATATGCACATAATCAAATGAACATGAGTCTCCGACTGTCGATGTCTCCAATCCGTGCTTATAGCTCTTCAGAAGTATACAACATGAGTGACAGTTATCATGTTTGTTCAAACATACCCCGAACTCTTAGTATGCAAAAATCAATGAGCGTTTGAGTAAAATTGCACGAGTTATTGTTCTCAGACCCGGTTCAAACATCACGAGTGAACCTTTGATTGCCTTTCCTGAACAAAGAACAAAAGGCCGTCTACTCCAACTCGTTAATTTTATTTCGCAAAAACTTAGCGGCCGATTTCCTTCAAATAAACGGGGTTGGAAAGGTAATTGTGTGGAGTTTAAGAGTCCTTTCATTTTTCTCAGCGCGCACTAGTTGGTTTTTAATCTTGTATAGAATGTCAATGCTCAATGCATTCAGATGATTCAGTGATGCCACCGTGTTTAAATGCCTGCACTTACGCAACTAAAATACATACAGCCAAATAAAAGGACACTTTTGAATTTATATATATTGCCAATAAAATGGCATACATGTACATGTCACAAGTTTGTTGTATACATTAAAAAAGTTATTACCCACGAGCGCTGGGGTCTGAGATGAAAGACATGCTCTTCTTCATGGTTTGTTTATTCAACAATAACAATCAGTATTGTCCCGATTTTTTTCCTAAACATACAAAGGTGCCAAGTTGCCCAACATATAAAACGGGTGCTCAAGCTGAAAAATGTTGCAAAAAGCGGGAGTCCTATTATATTATAATGGAGGAAACAGGTGAAAAAGCGGGAGATGGACAAATTTAGGTGATTTATGTCATTAGAAAAACGGGAGATCTCCCGCCAAATCGGGAGACTTGGCACCTCTGCATATAGTACAGAGCTAGGAATATAAAAAAATGTATACTTTCACTATGTTCATGTTAACAGCTTAAAAGTTACAGGGCCGTAAATTTGTCCATGCTGATTTGCACCACATTTGTATCTCGCTACCTTAAATTGTCATTTCATGGTATAAATCAAGGTTTAAGTTCACACTTATGAATGCACTTTCATAAACATTGAAACTATTTGGATCGAACCTTTGTAGACATAGACGGTGTTTCATTAAGTCAGAACAACAGCATGTCACACCAATACCAACATTTTTTTGTAAAAATAAAATTTTTTATGGTATGTTCGAGGACTCATATAGGCCTATCACGGCGTTTGATTAAGTCAGAACAACAGTTCTTACACCGATACCACGTTGTTTTTAAAATAAATTTTAACCATATTTTTCGAGCACTCATATAGGCCTGTTATGAAGAATAACATGTCTTCTATAACAGAGTTAACCTGGTGCTTGCGTCGCAAATTTCTATTATAGGCCAACTTGTAGATTGTTTGTATTTTATTTTCACATAGGGCCTATGTTTTTAAACACACAATTGTTAGTAGTCTTCATGCCGAAAATTTATACCTCAATGAATGAGTGCTTTAGCTGGAGCCCGTCAAAAACTATATATGCCATCACCCATTCGTGACATGAACTAAAAATTAAAACGTCGATGCATAATGAGCGCGTATTGCATTCTATTGTAATCTCTATGCAAAAATTCAATACCAGGACCATGATGTAGGCGTATACATCTGAACATAGGCATATTCATTTGTATATGTAGTGTGAATCATCTATTTAGTCTGTTAATGCTCACCATAAAAGAAAATGTACCTTGCGGGTGCACATTTTGTGCCAGATAGGACGTAACTGATGTGACTTAACATAGCACACGAGGAACCTTTAAATGTCTGCTTCTTAAAAATCATATAACTTTTTATTCTATACTATTATGTGTATATATATATATATATATATATATATATATATATATATGTATATATATATATATATATATATATATATATATATATATATATATATATATATATATATATATATATATATATATATTGTAGCACTCATTCTCACAAGTATTTTGCTGAAAAAAAAATAATACCCTCACCGGCCTTCTCTTCTTTTGTTTCCTTTTTTGTCACAATGTTTCGACTAAAAACCAGTTTTTGTGCAAATGTTTGAAATTAGTGTTTTCTTGATTTTAAGTAGGCCTATTACTTCAGCGTTGGCACAGTTATTTCGCCTTTTAAGACTTTTTAAAGTTTTCGTTTTAAAGAAATTGAAAGTTTTGATCTTTGATCTATTTGGATGAAACTAAATTAAGAATTGTATATACTTCATTTCTTCACTTTGTGCTTCGCGGCACACAGCATGGAGGAGAGGGAATGGTGGTCACAGGCGCTCGTAAGGTTCAGTCAGTCAACCTTTCGTGCTAATATACGGGGGGTGGGGGTGGGGAGAGTGGGTTAAGAGGGTGAACCTGGAACATCAATGCGTTTAATGACCCACATAGGGTCATATCTGCAATAAAATATTGTGTCTTCACCTGTACAGCCAATTATTTGTGCTAATAAAATGGTGGCGGATGGGCCTAAAACTACAACGTCGTCACATGAAGCTCCTACATAGAAAGGTTTGAAACGCAGCCCACATCTAGACCTACATCCCGCTTCACGTTTGGCATGATTTCTCCGTTTCTGTACACACCAACAAGCTGTACCTCACCAGTTTATTCCAAAACTATTTTCTACAGGTATATCACGCAGATAATCCATTGAAATCCACACATATCCACAGCAACACGCCGATAATTGTCGCAAATGTCCCACAAAATCCATTTCAAGCAAAAAGTCCGATATTCCAGCGCCAAATTCAAACGGGTATGCCATCCTGAATCGAGTTCGTTCCTTTACATTAGCCGTATGACAACTGTTCCCAATAATTGTCAATCAGACCATATTCTTTGATCCACTCGCATTTTTATTCTGTGTTCTTAATTTTAGCCCTTGCATTTTTTGACATGGAGGTAGAAAGACCTCCCTAGTTTTGACAGCCACTTATGCAGATTATCATTATTATCAACTCAGACACTTCTGATCTGTAGTAAGGACAGGAGATGGAACTGATCATCTTAGTGAGAGTGAAATTTTGTATCCTTTCACATGGCGATTCTGAGCAGATTTAACAGACTGTGCAGACTTGTGAAACTGCACAAGTTTGCCTTTAACATTTACTGATTATACGGCGACCATGATTGGCATGAAGTTTCTTTTTAATAAAGTCATTGACCATAAATAAGAATAATGCGGCAAAAAATATGTTGTGTTTCCAACATGAATGAGCCATGCATGTGTGTGTGTACAAGAAAGTCTGGCAGCTGGACCAACACTAGCATGTACCACACCTGCCTTGGAAAGATACCCGAGTCAAGCTCATGTCTATGTACCTGGGGTGAGCGACTGCCTGTAATATGCAACCATTTGTGGTTGGCCTTAGGTGTAGTCAGATACAACAGGTATTACTTTACTGACATAGGGTCAACATCTTTAGGACATCTATCTATCACTTTTTTCAAAACGTCTGTGACAAAACTAATCTAGGATGACTTGCATCTTTTTGCATATGCTGTTTCATCAAATACAATAATCCCTGGAATATATCGTAGGACAGATCTTCATTTTCTGCCGTTTTCAAGAGTTCTTGAAATTCTTCCTGGTGTGCATTTTTTCACTTTCGCAGGGTCAAGTTCAGCTGCAGCCTATGGAATTCATTGAATAACATCATCCCATACTGCATCTGGGTCAATTCACTCTTTCATGTCAAAAGTGTTCATTTCTAGTTTAGGTGGCATCCAGGATACAAGATCGGCCCTAAAAATTTTTTGACCTTTTATGTATTCTTTCTTAAGTTAGCACCAAACTCTGCTAATAGAAAGCCCCAACCTTGTATTTTGGTGTTTTTCATATTTTTTTAATTAACAAAGATTTGTTGGTTTATGGGCAGTGTACAACATGCACTCTGCACCCCGTCACTTCACGCTGTCACTTGTGTGTGACTGGCAGTTGTGTGCTGTTTGTGCCGAGGAAGTCATCTTATTGCATCTTTATATTTTTGCAACACTGTTAGAACCCACCGATAGATGGCATTTGCTTTTAATTTGCAAACGAATTTGCCATGCAAATTTTAATATTTTTTGGCGTTGCTTTGACATTTTTGGGGCAGATCACACCGATGGTGAGCAGTGTGACCCCGCTCCGCAAGCCAATAATTGCCCGTACCTTTGATCTTGTAATATCTGCTTGTGCTGATAGAAACCAAGCCCTGATGAATACAACTGCTGACCAAGTAATTTTTTAAACCTGAAATGTTTGCTAATTAAGGATTATTATCATCTATTGGAGCCTCGGGCATGTGCTGTGAAAGCTCTTATTAGATCCTGTAGTTCTTCAGCATGCACACAGTGCTTAGAATTGAAACACTGTTATGACAACGGATTATCCTTATTTTATTCCGCTGACTTGTCAGCTTTGCAAACAACTGCAACTTGTAACTGTGTCACAAAAACTTGAGGAATAGAGTTCCCAGTGAAAAAAATGGTTGCCCAACACCTATTTAATTTTAACTTGCCCGAGCTTAAATCTGACTTGTTGCGGGCAATCGGACACGTGAATTGTTGAGCCCTGAATTGAGAAGTTCACTTCTTGCTTTGCAAAGGAACATTTTGACTGCTTAACCTGCAGTGTAACACTATGCAATCTTTCGAATACCTGTTTCAGAGTGTTTGCATGTGCTACTTGTCTGCCAAAAAATATTAATGTCATCAGTATATACAATAACACACTTTGCAATCAAGCCTGATAATACTTTGTCAATAATTCTTTGGAATTGGGCTTGAGCATTGATTAAAACAAAAGCATTGGAAGGAATTCACTTTTGTGACAGATGAAAGCAGCCTTTGGAATATCTTGAGGTGAAACAGTAATTTGCTGATAGCCATTTTTTAAATGAATGGTACTACCACCTACCAGCTCAAAAATGCCCTACCTGAAATTTGCGTTGTTTGTTGCACCTTCTAGTTTTAGTGCTAAATTAACGATGTTGTAGTAGTCACAAGATTTTCACATTTTGACCCACATGTTACATGATAATGTAGGTGGTGCCACCAAGATTAAAGGCAATGTAGATTTTCATACACTTTATAAGTCCTTAAAGGTATATGGGTCTGAGTCAAAACTGTGGGGTGCAAAGCATTCACAAGATGACCCCTATATTCTAACTGGCCATTTGACCGTGACCTTCAAGTCAGATTAAAAAATTGTTATTACTCAAAATGTGCACCCCCACTTCCACCATTCCATTCATGGTCTGTCTGCTCAAATCAGTTAATACCTTTTTGAGTTATTAAAGACAAACCATAAACTAAGTACATTTGATGCACTCAAGTCAATTTTGATCTGGAGGCTCAATTCTCTTTGCCATGGTCTCCAAGCTACACCTTGCCATTATAAAATCACCTCTTTCCACTGTACAGGACTGGTGACTTAACAAAAATAGGTCAAGATCACTGGTGTTAAACAATATATAAGCGGTGGCCATGATCAGTATATCCTATAAATTTGGTATGTCTAAATCTAATTCAATTATTTTTGAGATATGGAATTTTATCTTTCACCACATTTTAGCTCATAATTTCTGTCAAGTTATAGGTGGCATGGCTGGTGTTGTAAGCAACTGAGATTTTGACCCCTTCCACAATCCCACAAAATTTCATGATTATCTTTTTAGCATCAAGGATGCTAGAGTGGTCATAAGATTTTCACATTTGGACCCATATAGGCAAAATTAATAACTCTCCACTAAAAGCAATTCTTGTATTAAAAAACACACACACACATATTTTGAATATATTCAATGTTTCTTTTATTCTGTATACACTTTAGAGTAGATCTGTAGAGGAAATTCTGATCAAATGAAGTTATGCTTTATTGTACAGTGTCAATAAGCAGACAAAGTCTGAATCACAAGTTCGCAAGAGTACCTGTAGAGCGCTCAGACATGCATATGAACTGAGTGAAGAGTCCCATCAGAAGTTATCACAGATGGTGCTTGGTGGCATCAAAAGTTATCACAGACTGTACTTAAAGTTAAGACATTTTTTTAGTTCAATACAGCAGAAATTGACTCATCACTGTGTCACATAAAGTACCTTTAAATGTCCATTCAATTGGATGTGTAGCCACCATGGTTGTAAATGCACTGTTGGCAGCGTTTTCGCATGCTGTAGACGAGCTTTCTCACAAGTGCCTGAGGTATACTGTCCCACTCCTCAAGAAGATAACACCGTAGATCTGCGAAGTGTGAGTTAGGACCCATCTTCTGGTACACATTTCATTTCATATGGCTCCACAGGTGCTCAATCGGGTTGAGGTCAGGTGAGCATGCTGGCCATTCATTCACCTCAACACTCTCACTATCCAGGTGATCATGAACCACAGCTGAAACATGTGGCCTGGCATTGTCGTGCATCAGCATGAAGTTGTCTCCAATGGCACCTGCATATAGAATAACATGGGGTTCCAGGACAACCGTTATGTACTGTCTGCTTGTCATTGTTCCTTCCATGATGACGAGGTCTGTCTTGCCATTAGCAGAGATGCCCACCCACACCATGATGCTGCCCCTCCCTATGCAACTGTGGGCCGAACACAAGCAGCATGTCTCTCCCCTCGCCGTCTCCATGCACGAACACTTCCATCACTTCTGTGGAGGGAAAAGCGACACTCATCAGTGAAGAAAACATTGCTCCATCCTGCATGTGTTGTACGGACATGTTCTCTTGTCCAGTGTAACCAAGCAACCTTGTGATGTGGGGTAAGAAGCGGCATTTTCACCATGCTCCGGGACCTTAAACCAGCAGCATGCAGTCTGTTACGAACAGTCTGGGTGGACATGCGTGTTTGGTGAGGATTGGCTCCCTCCAGCTGGCTCTGAATATCAGGACCTGTGCGGCTCCTACTCCTCAGTGCTGCCTTGATGATGAAACGGTTTTGTTGCCTGGTGGTCAGCTTTGGCCTTCTCGGGCGTGGTAAATCTGCAACATCATTTGTGTTTCGGTATTTTCTCAACAACTCATTGATGGATTTGTGGTTCACACCCATTGCCCGTGCGACAGCTCTGCAACTTTCACCGGCTTCAATGCGACCTATGGCTCTTGCCCTGTCCATTTTGGATAGCCTTGGCATGGTGATGTTCACAGTTTGACCAGTGATGGCGAATCCATAACTGACAGAAAAAACCCCATGCCTTAATACCCATGATTGGCACAGTTTCTGGCCACATTACACAGGTATGGTGAGAAAAATCAATGGTCAGGAGGGTTCTAACAGGGACAGGAAAGACCACACATGATCCTTTCTGCGAAGTGCACTTTTTGACTTTGTGTCACATTCAGCCCATGTGCAGTCAAGCATGGGCTCCAACTCTGCTCATCTTTACACATGATGTAATCAAAGGATTATGCTACACATACATGTGCGTATCTTTAAATTACCTAAAAACATATGGGTACACCATTAAATTATTTAAGCGGAGGGTTATTAATTTTGCCTAGTATATATTACATCATACTTTAAGTGGTGCCACCAATATTGAACTTGACCCAGATTTTCATACACTTGATAAGTCCTGAAAGTTACATGGGTCTATCTTGAAAAACTGTGGACTGTATCATGCTCAGAGGCAAAAGTTTATGAAAGGATGGATGGAAGGACAGACATGAGTAATCTCATGAGCTCTGCCACCTGTGGTCAGCAGAGCTAAAAATAGATGTGTTCCACCATTGGTAATTGTTTCACCTTAGGCTTTGGTACATTTTGACTCTTGGCTTCACCTTTTCCACCATGTGGAGAGTGAGTTTGAGGCTTGGTCCACTTGTTCCATGGTGCCACTGAGTTGTGTAGATGTAGGCTAATGTGTTTGATCCATGGCACCAGTAATGCCATGGAGGTGCCTCACAAGGTCAGACCTTTCTTTTAGGGAAAACTTCACTCCATGGCCTCAATCTTGCTGTTCTTGAGTGTCGACATTGTGCATTCCCACATAGTAATTGTCCTTGTAGCTAGACACTGCTAAGAGCACAAACCCGTTTAACTGGAAACACATCTTTTTATCTAACTCCTGTTTTAGAATGCCTTTCACCTGAGGGAACAGTGTATCCCTGGTCTGCCAGGCAGTTGCTGGCAATGTCACCCACCAGGTCAACTTTCCTTGTCTTCTTCTCCAGGAGATGTAGGGAGACCCATAGTGCCTGGACTGTCCAAGACTGTCTTTTCATTCAGCTCAATGGTAGTCATCATTTTCATTGGGTCAGATAGGACTGATGCTCTGCTCTGAAAGACAGCCCTTTTCATGCACCACTGGTGACATCATTTCAGCCTCCCAAAACTGCAGAGTCAATCCTTGGCACTCTAGTCCCAAAATCCTGAGCCAGACTGATGAAACCAGGCCACTCATCATACGACTGTCATATTCTATCCATAGATATGAAGCCATATATTCTATTTTTATTCCTTGCTCATATCTATGTTGCAATCTCTAATCCCCTTGTGCAACAAATGAAGTGCAGTGGTGCCACTTTATACTTTTTTTAAAGTATGATGCTTTATTTTCATTGTTTCACTTTTTTATACTTTATTTATACTCTTTCCCCAGAAATACTTTTAATGCTTTTTTTGGTCAAGTTTTCTAACTTTGATTGAAATTCAGTTAGGTATAAAGGGTAGTGTTTTAAGCATTCTCACAGCCTTTATGAGTGTCTAGTTAGCAAGAATGATGAACCATCTTCCCACTGAGTGACAACCATGGGTCCATGTCAGTGTTTCTGTTAGGAATTTTTCCAAAGTGTCCCAACTTGAAAGAGAGTCAAATTTTTGGTATCCTTTGCAAAATTAACAAAAAAAATATAAGAAGTTGGGACCCTTTGAATTTTGCTGAGGGGGTATATTAAGATATGAAAGGGTAATATACCCCCATTTGGGAGTCAGCGGAAACCTTGCATGTTTTGGTATCAGTCATAATGAGGTTCTGGACCATCGTACAGAGATACCTGATGCATAGCCAAAGTCCTGGTTCCCATCAGACACAGCCAAAAATGCACTCTAACTGGTACAACTCAGCATGGAAGTCTGTTCTCTGTTCATTACAAGCAACTATGGGTTATTTTAGCTCAGCTGACTTGTCAGCTGAGCTGATGTGGTGGTCAGGCATCCATCCTCTGTCTGTCGGTGTCCACTATTGATATTTTTCACTTCTTCTCCAAAGTCACTGGTCATATTTATCTCAAACTTGGTGGGAATATACCTAGGTCCCTACAAAGTTTGTACAAATAGTGATGGTCCATTGATTTTTGGATTTTTTTTATAAACTGTTATTCAATAATGATGCCATCTTGGGTAGGACCACAGTGAAATCATTTGAAAGATCAGTGATAGGGTTGTCTATCCTACAGTCAGGCACAGTAAACTTGACAGGAAATTAGGACGATCTAAATGATGCAGCAATCAAAAGGTACAGGGGGAAGGTCAGCGTTAACATGACAGAACTTTCGGCCAATGTGCATCTCCAAATTATGTGCAAATCATGCACGTAACAAAGGTGTGAAGCATGCAATGTCTATTTTATATACAATTCGTCACCCAGGAAATATTGTGCCTTGGGAATGAACAGGAATTGTAATTGATACATTATATATGGACCGTGGAATTAATAAACTTGACTAGTTTTCAAAGCAACCTTCTTTGTGTGAGAACTTCACACTATGAATCCCTGATTTTAATTGAATTTTACAGTGCAGGTTCTTATCGGTTAATGCATACAGTGCTACTGATTACTGTCTAAGTGAATGGGATTGCAATGGTAATTCACATTCTGGACTTTTTCTCCAAAATCACTCATCACATTCACTTCAAACTCGCTGGGGATGTGCCCTGGGTGGGTTTCTGCTAAGTTTGTTCAATGGTTTTGCTCCAGTGAATTTTGGATTTTTTTTAATGATTTTTTGGTTCATTTTTTTGCCAAATCTTTAAAAAAATCTTTTCCAAAACTACTTGGCCAATTGATTCAAAATCGCATAGGAATGCTTCAAAATTGTATAGGAAGTCTAGACTTGATGGCATGACAGCCAGAGTTACACAGCACATGGGTGACCATGACTTCATTATCATGGTCACAGGGTCATTTAAGTTTATTTAACTCTTCAGAACGTAACTTGAGAACTATTTTTATACTTTCATGTTTTACAGGGTCATGGGATACCCTCTTTGAGGGCCACACTCAGACAGTACACGAGTGACCCAAGGTCACTTGACAACTGATATGCAATTTACTGTTCACTTGATAACTTAAGATATATTTTGAGTTAGCTAGGACCTTGAGGTTGCACATGTTAATGTTTCTGACGAAGGTCACGCTAAGACAGTGCATGAGTGACATTGACCTCATTTCTGAGGTCACAGTGCAACATACATTTGTTTTTCTCTTCAGTGCTTTAACTTAAAAATTACTGGGACTGGTACCTTGATGTTGCATTTGTTAGTGTTCTTCCACATAAGTCAGACTTTAATACTCAGTACATGGGTGACCTTGATCCTATGCCAAGTTTACAGAGCACAAGTGTGATGGATCTCTAGGTCAGCTGAGCATGGGTTGTTCACAGCTCTCTTGTTACAGTATAATTTTGCTGCAATACCGGTGAGTTGCTTCAGATTTATACTTTTTTATACTTTTTTTTCTGAAATTTTATACTTTTTTCAAGTTTAATTGGATATTTTTTTTTGTAATCAGGCAGTGGCAGCATTGGAAGTGAAAGTGAGAGGTATGTTAGTGGCAACAATGCTTCTTTTCATGCAAGACTTTATAAAATGAACACTGTCATTTCATCTTCAAAGAACATGAACAATAAATTTTTTGTATCTACAGCACAGTGAAAAGAAAAAGGGATTTTTCATCACAAGATTTATATGCATGAGGAAATATAAAGTGTATACATACGAATACTAAACCATTTTCAGCAAAGGACCAGGAGGGCAGTGACCACTATTCCGGGTCTGGATGCTTCAGATCCCATGTAAGTTGATTTGATGTGCTGTTAATCAAAAACATTTAAAAAGAAAGTAACCTTCTACCGCGCGTCATCAGAAATGCCTGTCACACAAACTGCAACCATGCGCACGTAATTACACTAGAGAGGAAGTTTAATTCTTAAGTCAATGTTGATTGCAATGGGAATTTACATTTTCAACTTCTCCAAAACCATCAACCAGATTAACAGGTAGGCCTGTACCAAGTTTATTCAAATGGCCATGCATCATTAATTTTTAAACCTTTTATGATCTTTTTAATCTGAAAGTTGGTGGAAATGTAGCTTGTGGGAGGAATGATCAAAGGTGATCAGTAGGTGGTGATACACCAGATTCTTGATTTTTTTATGAATTTTTCAATTTGGGTACTGTAGGTAATGTATGCATTCCTATTGATTAACATGTAAGGCAATGGGGTTTTCAATGGACACTCACATTTTTACTTCCACTGCAACATCCCCAACCCCTAGACTAAAGTAGGATTTATTATGGGTTAAATGACAAGGTCAGCTTAGGAGGGGTTGTTCACAATTCAAATCAATATGACCACCAATTTTTTCTGTCCTCTTCAGCTACCTGTATATACTCCTGCTAGAAAACAGAATAACACTATTGGTATAGCATTTGGGCATAATGTAGAGAGTATGTGTGGGGACTGTGTTATGTTTGTGATACCATTTGGTTTAACCAATCTTTTACAATAGTGTGGTGGTCTTGAGAAGGACCTTTTACTTTGCTTGAAAGCAATTCCTGGTGCATTAGTGATGATTGTGCTTTCTGCTTTTCTGCAGGCAAAATTCTGCTCTTCTGAGCATATGTGCAAAGGCTGGCTTATGACACCCCAATGATCCTCTCCCTCTCAAACTGTGAATTCTGCGTCCAGTGATCAGCACATTGGGGCATGTTGCCGTCGTGCATTAACATGATGCCAGTGAACCCATTTAAAGCTCCTGTGAAAATCAATGTCAGACTCAATGATCACCAATTGTACTGCACTCACTCAAGCATGAACTAGTGTTCCTTGACCACAGTGCGCACAATTACAGTCGTGTGCCCAATTCCATATACAGTGGTACTTGCTGTATGTGGCCACCCCTTCTGCACAGAAAAAGTGGCCACATACAGCAGATGACTTATCACCACAGGTAAATTTTACAAAGAAATCGACTCCTATGTCTGAGCCTGGTGACCACAAAAAGCAATGCGACTGCTCACGGCAGTGGTTGCATACAGTAGGTACCACTGTAATACATATCTATTATACTCCATATTAAACTAATGGAAGTGATCTCATGTTTTAGCAGGAATACATCAATTTCCTCATTAACAGTGTTCTTTTTGCTTTTGTTGGCACAGATTGGGGAACCTAGCTGATATCGGCAAGATTGGCAGTTTACACGAGTTTCTGATTAACCTACATGAAAGGTTTGGAGATATTGCCAAGTTCTGGTGGGGCCAGCAACTGACAGTCAGCATTGCATCTGCTGACCTGTTTAAACAACATTCACGTGTGTTTGATCGGCCACGTAAGTATGGATTTGGGCACAAAACTGGGTTTGTTTACCAGTATTAACCCTTAAAGTGCTAATCATGGCTATTGTCGTTTTCTCAATACCGTTCAAGATATAATGGTTAGATGATTCAAATTCCTCATGAAGATACCTTTCATTCCAATACCGGAAAGCCTAGTTCTAAATCAAAAGGTAGTCTTAGTCAACAGCTTTCCTCGGGGCACTTTGCGTGCAATGCGCACAAAGTGCCCCAAGGAAAGCTGTTGACTCAGTCTTAAATCAGCACTTTAAGGGTTAAAGACATAATCACATGGTTTAAGGGTGAAGATACCTGTTCTTGCAGACAAGGTGTCATATCAGGAGAGTTACTTTGGGCCATCAGGACACTATAAAATCTCAATTACATGTATTCAGTTATCCTGGAATGTGGTCCTATGTAGCCAAATCTGAACAAACACAAAGTTTACACCACAGGGTAACCCAAAAGGTACTAGGCAGAAACATGACAGATATAGCTCAATTCAGGAATATTAGTACAGATGCCTGTGGTTGGTCATAAGAGGTGCACATTCAAAAAACAAAAACTGTTATCAGTAAGAATAAAGCAGATTAATCTAGGTGATTTTATCAAGGAATTTGATAAGTGCCTAACAGCATTGGATGAAGTGCAAGCAGTAGTGGAGTCTGTTATACCAATTAGAAACTGGATGGCAACACGAACAATGGTGGAGAAGGCTTAAAATATCAGAAATCAAGTTAAGGCTTCTTGAAAGGCAGCAACGAAACAACTTAAAAATGACAACCACCAAAACCAGAGGCGGATGTCTATATTCATTGTGCCCAAGTTTCATATAATGTAACAACAGCAAAGTTGCTTATGTTAGAGGTACCAAATTTGCCAGGAATTTCACTCAGTGGCAAACTTCTTGAGACAAATTTGAGGCAATAGCTGATCAGTTGGACTGTGGGATCTTAAGTGAGTTCATCTACCTTCAATCATTGCTTGAAGGGCAAGCTAAGCTGCTAATGATGTCAGGATTACAAGTATGGTATATTCCTTTTAAGAATGGACAGAAGGTGATGAGGAGAAGGAGTGTGATTTGTAGTAGCTGCTCTCCTTCTTAAAGAAGGAAAAGATACTTAGAGGCCAGAGGTTTCTAAGGAATCCTCATCAGTCACATAAAAATGACAAAGAACATAAGGAAAGGCAGGTATACTAAAAGTGTATTGTGTCAAGTGCCCTGACCCGGGGGCCCATCCGTTCGGGGGGCCCAAATATTCTCTGACACCGGCACTGAGCAAAGTGGGCTGGGAAGCACACGTGGTGAAAGTAGAGAACATGACATGGAGTCAATTTTTAAATATGTGTCATCAGAAAAGTACATGAAATTACATTTCAAAAAAGTACAGCAGGTGTACAGGTAAATAATTTCAAAATGGAGTGCCCATGAAGTATACATTTTGTACAATAAGCATAAGACTGAATATTGTTATTGGTATGCTTGTGCCATACTGAAGAAATATGTGTCAAGCATTGTACCATAATTTTGCAAATTTTACTGAATCATATTCTCTTTTATCTAGCTGAAATATTCAAGCTGTTTGAACCCTTGATAACACCAGAATCAATTCAATACGCCAATGGATCTGATGGCAGAGAGCGCAGAAATGTGACAGATTCCTGTTTCAGTCATGATGCCATGCATATATTTCATGACAACTTTCAGGAGGTAGGCCATCTTGATCTTGTCTCATAATCAGGATTAACGACAGTGGTTTGAAATGTTTCTGTGCAAATGTCTTTCAGGTGTACGCAAACAAACTTTAGTTCTTGTTCTTGTTTTTCATCAAAACATAAGGCCATCAAGTCTCTCTCCAGGTGTGCAGAAATGTGGTTCCTGGATGTCTGTATATTAACTTTAATCTTAGAAATTGAAAAACCCTGCAATACCTTCACTGCAGCAATATCAGACAATTGAATAATTCACTCAAACTTTGTCTTTGTATATATATATATATATATATATATATATATATATATATATATATATATATATATATATATATATATATTGCTTCTGATACATGTATTTTAATGCACATATATCATTTCTCACTACTGTCATAAAAAGGCATCAGTAATACTCTTAGGTGTTATTTGGTATATTTAATGGCACTTGTTGGAGCTTAGCGTTCACTGGCGGTGTCCAGCAGTAATGCTGCTGACCACCATTGGCACTCGAACAATGTTTGGGGGCAGTTGGCACTAGTCAGCAGCTGCCTCTTCTTTCACAGCCGACATGAAAAGTTTTTTCTTAGTGGCTTGTATTTTGCTCACAACAGGCCTTCTTTTAGATGATATTCTGTGATCATATATCTGTGATGTAAATATGCACATTTATTATCCAGAGGTAGCCCTCACCCTTTGCAGTTATCAATAGGTTCAAATCAAAATGAAGCTGGAATTAATTTTTCAGTCACATATTAATTCGATTTTACTGCTTGCAAGACAATCTGACTTGCTCTGCCGTTGGTAGTGTTTTTACCACAAACCAGTACGTACCAGAGGCTGTATTTTCAGCTGATGAACCAGATTTTTTCATTATTATTTACCTATTTTACTAAAGATTTCAGGTGCACTTCCTTCATTAACCATTTTAGCTCCTCTAGCCACCAGTTGCACAGCTCATAGCATTACTCATGTCTGGCTTTCTTTCCATCTGTCTGTAAATGTTTGCTTGTGAGCATCATACAGTCCACAATTTTCAGGTTAATGTCACATCACCATCAGGAGTTTTGAAAGGTATGAAAATTGTGGTCGACTTCAGTACTGGTGGCCCCACCTATACTGTACATTATTTTTGTTGTATATGAACTAAGGGTGAAAATGTTGAGAATGCTGTTTTTTTTAAGAGGCTTCTGTAAAACATCGCAAAAGAAGCTTTGGAATTTTCTTATCTGTAATAGATATGTAAAGGAATTGTCCTGCATGTATACATCTGTGATGGTATCCTGTCCAATCATTTTCATTTTGGTACAGGATGCTATTCAACAAATGTTCCCACCATATTCTCATGTGTACTTTATGCAGTAAAGGATGCTACTCACAATCGCTTGCAAGCTGTTTCATGGCTTTATTTGGCCTGCCAGAGTAAGGATTGTTGACAGACAATTGCACCAAAAAACTCTGTATCTTGGGACAGCAGCAAGAAAGGGCTCTCTCAGTGTGTACTGTGTAGAATTGTCTGACTGAACATATACTCTTGAACCCTAACTGTGATCCAAATTGTCAATTAAGTTTAACATGGTCTTGATTTGATGCACCAAATTACCACCTGGTGGCAATTTTAGGCACATACCTGACCTTGTGAACTGAAAAAAAAAATGCAGAGATGTGATGAATGTATTTCCTAACTTATGTTTATTAATACTATACAGGCTGCCCGGGTATTGGTCAAGAAGCTAGAGGAAGCGTCACCGGATGAGCATATCCCAGTGACACAACATATGTTTACGGCAGCCATCAGGGCCATAACAACTACCAGCTTTGGATCATTCTTCAAGGATAACAGGGAAATCTTAAAGTTCAAGTCCAGCTATGATACTGTGAGGAAAATGCTTGTTTTTCAGATTTGCACATTCTACACTAATACCTGTACACCATGATTTACGTTTATTTTGGGGCATGAGATTAACATTAAGCACAAAGTCTGCCATCCACTATGGGGGGGGGGGGGGATTTGGCCTGATGAGGTTTCATTACTACAAATTTTGCATTCAGGTTTATTTATTGCATCATCAGGTCACAGCTCTATGGCCAAGAATGAAAGAATGCCAGTAACAGACAAAAAGGTTAGGAATAACCCATGAGTACAGGCACATTTTTACCCAATCATATTTTGTGCTTAACCATTGATGGTCCATATCAAATGACCATCGAAACCTAGCTGGTATGGGAGCAGGAGCTTCTTCATGGTGATTGGGGTTTTTTTAGTGAAAAAATTAGGTTTCCTTTACATCTGATTTCTACCTCAGCCTGCTTGTCAGTCAGCTGTGGCTCTTGGATGGTAGGTCGTTTGTTGTCTGTCCATACACTATAGTTTGTATTTAATGAAGAAGATTTCAAAGGTTGAGAGGATGGGTTTGAAGCCACCAGTTGCCTTTTGTGGGTGACTGCCTGTCTCAAGTCAGGAGTGAAATTTGTTTCTTCACATTGGTATTGGAAGATGAATGTTGCATGATTATACATGTTACACTAGGGGACCTGTCCAGAAGATGGAACATTCAGATGTAACTATTTTGCATAATTATTTGATTGGCCCTTCAAATATGAAAAAGGGGTTCTTGGGGCCTCCAGAACCTGGAGATGGAAACGGTTTTACAACTTATGTCATAGTGCTTTTACAGCAGGTACATGTAGCAGTCCAGTATATTAGTCTCTGATGTGTGGGCTCAACAAGTGCCAAATAAAATTCAACATAGTCCATGAGTTATGGGATGTAGAGCTCGCACAACTGCAGTTAAACCAGTCATAGACTTTTAACGAAAAAACAGAGCATATTTCTTCTGCCTTACACCAGTTTTTCAAACTTTTGATTTTACCTGGAAAGGTGCATGACATTGTATACATGCAAAAATACATGTGCATGGGTACCATAGTGTCAATTGAGCTGTATTTTGTGTGTTTGTGAGGGCACCTTCTGATGATCTTAACAAAAACATTTTTTTTTTCTGGGAAATGAAAGCATTATAATTTTACTTTGACATAGCAAATTTTGAAAGAAAAAAAAATGAAATGGTTGGGATGCCAAAAATTAGCAGTGGAACATACCAAAATTCACAAAGAAATGTACATTGTATACTTGTATTTTAGACTACCTTATAAATGTATCCAGTTTGTTTTACATGTTGTTGTTGTCTCAACTTGGTAGGAAAAAAGCACTGCCCTGAATGATGCTCATGCAGGAAACCACCGCTGGTCACATAGGTATGCAGATTGGATTGATAAGGTTCTAAAGTCCAGATTCTTTAACAGCAATGTGCAGCATGTAAATTTCTTATTATGGACATGGTTGCCATAAACAACTTTCACCAGATTCACATTAAACTTGGTAGGGATATACCTTCAATCAGTCTCTACTGTTCTACAGGGATTTTCTCTTTTCTTTTTCTTTCGATCGTGTAGGTGTATTTAATTTGAACTCCCGTAGAAAGTCTGTGTTCTCTGAGTTTGGCTTCTTGGTAATGTTGTCATTTTGTTAGTTAGTTAACATTACTGAGATACAGTTGGACATCATTTTGACAGCACCATTAATGTTTATTATACAGCAATGACCACAACCCTTTGGAAAGTTTTGGGGCCATGTGCATAAGGCTCTGAGTTTCTTGTGACAACATGAGTCAAAATATATTCAGAAAGCAACATTTTTACGAACATGGTCACATTTACATGTTTAAATCCCATCTTTATTTTCTTGTGTTGGTTGATGTCATAAACAATCTAGTTATGCCTCCCCTCTCCTACATATACATATACATGTAGGAATTGCATAATTCCATTACTATGTAACTGAGACCAATGAAACTACACAGAGATGCATCTATGTATAAGGGTGAGTCATGTGCCAAAAGTAGGACACTATGTCAAGTATCTGGGTCACAGTGACATATCCTTATAAAATCGTGTCTGCCTATAATTCCTTTATTATTTAACTAAGTGTCATAGCTTCACACGCACACATATATGTTGACCTAAAGGAGTGTCATGAAACAAAAGTAGTTCACTGGGTCAAGTATCTGGGACACAGTGACATATTCATGTAAACTCATGTCCAGCCTATTATTCCTTTACTATTTAACTTTGATTTATGAAAATTTACATAGATGCATCTGTACATAAAAGTGTGTCTTGTAAAAAAAAAATTGATCACTAGGTCAAGCATCTGGGTCACACTGACATATCCTTGTAAAACCATATCCAGGCTATTATTCCTTTGCTATTTAACTAAGTTTCATGAAACTTGACATACACATACATCTTGACTTAAAGGTGTGTTGTGAAACAAAAGTAGGTCACCAGGTCAAGTATCTGGTCTTTGCTGTTCATGTCTGGGCTATAATTTGCTTATCCTTCAAATTAAATTAATGAAACTTTACACATAGGTACACCTGGACATAAGGATGTGTCATGTACCAAATGTAGGTCACTAGGTCAAGTATCTGGGTCACAGTGACATCCTTGTAAAATAGGGTCTGGGCTGTAATACCTTTACTATTTAACTTAGTTTCATGAAACTTCACACACAAACATATGTTGGCCTAAATGTGTGTCATGAAAAAAAGTATGTCACTAGGTCAAGTATCTGGGTCAGGGTGATACATTCATGTAAAACTGCATTACACTTCATGCCTGGGCTGTAATTCTGTTGCACTTTGACTTAGAATCATGAAACTTTACACACCTGTGTATCTGAACGCAAGAGTGTGTCATGCTTAAAAGTAGGTCACTAGGTCAATTATCTGGGTCTTCTTTTGTTTATTTGTTGGGAAAATCTTGAAAATATCTTCTGCAAAAATACTGCTCTGCCAATTGCTTGGGAACCACAAAGGGACCCTGCTGGAACCCTTCATTTTAATTTGCTTGAATGTATTGGATCTCTTAAGGTTTTTACTGGGTGAAAATGCTGTCATTTGCTAATTTTTATGAATTTTGAAAATTACTTATTGGTAATGATTGGCAAGAAAACATGTAACTGTGTGGTAACTGTGGGGATGCTGTATGCTTGTGCATGCATTTTTTTTAAATGTGCACTTCAAACTCGATGGGGATGTATCTTGAGTGAGTATCATGTGTTTTCAAATAATGGACACTCATAGGATATTGACATTTTTTAACTTGGCTGACCAAAGGTTGCAGAGCTAATGAGATCACTCACGTCTGTCCCTCCATCCGTCTGTATATAATTTCGTTTTTTTTTTTTTTGGTTGTGAGCGGGAGACAATCCACAGTTTTTAAGATAGCCGAATATAAGTTTCAGGACTTATCAAGTGTATATTATGTGCTTGTCCCAGTTTATTGTTTTTCTTCTATAACTCAAAAGGCTATTACTCGATCTGAAGAAACAGACCATGTATGAAAAGCTGGATGTGGGGCCCAGGTTTTGAACAATAGCAATTTTCTAATCCGACTTTAAGGTCAAGATCAAGTGGCTAGTTGGAATATAGGGGTCATCTTGTGAATAATCCACACCACACAGTTTTTGAGGTAGGCCCATATAAATTTTAGGACTTATTAAGTGTGTGAAAATATATGTCAATGTTGGTGGTGCCA
This sequence comes from Hermodice carunculata, assembly GCA_964020975.1. NCBI lineage: Eukaryota > Metazoa > Annelida > Polychaeta > Eunicida > Amphinomidae > Hermodice > Hermodice carunculata. The sequence goes on from OZ026612.1 coordinate 85,869,584, forward strand.
CCTATGGTATTATTCAGTATACAGGTCAAAATGTGAAAATCTTGTGACCAGTCCAGCATCCTTAATTTTTTATAGATCTTCATCAAATTCAATGGGATTGTAGAAGAGGTTAAAATCCCATTTGTCTATAATTCCAGTGGCTCCACCTAAGATGTAACAAAAATTCTTAACAAAAATGTCTTGAAAGATACAAAATTCCATGTCTTGAAAAATAATTGAATTAGACATTCCAAATGTATAGGATATATCGATCATGTTCAATGACAATACGTTCTATAATATCAGTGACCTTAACCTATTTATATAAGGTCACCAGACCTGCTAAGTTGGAAGAGGTGATGGTAGGGTGTAGCTTGGACATCAATGGCAAGATATATTGAGCCTCCAGATCAAAATTTCACTTGATGTCATTGTATATTAACTCTGCTTGATGACCTACTTTTTGGATCACCAAAACCCAATGATTGTGTGACCTTGACTTATTTTTCAAGGTCATTAAGCACTTAAGAACAGGACATTTAATTCAATATCTTGATAAAGAATAAGGCAAGTGATACCAAATGTGCCACAAATGTGTATTATGTTGAAGTTTAAATTGCCTAATATGGCTAAGTTTGATTAATTTTTCAAGTTCGGTGGATTGAATACATTTCAGAAAATAATTTTTGGTGATGGTGCTCATCAGAGCAGTAAGGCCATGGGCCTCTATGTCTTGTTTGTGATCTGTTTGTTACCCTTTGCAGAAAGCCTTACAAATCATCCTCTAATCTCTAAAACCACTTGGCCAATGGCTTCAAAATATCAGACAAAACACCTGTAGGTTCCCCTTGTCCAAGCAGTATTCATTTTGAATTAAATGTCAAGGTCGGTATAGGACTTGTTTTTTTTAGGCATGGACTGCTATTTAGACTCTTGCAGTTATATCATTATGTGATGCACTTTACCTGAAACAAATCTTATGCAGCTAAACTGCAGGAGACATGTAGTAACAAAATCCACTTGATTCCACCCATGATTTGCTGCTAGTTTCCACAAATTTTGCAGGCATGGACAGAAATGGAAAGTAGACTGGGAGGAAACGAACCAGGGCCTGACCGCATGCAGCGCTTTGAAGAAGGTGAGGTTTAATAGAAGTAATATAGCATTCTATGAAAACTATGTTTTATTTTCATGAGAATGTACTGTGCTTTGTGGAAGTCCAGTTGCAGGATACATGTATGTCTTGCGCTTAAGTTTTAGCTCAGCTGAGCTTTTAGGAGGCTCTGTCATACATCCACAATTCACATTTTTGACTTTTTCTCCGAAACCAATGGCAGGGTTCTCTTCAAACTGGGCGAGGATCTACCTTGGATGGGTTTCTACCTGGTTTGTTCAAATGGTGATATTCCAAATAGTTTAGAAAAACATGACCCATGTTTATAAATTTCAAACCCAACAATGACAGCAAAGAGATTCCAAAGTTACCAAAATATCAACATCCATCTTCCAATACCAATGTGAAGAAACAAATTTCACTCCTGACTTGAGACAGGCAGTCACCCATAAAAAGCAACTGGTGGTTTTAAGGTGAAAGATCTGAAGGAGGCACCTTTGGATAACCTCTTGTCACTTTTTCATATTTTTGGATAGTCCGATACTTAAACTACATGCTCCTCCGCTCCCTATTGGCTGCCACTGACAGGAGGCTGACCAGATGATTTTTCAACCGCTACGTAGTGCCGTCTGTCGGCTGCAGATTGAAGCTGCTGATATAATCCAGTCCTCGTTTGCTTCGCAAACTCGCGCGGTGTGTCAGTATTTCGCGGTCCAGTCAATAATTCTATAATATATGTATATATTTTTTCTAACTAGTGGGAAACAACAACATGCAAGCGAGGACTTGCCAGTCTAATAAACACCCTGATCTGCTTTGAAAAGGAGCCATGGATATAACATTTACTCACAAATATAATCGTATCATTCACAGTTAGATTATCATGGTGATTTTGATCTGCAAATACTAAATTTAGCATTTGTCACAAATTCAAATCAATTCACATACTTTCAAAATGGGGAATAGTGCCAAAACTCTGGATACTTATGATAGTGATAAATTATCTACTTTGAGATATCTGATCTAGTTCTTGGTTCAAGATGGCCACCATTCAGAACACCAGATTGAATCTGCAGATTACACTGCCTGAAGTAAATTGACAAAGAATCTTTTTTTTCGTATGACTTACTGGGGAATCTGCGCGATTTGGATAGCCCTGCTTTATAGCCAATAGACACAATAACAGATGTTATTTACCCAGCAAATTTTTGTTTGATGGTGTTGATGGGGGCTATTGAGTAAGTAAAAGAAAAGTAAAAGTTCATGCTGTCTGTTTTCTCATTTCTAGCTAAAAAGAGCATGTATGATACAATTCAGCAAGCTATTGAAATGCGAAGGGCAACTGCCGAGATGGATCATGACAAAGCAGTTATTGACACCTTGATTGCCAGTGATTGGCCAGAGTCGCAGATCCTTTGTGATGCCTTGTCATTCTTCATAGGTGGCTTCCATACCTCGGGCTTATGTGAGTATTGACAGCTATATGTAATGTAACTGTTTTCACCATTCTTTGAAGTGAAAATCTTGTATTCAGAGATAGCTGGTATTTGGTCATTAGCCATGCCATTTGCTTTGATCTTGGAGGCATCACTAACATTAGAGATTCGTCCAATCTTTGATAATAGCATTGTAATTGTGAGACAGCAGGACCAATGTGTCTCACATGCCAAAGTTTTCACACTTGTAAGCACACAGTTTTGTTATGTTGTTATGAACTGGAGTATCGTTCATTCCTAGTTTACACTGTTGCACCAAGGAATTGACACTTTTTCTGTTACATTAATTTTGTAATTGTGAATGCGATTCTGTCATATTTAGCAATAAAAGATGCTGTTATTTTAAATGATTTAACTGTTATTAATCACAACAAATATGCCTGGCCAGTAAATGATAACTTGGTATATTTGAAAATGCATTTGCAATATAGTGCATTTCTTTATATTGCAATAACAGTAGTAGAGTAGAGATCCAATATCTTTTGTGCAAAACGAATAGTCATGACTTTCAATCACGAAGATAACGATTGATAAGAGATCTTCAATTATACACTAACTTGTAAACTTCAAAATTAATATACAAAGAGGTACTGTTAGACCAAAAATATACCCCATAAGTAAAGGCAGGTTAAAGAAATACATTTACTGTACCAAAACTGTCATCCATTTTTCAGACGTCATATGTCAGATCCAGACAAATACAGTAATACACTTATAATCTCCCCCCCCCCCATTCCATTGGAGGATTGAGGCATTTTGTAATCCCATCATCCTTCCATCCACAAAGCTTTTGCACTAGAACTCCAGCGCCTGTGACCTAGGGCTTTCATATTGCACCAGATAATAGTCCTGTATAAGGGCTAAGTTAAGTTGGAAGATGGTCAACCTTGACCTTATTTCCAAGGTCGCAGAGTCACCTTAAAGAATTTGGTTTCCGCATGATAATATGAGACATTTTTGAACTTGAGCTTTCCTATTGCACAGGTTTATAGAAACCATAGGGGTTAGGTCAGGTTCGAGGACAGATTGCCTTGACCCATTTCATAAGGTCATAGAGCCACATTAAATAATTTGGTTTCCTCATGATGACTTTAGCCAGGGCTTTCATATTACACAGGATTATAGCTCTCTATAAGCCTAGGGCTATGTCAAGTTCAAAGATGGGTAACTTCCATGCCTCTAGCTGTCCTGGATCTGCCCACAATGTTTTTGCACTATAATTAAGCACATTTAAGCCTATGGATTTTGTATCGCACAATTAAGATTATAGTTCCTCTATAAGGGTTAGCTCAGGTCCAAAAGTCACAGTATCACTGTATACTAACATATACCAATCCCAGAGGGTCTAAGAGCAGTGGCTAGGGCCCTGTTACATAATAGGGATCCCATGGAGAGACCAGGCACACACGATCTAATACATCTACTAAGACTGGTACTCTATTGCAACAATTTTGAGTTTAATGGGGACCAATACTTACAGGTAAGTGGCACAGCCATGGGTATGAGAGTAGCCCCATCATATGCAAATATTTTCATGGCAGAACTAGAAGAAAACAAACTTCTTAAATTCCCACTACAACTCCAGGTGTGATGGAGGTTCATAGATGATATTTTTTGCATTTGGACGCATGGAGTACAGAGCTTCCACGAACTCTCAAATCATCTCAATTCCTGCCATGCCACCATTAAATTCACAGAACAACACTCCATGGATCAAGTACCATATCTAGACACCATGGTGAGATTTGATGAGAAGAAGAAACTGTACACCACATTGTACACTAAACCAAGGGACACTCATACATATCTACATTATAGATCAGCGCATCCCAAGCACTGCAAAACAGCCGGACCTTACGGCCAACTACTAAGAATCAAGAGAATCTGTACATTACAGAATGACTTTGAAGAACAATCCAAGCGAATCCTTCAATTTTATGCCAGACGGCGCCCGTTACCCATCTCAGTTATTGAGCAACACTTTGGAGAAAGTGCAAACTCTAAACAGGTCTACGCTGGTACAGAACAACGCCACACAGAATACAAACACTGCAGACAAGAACAAGCTGTTCTTAATAACAAAATATCACCCAACCATACCACCCCTTAAGGAGATCATTCAAAACAACTGGGACACCAGTTGGGCTTCGAAATATGGCCCTATCTTAGGGGAAAAAGAAGTGATCATGGAATACCGCAGAACCACTAACCTCAAAGATTTATTGGTTAAATCTCGCATCAGGTACCCCCGAGATCAAGCAACCCATCAACTGCATGGGGATGACAATGATCATCATATATGCAAAACAAGAACGTGGCGGTATTGCCCCAACATGGATGTGACAGGCTCAGTCAAGAGCACACACACAGGGCGAATATATATAGTACACCACAAGGTGGCTCATGTAAGAACAACAATCTCATTTATCTCTTAACCTGTGGAACCTGTAATAAACAATATGTAGGGCAAATGTCTAGGATGCTACAAAACAGGCTCCGGGAACATTTTTATTATATCAACAAAAGAGATCTACAACAACCTCTGGGCAGACATTTCGCCAAACAGGACCATGATGGGGTTCTTGATCTCAGTAACCAAATACTGGAACATATCCCCCTGCCTCCTAAGTTAAAGAAAACAGAAGCATATAGGCTGAAAAGGGAATATTTCTGGATCTACCAGCTTTGTACTATGGAACCGTTCGGTCTCAATGTTATGGGAAAGTGAGCATACTCGCTCTGTCTTATGCTAAATTTTTATAGGTTCTATGCTCACTTTCCTATGACACAAAATACAGAATATGCTGAAGATAGGAACAGTTCTGTCTTTGATTAACAGCTGCAAAGTAACAAATGGGACACACCAGTGATGCCCCATCTCTATGTTTATTTATCTTTATGACATAATCTTTTAAGTCTACAATTTCACATTTCTGACAGTATTGCAATCAATCAAATGGGTTGAGATAAGACAACACAATGTTGTGTTTCCCTCTCCCCTTACTCAAAATTCTATTCCATCTTTATTCCACAAATAAAGCAAAAGAATACAAGGGACTAGATAAGACAACACAATGTTGGGCTTGCTTTCTGCCTAGTCTGAGCACTTTATCTCAACTTTATTTCTAAATAAAGTAAGAAAAAATAAACTACTGGAAGCCCCTAGGGCTTCTAAACACATATTCCCCCTCCCCAGGGAGTAGGATCTATCTAGTCACACACGTACGAACAGCACATGCCTACACTACTTGTCGCCATGCACAAGTGACTGGTTAAAAACATGGAGTCATCACCATGACCCACTCATGACGTTGACTGTTTACACCATACTATATAAGACGTAACACAAACTGTTTATGTCTTGAGATGTACGGCGTCGCAGTCGTTATCCTCAGTCCCTGAAGAGCCACCCTACTGGCGAAACAGGTCGGACTACTCACAGCGGGCATTACAGGGAGTTCTGCCCTCGCCAAGTCTTTTTCCAAAAGTCACAGAGCCACATTAGGGAATTTGGTTTCCACATGACAATATGTTGTTGAGAAATTTTCAAGCTAGGGCTTTCATATTACACAGGAGTATAGTCCTCTGCAAGGAGTAGCTTAGGTTCAAAGATAAATTTTCAGATTATGCACAGGTGCCTTTTGTTTGGCTGTCCGTCATTCTGTCTACATGTGCATCCAGCCGCATTCCGGGTGATAAACACTAAGCTTTTTCAATCAGGACTATTCAACTTGCACATGCTTATACACCACTGTAAGGCCTAGGTTAAGTTTAAAATCCAGTGACCTTGGCTGCATTTTCAATTTTACAGAGCAGTTTTTGTGTATTTGATCATAACTAGAAAGCTTTCTGAGTTAGGACTCCCAAATAGCACACAAGTATGCATCAATGCATGTACTTAGTTTCTGGATGCAGGATGACATGTTCAATACTTTGTTACGTGTATATGGCTGACTTGGAACCTGTGTCTAAGGTCATTAACCCAGCGTCCTCAATTTGCTATGCACAGACACTGCAGAGAATGGCTCATTTTTGTACATGCATTCCTGGACATTTATTTTGTACTACAAAGTTGTAGATACTGCACTACAAAACTGTCTAACCAAATTATGTAAGTAATGCTTCATCTGTATATAAGTATTATACAAAACATTGCATAATAACCTTTCAGTTTTTACCTTTCGGCCTTCTAGGCCAGAGGGGTATTGTTGTCATCTGGTGATATTGACTTGCCTCTAAGGCAGACCCAAGCTGCGTATTTTGTCTACTGCACTGGGCTCTGCCCTTTTTTTGACAAGGTCACTGTTTTAGCATTGGAAAAGTGACTCAGTTTCTAATTGGCTAAGTATGGCTACTATGGTAACAGGATTCAGTACACCAGGGACCAGAGACTGCTATTGGTGTAGGCTATAATGATGAACTTCCTGATTGGTGTTTCAGTGTAGGGGGAAGGTCACAGTATAGTTTTGTTTCCCTTACTATAAATTAAATGCTGTTGAAGAAGTGAAGACCAAGTGTAGTAACACAGAACTTGTTCTGCTTTGCAGGCAAGCTATTGAGGTGCTTCAGGTGCCTATTGAAAAGTAGGTCACTAGGTCTCATATTTAGGTCCCAGTACTACATAAAAGACAAAAACGGCATTAACACAATATCTAAAAATATATTGAATGTAGCTTCATCAATAATTTATGACAGTTGGTCCTAAGGATGCCTCAGAAGCCTATCAAAACTAGGTCACTGGGTCACATATTTAGGTCACAGTGCTGCATTCAAGAAAAATGGCGGTACCATGATATCTTCAAATCTTAATTTTCTCATTGCAGCTGCACCAATTATTTATGACAGTTGGTCCTGAGGATACCTCAGACACATAGTGAAAACTAGGTCACTGGGTCACATATTGAGGTCACAGTGCTGCATTGAAGAAAAATGACCTTGCCATGATATCTCTACTCATTGCATTTGCACCAAAGCTTTGTCATTAGGTCAAAGAGAAGTTACCTTGACCTACCCAAGGGTATTGTGGTCACCTACGCGTCGGTCTGTCTGTCCATCCGTCCTGGCCGAGGGGTTTTCGGTCACTGATCGGATTCTAGTTGTTTGGGAGTTTTTTATGGTTCATGACTATACACTGTCAGTTAGTCCACATGAGACCTATGAGTACCAAAGTTATCAATGAGGTGAGGAGGGCATGGTCATTGGATCCAGCAATCTCTTGATTGTGTTTTAATTTTACTGACAATTCAAGCAGAAACTGGTACACATTTATAACTCTGAATGCATGACAATGCGATTTAACACGAGCAGTACCATGTCACTTGGGGCATTTAAAATTTGTTAATATGTTGCTGAAAAGGATAGAAACATCTTGAACCAAAAATGTTTCACTTAAATGTTTGCGGAAGAGAAGGCCTGTCAGAATGCCTTTTGTCAGGATCAAATGTGGTTGCCATGCAGTGTTTGTGTCCGCCACAACATGAAATGTATGCATATTGAGGCACCATTCCTTTTAAATATTCAAACATTTTAATATTTCAAAAAAACTACACAACTCTTAGTCTTGGTTAGCAAGGTGACACAGGTTCATCATCCTCTCTTGACAACTGTAGGCTTACCATCGATTCGAATTATAGTCTGAAATGTTAGACAGGAGACAGTATCATAGTACAGTTTAAATTTGGATGAAGTATGGCTGATGACCTTTTGTTAACAGGTAACAGGAAATAGATTCTGTTAAATAACCTTTGCGCTTGATGTCATTTTTGTGAATGGCATTCTTTATTGTATATCCTACACACCTATTGACACAAAACATATTTTGTTGGCAAACAGATTTTACTTTGACCCCATTTATGCCGTTATATGATTTTTCATCCGTCCATATTTTTGTCTCGTTACCAAAGTTCATCAGCTTTACTTCAATGACAAACAGGTTATTACTGTAACATAGATCACATGATATGCACAAAAATATAGTTAATTGTAGACGTGCAAGCCTATCTTACTTGTCAGCAAGTTATTTTGAGATGATGCATGACTTATGATACTGTGCATCAAATACTTTTTAGTGCTGTCATGGGGTCTTTACTACCTGGCCTCACACCCGGACATACAGGAGAAGGTGTACCAGGAACTGGTAGATGTACTAGGGCAGGAAGAGATACCACCTGGAGCCGTCGCTCAACTTGTGTATGCAGCTAAACATGCTTTCATGTTTTTATACGAATTTACACGTCACAATAGCATTCTATTTATTGTCCAATTTATGGTACTGCCCACTTTGAGGTCAATTTTGAAAGCATTAATATGGCATGTACCATGGGATGGTTATCAGAGAAAGTAAGTTCTGGACTCACATAAACCCTATCTTTCATCACAACTTGACAATGACAATGTATGAGTATGTACATTTTTAGCTCACCTGACTTGTCAGTCAGCTGATCTTGTGGACAGTGGGTCATCCCTCATAGTCAGTTCACACAATTCACATTTTTTACTTCTCCAAAACTGCTGGCCTGATCCCCCTTAAACTTGGTGGTGGATCTACTTTGGGTTGGCTTCTACCAATTTTCTTCAAATGGTCGTGTTAAAGTGATTTTACAAAGTTTTTTTGTCATTTTTGGGGCAAAATCTTAAAATATCTTCCCTAAAACTGTTTGGGCAATTTTGACTCGAAATTGAATAGGAACATTTCTGGGGACCCCCAAACTTTCATTTGTTCAACAGGTGTGAGTACAGCTTTTTTGTTTTTTAAGGAATTTTGTGTGTTAAAGCTACTTAAACCATAACTTAGATTGTTCTAAAACTTGATGGAAAATGTAGTGTGTGGAACATTCATATAAATGTACACTAGGTGATGATATTCTGCATCCCTGATATTTAGCTTGACTAACTTGTCAGTCAGTTAAGCTTATTTAATGACCAGCCATCCATTGTACATGTCCATCTGTCTGTCTGTGCATCATCCACAATTCACATTTTTTACATTCTTTTCCAAAATCACTAGCAAGATTGACTTCAAACTTGGTAAATACAGTAGTCCCTCCTTTGAAATACCACTGCTTCGGGAGGCCACCTCCTTTGAGAGACCACAGTTGTCAGGTCTGTCTGTAGTACTTTCATGTTATTTATACCTCCTTTGAGGGACCACCTGCTTTATGTGACCACCTTTTGTGGGGGGGCACTAGGGGCAGTCTCTCAAAGGAGGGACCACTGTATACACCTTAAGTGAGTCTCTGCCAAGTTTTTTCAAATGGTTACGCTCCATTGATTTTTCATTTTTTATGATTTTTCTTTTTTTTTTTTTTTATTACCAAAGTTTGAAAAATCTAATTCACCAAAAACCACCAAGCCAATTGTGTCAAAATTATATAGGTACACTTCAGGGCAGCCCCGCAGTGGACCTTTATTTGTTGAGCAGGTGGCCCTGTAATTTTTTCCTTTTTTCATAAATTTTAGTGTGTTAAAGTTAGACTGCTTCTTTAAGACTGTCACTTGCAATGAAAATGTACCTTTTGGGAGGGGTTTAAAAAGCTGTTCACTAGGTGGTGATACTCTGGATCCTTGATTTTTCAAAATAAATTTTCCAATTCAAGTATGTACCTGTTAATGCATGCATCCCTATTGATTACCATGTAAGTCAAGGGGGACTGCAATCGAAATCCACATTGTAACCTTTTTCTCAAAAACCGCCAACCAGATCCTCTTGAAACTTGGTGGGGTCCATGTCAAGTGGATTTCTGCCATATTGGTTCAAATGGTCACAATCCAGTGATTTTATCATTTTTTTGGCAAAACTTTGAAATCACTCAGCCAATTGCTTTGAAATTGCATAGGGATACTTTGGGGGACCTCTAGACCTTAATTTGTTCAAAATGCAGCGCTGCAATTTTTTTTTCTTTTCCCTTTTTTTTTTTTTTTTTTTACAAATTTTTGTGTTTTCACTATTTTTTACTTCCTCACCAAAACAACCATTCTTCAGATTGCTCTGAAACTTTGTAGAAATGTAGCTTGTAAACAGTATTGTTCACTAGATAGTGATTGTCAGGATCCATAATTTGAGTGAATTTTTCAGTTCGGGTACCTGTTGGTGAGTGCATGCATTCTTCTTGATACATTGTATCTTATTCAATTCAATGGGGATTGCAATGGAAAGTCACATTTTTTCTTCTCCACAACCAACAACCACATTCACTTCAAACTTGGTGGAGTTGTATCTTGGGTGGGTGTGTGCCTAGTTTAATCAAATGGTCATGCTCCAAGGTTTTTTTTTGAATTTTCTTGTTCGTTATTCATAAAAATCTTAAAAACTCTTCTTCTGTGAAACCGCAAAGCGAATTGATTTGCAATTGAATAGGGTCACTGTTGGGGACCTCTAGACCTTAATTGTTCAAAAGATGGTGCTGCAGATATTTTTCACTTAATTTAAAGATTTTTGTGCATTCTCTGTTTTCTTGACTTTCCTCCCAAAACAAAATGCGGATCCTCTTCAAACGAATTGGGAGTGTATGTGGACTTGATCTCCACCAAATCTGTTCACTACATGGTGTTGCTGTCATTTTCTGATTTTTTAACAAATTGTCAAATTTGGAAATGCAAGAGGAATTTATATGGAGCTAAGCCCTCTTTTCCAATTGCCATACACCAACTGTTAAACAAAGATTTGATTGTTTTGGGTTTTTTTTTTATAAAATGTGTTTAAACCAAAATTTGGAAAATTGGTAAGGGGACATGTTCATATTAGCAACAGTGATGATGGTCTGAAGCAAAGGTAACCTTGGTATTATTCTGAAATTCACAGGATCACTTCAGTCTGTGCATGCAAGGTCAGCTTATCACAGCACCGTCACAGTTCTTTTGTTAACAAATTTTTTTGATATGGTTCTTATTGGTTAACGCATACATTTCTATTGATTACAGTGCAAGTCAATGAGGATTGCAATGGCAAGTCACATTTTTGGACTTCTCCCCAAACCATCAGCCATTCCATTTTAAGCATGGTAGCAATGTACCTTGGATGGGTCTCTATCAAGTTGAAACAAATGGTCATGTCCCAGAGATTTTTTAAAAAATTTTTAATGATTTTTTATGTTCATTTTTTACCAAAATCTTCAAAAATTTTTCTCCACAACCAGCTTGCCAATTGCTTTGAAATTGAATAGGGACACTTCTGGGGACCCCTGGATCTTAATTTGTTCAGCAGGTAGTGCTGCCTTTTTTTTCTTAATTTTGTAATAAATTTTGCTTGTGCTACTCGGATTGTCCTGAAACTTGGCGGAAGTGTGACTTGAGGAAAAGGCATTATACTAAGCTATTCACTGGCTGGTACTAATTCACATCCCCAGTTTTTAATGAATTTTTTAATTTGGGAACTTGTTGGTTGATGCATGCATTCCTTTGGATTACCATGTAAGTATATGGGGATTGCAATAGTAATTTACATTTTGGACTTCTCCAAGACCGTCATATAGATTCACATCAAACTTGGTCAGGATGTATGTCTGGTGGGTCTCTACCAAAATGTTTAAGTGGTTATGCGCCATAATTTCTAGATTTTAGCTCTGCTGACCAAAGGTTGCAGAGCTTTTGCATCCCCGCTCATGTCTGGCCATCCGGCCCTCATTAATATTACTAGGTTCTCTTGGATATTGGTGGCACCACATACAATATTATGCAATATAGGTGTCAAAATATGAAAATCTTGTCAACACTCTAGCAGCTTTGATTTGTGGCAGATCTTCACCAAATTTGGTGGGATTATGGGGGAGGTGAAAGTCTAAGTTGGTAATGATACTAGTGGTGCCACCTATAATTTGATGTAAATCATGAGCCAAAATGTGTTCTAAGATATAAAATTCCATATCTTTAAAGTACTTGGATAAGACTTGCCAAATTTATAGGATATATAGACAACGTCCAAAGGTAGAATGTTATATAATATATGTGACCTTGACCTATTTTGTGAGGTTACCATGCCTGTAAATTTGACAGATGTTATTTTGTAATGGCAGGGTGTAGCTTGGACTTCAATGACAATGTCAGCACAGCACCAGGCAGGCCTATGGGCCTCTTGTATTACATAATCTGGGTGTCCTTGATCTTCTGTCCCAAGATCACTGAGGACATAAAGTTAAGGACTCACTCATTTTTGTCTTGGCACATGCAACAATATTCATCACAGGAGTTGCACAAATAAGCTAAGCTATGAAGTGCCATCTGGTGGTCAATTTTTACATTAAGCTTTATATGTTCAGAAGCCACTTGAGGACTCACAACTTTGAAATGAACAGGTGAAATATAGCCACGATGCCAGCAGAGCATAAGGCCCATGGGCCTCTTGTTTATGGATTTGTTGTTCATATTTTGGTAAAATCGACCATGCAGTCTCTGTAGCCAAGGTAAGTTGAGCACAGGACTGTCACAGCCCTGTACAGTAGGTTCTGAACACACATTGCTTGAAGTTTGTATGCTTTGCTAAAGTATCGCCTTATTACTGATGTTCAACTGTAACATGACTGCTGACCCATATATATGATTATTGTATGTTACTAAAGAAAAAAATAGATGGGCAGATAAATGAATACTCCTCATTATTTCCCCAGATATAAAAGTCTAAACGGGTTGAGTTGATTCAATACAATTGCAGTATGGTCTCCGCATGAGGTGATTGTGGCATCATTTTGTTTGTTTACATTACAAGATTGGCCATTAATGATTTCAATTAAATTGGGTTTTTCATGTTTAATGGCAGATACATGCAGCAAGTCCTGGATGAAACATTGAGGTGTTCTGTCTTGGCTCCATTTGCAGCCAGAGTGGAATACGTTGATTCTCAACTAGGAGAGTATAAGATCCCTCCAGGGGTGAGTAACCAGGAAGGTTAAAGTGGTAGAAAACATTAGAAGTACAGCATGCATCAGATACAACAATCGCAACTATAAACTTTTTAAATCTGTAATTAGGTACTGGACTGTTTGACCACAGACAGGTAAAGCAATGCACCATTGATGTACAGAGAGATGCAAGCACTGAATATATATATATATATATATATATATATATATATATATATATATATATATATATATATATGTATGTATGTATATGTATATATATGTGTATATATGTATGTATATATATGTATATATATATATATGTGTGTGTATATCTTCAATTTTCAAGGGGTGAGATTTAAAACACGTTTAATATGAGTGTTGTATTTTACTTTGATCAATTGTCTGAAACCCTTTTTCTTCTAAAGTTTGTGGCCTCTTGCGCTTACATGTATTGTTCCATAAGAGCATACCATAATAAATCAGCGATAATTTGCAGGGTTGTACATATAGGTGTGTGTCCTTAATCTATTCTTTGTATAGAGTTATCTTTTTTTCATTTGAACGCATATAACTCCTAAAACTTTAACAATTGGTTGATTGTAAATATTTTATTTTGTGCAGATAAAGATATCATGAATCCGTTTTGCTGTTTTATGTTTCATAATAATGTCATTATGTTCAGGTATATGGATGATCATTTTAAATGTGGGGTCAACTAGATCGACAACAATGGTTACCCCAGGCTTCATAATACACATTGTAATGTCATAGAAAATTTTGTTTTGTTTTAAACATACTTTATTTGGTAGAAAATAGTTCGACAGAAGGGCAATGCCCTATATTAACCCCTCTTGCAGGGAACTTCAGGGATGGGTTTCTAAGGACAGACGGAAAAAAAAAACATGTGACTTAGTGCTTTGCTCTCTTATGCTAGAATTCTGTCTTTAAAAGTGGTGGACTTTGTTTCCAAACTAGTGAGCAGGGCACAGCATTGGTCAACAGGTAGAAGTACAACTCCACATCATTGGAGAGACAGTGGGGCTACTACAGTATAATAGAATCTGATGAGAAACTCATTGGCAAATAACCACATTTTATCAAGTAATGGCACCTGAAAAACATTTGGTTTTTTAAAAAAAATCATGGACAGCCCAAAATATTATTTTCCATAATACACTCTGAAGCCTCATATTAAATTGTCTTGATGCTAAATGAGAGTTTTTTTCAGCTCATATGCTTTGTCAGTCAGCTGAGCTGATAGGATCATCAATCGTCTGTTCGTCCACAATGCACATTTTTGACTTCTTCTCCAAAACTGTCAGCCAGATTCACTTCAAACTTAATGGGGATGTACCTTGGGTAGGGCTCTACCAAGTTTGGTCAAATAGTTGGACTTCAGTGATTTTGGGATTTTTCATGGATTTTTTTGTTCTTTCTTTGGACAAATCTTTAAAAATCTTCTCCGAAATGACTCACTCTATTGCTTTGATATCACACAGGAGCACTCCTGGGGACTCCTAGTTCTAAATTTGTTCACCAGGTGGTGCTGTGATTTTTTTTTTTTTTTTTTTAAACTGATTTTTTGTTTGTTTTTGCTATTTTGACTTCTCCCAAACCATCACTCTAATTAAGCTGAAACTTGGTGGAAATGTTTTTTTGTAGAAGGGTCAAATAAACTTTTTCACTAGGTGGCACTGCTATGGATTTCTGATTTTTAACCATTTTTTCAACTCGGTTAGTTATCGGTAAATGCCCCATTCCTATTGAGCACTACATGTATGTAAGTCAATGGGCATTCTAATACTAATTCACATTTTTGACTTTTTCTCTGAAACCATTGAACAGATTCACTTCAAACTTGGAAGCAATGTTCCTTGGGTAATTTAAATAATCGATTCTTATCAAAAAACATCTACCAGATTCACTACCAAGTGTGCTCAAATGGTGAAGCTCCAGTGATTTGGGGATTTTTAAGGAAATTAAGGGGGGGGGGGAGGGTTGTAAAATCCTTAAAATCTTCCTGTCCAAAACTGCTCCCCCAGTTGCTTTGATATCACACAGGAACACTCCTGGGGACTCCTAGCTCTAAATTTGTTCCCCAGGTGGCGCTGCAAGTTTTTCTATTTTTTTTTTTTTATGATTTTTTATCTAATTTTGCTATTTTCTACTTTTCCCGAACCGTCACTCTAACAAGTTGGCACTTGGTGTATATGTTCCCTGTGAAAGGGTCAAACAAAGTTTTTCACTAGGTGGCACTGCTCTGGATTTCTGGTTATTAAGGATTTTTTTTCAATTCGGGTACTTATCAGTAAATGCACCTTTCCTATTGATTACTGTGCAAGTCAATGGACATTCTAATGCTAATTCACATTTTCAGTTCTTCTCCAAAATCATCTACCAGATTCACTTCAAACTTGGTAGCAATGTACCTTGAGTGAGTCTCTACCAAGTATGTTCAAATGGTGAAGATCCAGTGATTTGGGAATTATTTTCAAGGGAAATTTGGGGGGGGGGGGGGGGGTTTGACAAATCTTTACAAAAATCTTCTCTGAAACTGCTCACCCAATTACTTTGATATCACACAGGAACACCCCTGGGGACTCCTAGTTCTTAATTTGTTCACCAGGTGGTGCTTCAATCTTTTTGTTTAAAGATTTTTTGTGTGTTTTCGATTTTGGATTTCTCCTGAACCGTCACTCAAATTAAGCTGAAACTTGGTGAATAATTTCCTAGTGAAAACATCAAACAAATATGTTCACCAGGTGGCACTGCTGTGGATTTTCTATTTTTAATAATTTTTGTTGTTGTTGTTGTTTTTTCAGTACAGCTACTAATAATCAGTAAATGCAACTTTCCCGTTGATTACTATGCAAGTCAATGAGCATTTTAATGCTAATTCACATTTTGGAATTTGAAAAAGAAACTGTATGTCAGATTGACTTTCAACTTAGTGGCAATTGATGTACCTTGGGTAGGTCTCTACCAAGCTTGCTCAAATGGTCATGCTCCAGGGATTTTTGGATTTTTTATGATTTTTTGGGGGGAAATCTTTTTAAGTTTTAATTGGAAAGTTTAACGTTAGAATTTCTTGTAATGGTTATACAGTCAGTAAAACCTGTCCTTGTGGACACCTGCTTAATGCGGACAGTTTTGGTCAGAACCGAATATTTTTAAGTCATTTTCATATTGGTGATACCTGTCTACAGTGGACACCTGTCTATTGTGTATTGCGGACACTTTTTGGGGTACCAAATGCAAAAACAACCTGTCTATTGCGGACACAATATATCAATACATTTTTTGCAACTTGTTATGTTCCAAGCTGTAATGCCTGAACAACGCCGTGCATGTTAAGCTTGAATCAAAGACTATTAGTCCATTGTTCAGTGACCTGTAACACATAATAAGCTCAATCAGCCAAGCAGTTAGGCTGTAATGCCTCAACGAACATGCCAGGTGTCTCTGAGCACTGGTGCTCCTGTTGAGTGAGGTTGCTCACACTTTCTCTGTCTATCAAACAATTAAGCTCCATAGATCAATTATTAAGCCTAAAACAAAGGACCCACGGAGACTCATGTGAAGTTGTTCACAATTTGTAACAATGGCACATACAGTTATACTGTACTCAAAGGATATTATATCCCTGTGGTATGTTTGTTGTTTGTTTCTTTTCTGTTAGTAAACGCAAACTTTCTTCAGCCTGGTAAGCCCATACATGCACAATTTTTCCCTTAAAAGATAAAAACTGTAAAATCCCAAGTTAAGATGAGTTTGATAAAAAGTGTCAGGGGCCTAAAGTACAAAAACTGAGAGCAAATGCTGTAGATGGGTACACATGTGCATATTTTATGACAGTCTATACAAGTTTATCTCCTCTGATACAAATGTACTCTGAGATCCCAAAAGTTCAGCCCCTGCCTAATGTGGACACCTGTCTATTGCGGACACTTTTGCCAGAACCACAGGTGTCCGCAATAGACAGGTTTTACTGTAATTTCAATAATTTTAGCCAGATGTGTGTCAAACTTGGTAGGGATGTATCTCTGATAAGTGTCTGGCTGTTTTGTCCTATCCCAAGTTCACAGAACCACAAGTGTGATGAATCCCCAGGTCAGCTGAGCATAAGCTGTTCACACAGCCCTCTAGTTTATAATCATGTGGAGATGATCCCTCAGAATAGTATTATAGGGGAAAATAAAATAATGATACGTTTACTAAATGTCTTTGTTGTCGTGCCCACATTGACGCACGAGGGTATCAGAAACAGCGACGATAAATAAGTGGGCATTTGGTTGGCTGCGACCCATACCTAATCATGCAAAGCTAACTTCTGATAATATTTTGCCAACATAATATGATTTCACATCTCTGACTGGTTGAGGAAAATGGATAGTAATTTTGTTTTTGAATTCGGAATGGAACCCTTTTAATTATGCTTGACTGCATATAGTATTGAAAAAACAAACGTAAGAAAAGTTAATGAAAGTCGGGTTTGAACTTGAGGTACACACATTTCCTGCATGATAATATTGTCTTTTAACTGTCAGCTAAAGGTTGAGTTACCATGCACAGCACGTTTCTATTGTTTTATGAAATTTTGAATGTATAGGAAATCACATCCACATAGCATTTTTGTGTGGAAATGTGTTTGTGTGCTTCATGGACACCATTCATACATGCCTTGTGCATCTTGAGGTTCCAGTTAAACATATCCATGTTTGTGCTTTGCAGACTCCAACCCTCTTTGCATTCTCATCTAATGCTGTAGGCTCCAGGCAAACATGTTTTATAACACTTCAGACAACTAGTACCCAACTAGCATACATGGTGCAGGCTCAGTCATATATGTCTAATGAAAATTTCAGATCCAGTTCATGCATGTTTTGTATTATGTAGGTGTGAATAGTACATGTTTTGTAATTTCGGACTGGATCCACTCATACATGTTTGTGTTTTTCAAACTCCTGTTATGTATGTTTTATCCTTTTCAGACTCCAGTAATACAAGCTTTGTAGGTGCCAGTTTTGCACACTTTGTTCTTGCAGACTCCCTTAATACTTGCAGACTCCAGCCATGTAGTTCATTCTTTCAGACTTCAGTGATACATGCTTCATACATTCAGGCTCTAGTCATGTATGCTTTTGGCTTTCAGACTCCAGACATACAAGCTTTGTACTTTCAGACTACAGTCATAAATGCTACAGTCGTAAATGCTTTCTAGACTGTAGTCATGTATGTCTTAATTGTGCTTTGTAGACTCTTGTTGCACATGATTTGTGCTTTGCAGACTGTTGTCACATGATGCTTTGTACTTACATGCTCCAGTCATACATGCTTTGTAGACCCCAGTCATACTTTTGTGTGCTTTTCAGACTCATCATACATGTTTTTTGCTTTATAGACTCCAGTCATACATGCTTTGGGTGTCACATTACAGGATGAGAGGCAGTGGCCACGACCTAAGACGTGAGTGTCCCACATGGCTATCATCACCTGTGCTATCGAACAGAGTCAGCTCGGTCTGAAATTAAAACTGATGAGGAAATATTACTTGTTTAAAAATGGTAGAAAGAAGTGATTTTCAAATGATGGCATGTACTGGTTGTGATTCTTTGTTTCATTGTTGCAACAGTGATAAAAGTATGTTCATAGCTATCATCAACATTTTCAGAGGTTAAATAAGATTGCAAAATGTTATATAAATTGTCATAAAACCTGCATAAATACTGCAAACTAAAAATTGAAAAGGTACCACCCAGAGCAACTGTCCTTTGTCAGACTCTGTTCGCAAAATATGGACAAATTTGCAAGATATGAGACACCTTTTTTTCATTTGCACTGATGTGTCTGTGATTTGCTGTACATTTTAAGTCATCATGTCCAATCCTTAATGATTTTATACAACATTTGTATAAAACACTAGTGATCGGATAGCAAAATGTAAGGTATGTGGGTTGCATTAGAACAATACTAAACCTAGTTTGGTGGTTTTTAGGGGGTACGTTGTGGTACCGTACTAGCTTTCATTTTTATATAATGTTTTATCCGACAGTAAGTGACTCATTGGTAACCTGTTGCATATTCCCGAGATGCACATAGGCATATATGTCTCCACTTATGCTAAAAGAAAACATGTTGTAGATAAATATCAGGGGAGATGGAAAACTACAAAATCGAAAAAAGCCTCTCTGTTATTATGCAATAATAGGAGCTCTCCATGAAAGAACCAGACAGGATGGTCGGTGCCAGACAATCAGCAATTCAGTACTATATGAGCAAATTTTGTGATTTGGTAACTGTACATATCCCCAGCACTGTTCTTTAAGATGCGAATAAATTGTGTAATACATGTCAGTCATTTTCTTCATTTTATTCAGGTTTGACCCAGACAGATTCAGCCCAGAGAACCGAAAAAAGATGCCCAAATGTTGCTTTGAGCCCTTCGGTTTTGCAGGGAAGCGAAAATGTCCAGGCTACAGATTTTCATATACAGAAGCAACCATTTTGTTTGCTGGGATTCTGCGCAAGTTCAAATTCAAGATAGTGCCTGGACAAACTGTCATCCCAGTCTATGGTCTTGTCACCAAGCCAAAAGATGAAATTTGGGTTACAGTTGAAAGACGCTGATTGTTACTTGGCGGCAAGTAAAGAAAAACGAAAGACAGTGTGCAATATTCAACAATTTCTCATTTGTTGCTATTTTTGTCTGGCTTTGCTACAAATACAATAGAATACAATCTGTGGCATAAATGTACTATCAGATGTATATTTGGAGTGTTGGTTGTCATGGTATGCAATAAGCAGAGTTGTTGCTTGAACAATAACCTGGCAGGTTTCATAAAAACAATGTAAATGTGACAATATGTGGATGTGCAAAGAAGGCTTGGAAAAGCTATATTGTGTTTAACGGTCGTGGTTAAGGTGAACTTAGCCGATTGCTGCTGACAGTCCTACACACATTATCATCTGTCAACAGTTTCACATTTTCGACTTCTCAGAACACAATGGCTGATCTTCTTCAAAGCTTGTAAGGATAGGTCAGCTTCTTCCACAATCTTGAAAAACTCATCTTCTCCAAACCCACTTACTACATTGCTCTGCATGAAACTGCAAAGGGCAGTTTTGGGGACACATTAGACTTCACGTAGTTAGGATAGTACTGTGATTTATTCTTTTCTATCATGAATCTTGGTCTGTTTTTGTAGTTTTTGCCTTCCTTTCCCAAACAATATGCTGTATTCCCATCAAACTTTGTCAGGATATGGTCTGGTTGAATCTCCACCACACATTAAGTGACCCCACTATTATTTCCTGATTTTAATAAATTTTAAGATAGGTACTGATTTGTAACAATACATGTTAGCATGATTTATAATTTATATGCATGCTTGTATATTTTTAATGCAAAACAGAGACCAGATCTTCCTGAAGCTTATGGGAGATATTGTGGGAGATATACCTTGGAAAGATCTAAATTGGTAAACTAATTTATAAGTTACTAAGTCCAGTAGTTGGTCAGTCATAACCATATACCATCAGCTTAAGGCAATAAGATAATGTCCAATTAGTTTTAGATAATTTGTTTAATTTTTTTTGAGATTTGTGGACATTTTGGTGGAAATATATATTGTTTATCAGTTGTCCAACTTTGGTAGTTCTAGTCCCAGTACAATCTGAAGAAACTGTGAAAATACTTCTAATGCTAACAGGGTAGTCAATACACCGTGTTAACCTTTGAATCTTGATTAGAGACACATATTTGCACCAAAATGATCATGAGTTCATGTGGATATTTCTCTAAAACTAATGACATGTATTTGATTTTGATCAAATAAAAACTGATTCACTCTAAAAGTTCCTGAAAGCAGAAACCTAGCAGGAATTTTCTACGAAATGAAGAGTTATTTTCTAAAGTGTTTGTCAATAATTTAGAGTCCACAAACTTTATCAATTTTCACAAAATGAGTTCAAACAAAGAAATAGAAAGTATAGCAACATCACCCTTTGAACAACTCAGTCTTGGTGTACTCAGAAGTGTTCTGATGAAATATGGAGGCACTTAGCCTAGCTATTTCCGATAAAATTTCTGAAGGTTTTCTGCCCCTAAATTTAACTC
Organism: Hermodice carunculata; assembly: GCA_964020975.1. Classification (NCBI taxonomy): domain Eukaryota; kingdom Metazoa; phylum Annelida; class Polychaeta; order Eunicida; family Amphinomidae; genus Hermodice; species Hermodice carunculata. The sequence goes on from OZ026612.1 coordinate 85,891,124, forward strand.
TTTCAGTGCCAATCACATCTTAAGTCAATCTACTGAAGTCAAATAGTCTGAATTACCATTATGATCCCAGATTCATATTCCTCATAAAAAGACCTTTCATTCAAGTAGCTGTATACCTATAGTTCCACAGAGAATACCCTAGGTCAACAGCTTTTCTCGGCATGCATTGGGCGCATTGCACCCAATGCACGCCGAGAAAAGCTGTTGACTAAGTCCAAAATTTGGCACTCAAAGGGTTTAGAATAATCATAAAGAATGAAACAAGATGGCTATTTGAACAGCCCATCCTAAGCTTCCTTTAATACATTTAACCCAAATTGTCTCAACATGAGAAGAGCTGAGTTGACCTCCCCCTGCAGCTTGCACTGAGCTAATAATAATGCACAGAGCCGAGTCCAGCTTAACATTAAGGTAATGTCCAACCTGGCACTTCTGGGCCAAATATCGTAGCTTTCCTATATAATAAACTTAATGTATACTTAATTGACAAGATTTTGCAGAATCTGCCTGTACTAAAGATTAAATTCTACATGCAAAGTTGTATAAACACAAGCGTTTTGGGTAAAAATGTGCTTTTGTAAAATTTGGGGTAGTTTAAAAAATATATTCAAGATAAATGATTAAATTTGTGCGATTATGATTGATACATGCATCTCCAAAAAATGTATCAGGGATTTTTCATAACTGCATCGATTTTTTTTTTTTTTTTTTACAATGGTGATACAAATATTGCAAAATGGCTATCCTATAATAGCACATATTTGACCATTTTATGTGCCATAGCTTATACATGTGAGAAATATCCCTCTAGTATATCTGTGGTAAACCCTTCACTGTTGAATCTGAAACAAACTACTTGAATCCGTGAAGAAACCACTGGCAGGTGTACCTCCTGCAGCTATACTCATGCCACAAGCATGTTCCTCGTTACGTCATCCATTACATTCTTCAGTTCAAAATTGTATTTTGTTTCTACATGCCAAAAATACTTGATACAGCACCCCCCCCCCCCCCCAAAAAAAAGAAAAAAAAATGATGCCCATTCATATTCTGGTTTCTCGAAATTTGTAAAACTTTATCTCATCAGCAAATATGATGAAAGATTGTTGCAAATTTTTATACCTATAATCATAGATAGTTAAAACTGTGAAAAGTCTCTCGTGTGACTGTATTCCAACAGTTGATATTGATACACACTGCATAATGTGCACCCTCCATTTGTATAGGCAGCTTATCACTAATGTGCTTAATCTATTATGGCAGGCTCAATGAATAGCAGACTTTAGACATCCTTATTTGGGGTTATCCTGATCATGGACATATAAACGTTTATATGTCCATGTCCTGGCGTACAATGATATTCGGATTTTTTACTATATATATTTGCTACTATTTTTGTATTTCAGCTGTTTATTGGTCCAACTACATGACATATTATTGTATTCAGTGTTGTTCCACTCTGAATATAATGAGTCTTAGTGATGAATTTTGTGCACTTTTGCTATTTTCAACTTCTTGTTCAAATTGTCCCTCAGATTATGCTGAAAATTTGCAAAAACATTCCCTGTGAAAGGTTCAAACAAAGTTGTTCATGATCACTAGTTAGCGTTATTGTGGATCTTTGATTTTTAACAATTTTTTTAATTCAGTTACTTATCATTAATGCATACATTCCACTTGATGGGGATTGCAACAGTAATTCACATTTTAAATTTTTTACCCAAAATCATAAGCCAGATTCTCAAACATGTTGAGATGCACCTTGGGTGGGTCACTACGGAGTTTGTTGAAATCACTGGTGTATGAAAATATTCTGAGTGCGAGAGCACTGATATGCTGCTGGTCTAGTAATACCACAAGGCCAGTATCCCACGACCAATGTTACTCATACCACTCTGTATACATGTAAATAAAGTACATATTCCTTGCTTGGATATGGTAAAATCATACATGTATGTGTTCCTTATCTGTTATTCTCCATGTTGAATGAAGTTTCAGTGTGTTTTCAAGCATAAGGTGCACAACACACATTACTGTCGCAGACGCCTGTTTTGTACAGCTACTTGGTTTATTTATCTTACCTTTTCATGACTGGCAAGGGTGAAAATGGAAACGTAACAGCTGGTGTGCCAATACAACCGCAACAAAGCTGTTGCACCTCATAGCCAACCTGGACAACTTGCTGAAGTGGACTTTTATCCTACTACCAAAAAAAGAATACCACTTGCCTGTCCATTTATGATCAAGTCGTGCCCTTCTCTGCATAACTGCATGCAGCATTCTTGCATTAAATTCAACATTCTGCGTACTTGTCCTCTTTGGAGGGAAAAAAAGGGGAAGCCTGGTGTAGGACGTCGCTTTATCGCTGTCAGCATTCATGCAGCCAGTGGCTTCAGTCTTAAGAAGTCTGTCATGCTCCAGTGATTTGTGGATCTAACTTTCTATCTTTCAAATGGTCATGCTGCAGTGATTTGTACATATGTCTATGTTCTTGGAAACTGGCTTCAAATTTTAATAGCAACACTTATGAAGATCCCTAGACCTCAACTTGCTTACCAGGCAGTTTTACTTTTTAGCACTGCTGACCAAAGGCTGCAGAGTTCATGCGACCGCTCAGGTCTGTCGGTTCATCTGACAGTCTGTAAACTTGTGCTCGTTAGCACGATACCATGCACTGTTTTCAAGTTAGCCCAATATAACTTTCACAGCTTATATGGTGTATGAAAATCAAGGTCCTTTCATATTGGTGGCGCCACCTACAATTATGTAATATAGGGTTCAAATCTTGTGAACATTCTAGCACTTTTAATTTTTGGTGTATCTTCAAATTTGGTGGCATTGTGGGGAAGGTCAAGGTCTAACTTGCTAATGATACTAGTGGCGCCATCTATACTTAAATGGAATTTATGAGCCAAAATGTGTTTTAATACATAAAATTCCATGTCTAGAAAAGTAATTAGATTAGACTTGCCAAACTGATAAGATATATAGACCGTGTCCAATGGTAGAATGTTATATAATATATGTGACTTTGATCTATTTTGTGAGGTCACCATGCCAATGTCAGCATAGCACCAGGCTCATGGGCCTTTTGTATTACATAATATGGGTGTCCTTGATCTTCTGTCCCAAGGTCACTGAGGACAAAGTTAAGGATTCACTCTTTGTTGTTTTAGCACATGCATCAAAATTCATCACAAGAATTACACAAATAAGCTATGATTGCATGTGGAGTGCAGTGCCATCTGGTGGACAAACAAAACACTAAAATAACACCAGTTTTGCATGTTCGAAAACCATTTGAGGATTTGCGACTTTGAATTAAAGATGTAGGTGCAATATAGCCACGGTGCCAGCAAAGCATTAGGCCTTTGGGCCTCTTGTTTACTTCTGCCGCTATAATGTAATCCACTTTTGTTGCCACACCCTTTAAACCTACCTATGTTTCAGCAATTCTTTGATACATATCTGGAGCACTGCATGTGGACTCCAAAGGCCATTCTAGCAAGACAACTTCAGTTTTTTCATCCAAGGTAAGCTGAGCACATCTTACTATCAGCACATATAACCATGTATGATGTAGATGTATAAAGCAAACTAGAAAGCAAAGAAAGATTTGCTTAAAAGCAAATTTGCCAGGCTGTGAAAGGATTGCATATTTTGATAGGGATAGTCCCTTCCCTTGTGTGGCTGGTGGTTGCTTCATGGTGTTAGCTGTAGCCACTTTTAAACCTGCTTATGGGTAGTATAAAAGTCATTTCTAAGAGTGCCATGAGGTCTCTTAGTACATTTATTAAGTATTTTTATAGTAACTCTTTCCCTGTTGAATTGACATGAGTCGACAACATTCCTTTGCATGTTAGGCACTAAACGCCCAACTCATGCCAAGGAAAGCTGTTGACCTGGGGCATGTGATCTTGCTAGGGCTCATCTACAATTCTCAGTCAAAATTTTGTTTCATTACTGTTGAAATTAGTTGAAAACACTGAAGCAGACGACATTTGACCACCAGCCAGTTTAAGGGGGAAAGGGTTAAGCAAAAAGCCTTTATATTCCGTATTTTGATTACATGTTCATAAGCTGAACTACGACAACAAACATAGCCATAATGTCTACAATCTTTTTGACCTGCTTTACAGTTATGGTGCATTGAAGCTTCAAAATTCTGCCGTTCAGTGTGAATGACTGAAATATACAAACAGGAGCAACAGTGCCACATCCTCTGTCTAGTCCTGAACTCACATACACAAGAAAAGAATCCAATCTCTCTATTCTAAATAGCCAATTCAGTCATGGACTATGTCTAAACCAAACCTTTATCAAGCAATATTAATAAAGTATACTGGTTCAGGTGGTCAAATTGTTCTTATCTGAACTTGTACTATACAAATATAGTAATTATATTTGGTTTGACAGGTATTCTTCATACATAAAGAAGCTCTGCATTTATAAGCAAAACTTCACATATTTAGCAAAGTCGTCATTTGCCACGTTCATATTTATTCATTATTATGTGGGTTGTCTTTGCTGAATATTTAGCTTTGACAATGAGCCACTACTCAGAGAGACATGCATGGGTATAGGCTCCGAAACATGTTCTGAGACAATAGTAATTCCATATGTATATATAGATTAGACAGTGACAGATAACTTATGGAGAGAAAAGAGTAGCTGACTGTGGAATAGGGTAATGACTACCAGTAAGTGGTTCTGGACAAAAAGACACAAATATGATTCCAACTTACATTCATATGTTTGTGTCGTAGGCACATTCAATGAACCACAAACAGAGGTCTTAGTATTTTAATTTGATTTTAATTTTTGCTAATTAGGGACATTTGAAGGATTGAAATCTAAAATTATTTCAAATCCATAATAGATGCCATTGCAGTTTCAGTTACATGTTTGAGCTGTTATAGAAAGAAATACTACTCCCTGCTCAACTTATATGGTGCAAAAGGCCACCTGATGAAGAGTGCATGACCAAAAGTTGTTAGTAACATTTTAATTAACACAAATTTTGAAGATGCATGGACAGACTTGCTGCCAATGAAATCTTTTCTAGTTCCATTGTGTTCTCTAAATGATAGACTTTTCATGATATAAGTATATAAGAGTGTTTTGGCGAAATACAAATGAATTTATTTTAATATTACACTGTCACTTTACATCAGGAGCGCTGGACTAAAGCTTTGTAATCTATCCAAATGATGTCAAAACCAATCAATAATATGAATTATACAGGCTACTTCTGATCCCTTCTTATAAGAGGCCCTGGACAGTGGCCAACTACCCTAGAAAGGGCATGCATTGAGGAATATTAACCCTTTAAGTGCCAAATTTTGGATTGAGTCAACAGCTTTTCTTGGTGTGCATTGGGGGCATTGCTTAGAAAAGCTGTTGACTTTGGATATTTTCTCTGGAACTATAGGCATACTGGTACTGAATCATAAAAAGTCTTTTTACAAGGAATACAAACCTGAGATCCTAATGATAATTCAGACTAGTTTGACTTTTAGTAGATCAACTTTAGACATGATTGGCACTTAAAGAGTTAAGTTTCCCAGCATTGTCCTAATATTTTCCCTCAAGAGAAGCATCTCTTGTGAGTGAGGCAGCAATTCTAGTGCATTTGGGGAGGACATAATAAGAAGGGAATCAGCAGAACAGAAATATTTAGACCTATTGGGCAAGATCATGATTAACAGTTCTGTTATTGTCATTAAAACTTCCAGTAGTGTACATCAGCATATAAGAAGCAAGGCAGATACACTTCATACATAACACATCATAATTCTTTTGTTGCCACCTCAAATTTTTACTGAACATCTACATGTATGTGCACTGTATAATGATTCTTAATGAAATACTACAGAGTATATAGCAACCAAAATGGCAATATTCAAAGAAGCCAGGTGAGCTTATTTTAAAGCCACATGCAGGGGTTGTTTTTGTGTGTTCTCTTGAGGCAGTTGAGCTCGGCATTTTCTCGTCTCCACCTGACTACAGAGGTTATTGCAGAGGTGAACACTTGTCTTGTGAGCCTGGGGAAAAACATGTGAACAATAGACTATTTGCTAACTTCAGCAAATTACAGATGCATTAACATTATCAAAAGTTGTAGAAAAATATATTTATCAAAATATAGTATACCCAAGTACTTTAAATTTCAACATCCAGGTGATATATAGTTCATGAAATTTAAAAGAAAAAGTACTGTAATACATTAGTTTTATGGGCTTTCCTGAAGGCATAACATTTGGTTATATGTCAATGACATTTGTTTTGCAAAAATGAAATAGCACGGGTAAAACAGATTTTTTCCCCATGTCTGAAACATTAAACAAAGTGAGGTCACAAGTTGCTTAATTCATTGTCTTGGTCCTTGGTCCCCTAACTTAATATCTTAGGTCACCAGCTGGTTGTGAGTTGCATATGCCCATCTAGGGCCCCATCCTGTGTATAAGCCAACAAAATTTGGAATCTGATAAATTTGCAATCCCTTGCATACATTATCCACATTCAGATGAATGAAGTTGTCACTAAGCACTCTTATAGGCATGGCATATGGATCTACAATTTTTACCATTAAAACTTCTGAGCTAGAATATAATGCCATCAGTCAATGGGATCCCTGGGCACTGGGAATGGAGATAAAAAACCAAAACACCAGGGCATTTAAGGATGAAACAACATATACACGCAGTGCTACTTGTTTGATTCATTTACGCTCACTACAGCTATTGACTTATCTGTGCTTTCAGTATGGAACATGCATATTAATTTCCTGCCAAAGAACCTCACCCTGTCACTTTGCAGCCATGACAACCAGACTCAATGATACAAGCTTTCAGACAGAAAACCTAGGATGTTACTAACATTTGTGGGAATAACCATACCCATTCCCAAAGCAAGAACTCCATCCATGTCAAGCTCAATGATCATGTGTAAGTTGAAGAACATGACTATGACTTTTTAACTCTTTCATTTGACCTTAGTTGCTAGTTTGTTAACTCATTCCATACCAGTCCCTGATTTTTCCATATACTTACCTAGATTTTAGACGACAATTGTATATTTAAATTCTTCATGAAAAGAGCTTTCGTTCAAGTACCTACATGCCTATAGTCTTAAGTCAGTGCCAGAACCACTGACCAAGGCCTGTGACCATAGTATGGAATGAGTTTAGAGGAATACATATACAGGGATATGCTGGTACATACGGGTCCTTCGTTGCTTAATGTTATGGGCGAAAGCAGCACTGAAACTAATATGAACTAATGTCCTGTGTTCTGACCTATACCTAAGAATATTTCTCCAACCAATGGACAAGTAACCAACAAGAACAACTAATCAGCTGTTGACAGTTTACCCTAGTATTGACATTGAATATCTTAAGATAATAAGTTAATTTTATTTTACAACATGGTGAGTTCTTTTCATATTTCAGATGAACCCTTTCCAATCCCACATCAAGCATACAAATTTATAGTGACAAAATTTGTCACTTTCCTTAAGACAAAGTCTTTGCAACTGTAGCTTTCACACAAGTACCAACATGCCTCTTGTTCCAGACACTATGCATGCGTTGGGTGCATTGTGCCAAAAGCATACAGTAAAACATCCCTATACTGAATAACCCTTGGAACCGGAAAAAAGTGTTCGGTATAGGGGGGTTTGCTTACATTGGAAGTGTATATTCGGGACCGAGAAATGGTGTTCAGTATAGAGAGGTGTTTGGTACACAGAGGTGTTTGGTTAGAGAGGTTTTACTCTACTAAAGAATGCTGTTTACTGTGTGTAACCTTACACACAGAAGGTTAGCCTGTGAACAGTGTTCCCCCTCCTTTTGCCCCCCCCCCCCCCCCCAAGAGGCCACCCATCTTAAAGGCCACATTTCTGGCGCATTTGGGGTGGCCTTATAAGAGGGGGACCACCGCATACATACATCATATTGCACAGCACCCTAAAAAACAGGGCCATGCAGCAATTTGCTGGAGTTAGAGAGCCATCAGTTTCTATACATTATCACATCTTTGCTTGTACAATGTAGCTTTAGCTCCTATATACAATATGCACAACACTGACAGCAGAGTGATGCAGTCAGGTTTCTGTGCATGTTCAGTTTTCATACATGAGGCCAGTGAATTTTTTTCTGTTATATGATGAAGTCTTTGCACTGAACATGTGAGCATCAATAACTTGATGACTTTCTTTGACTGAGGTTATTCTCTATAAGATTGTTCTATTTTGTTTTGATTGACCTTATCCCCTTTGTTTTGGAGTTGGTACCTCCATTTTGTCTTTTACAACTGGGTTAACCAATTGCAATTTTCCAGAATGGTCATTTAGTATCGTTATTGACTAATTTTGTTCCTGAACAATGAGAACTATGTAAATTTCATATTTATGACACATTGATTATTTAGTATTGAAAATTATTTTTCAGATTTTAATTATTCACACAATTTTCAGTATGTGTATTATTGTGCCACTGCTTAATTGCTAATGCAACAACGATAAGTTACAATATGCATGAGCCCACAAAAGAACACTGCATGTGAAAAGAAACATGTTTTTGTGCTTAACAGAGCCAAAGGATGTGGAATTTGTCTATGTTAAAAAAAAAATTTAAAAAAAACAACAACACACTTGTGCTCAGTTGCACAAATTCTAACACTGCACCCTAGGCATTTATAATTCAACTACCTTGCTTTTTGTTTATCACTGCGATCATTGGAAACATTACAATAGGAATTGCATTTATGTACATATTCAGCCAAAAAAAAGGTTCATATGCACAAGAAACAAAAAAAAGGTTTAGAGAAAAAGGATTTTGCACTGAAAATACCTGTTCCATACTCAAAACTTAGCTTCTGATTAAGTATGTGTGGGGAAAATAATTATTCCTACATCATCAAAACACCTCAAGCCATGTCTACACTGTATCATGTGTATTGTATGCTGTTTCCTGACAGAGTAGATTGACTGCAACTGTAGAAGATTCTGCTTACATTTATACAACCAGTAAGATCATTGAAGGCTTAAATCAAGCTTGTCTACAAAGCATTCTTTTATTCTTAACAGCAGAAATTGGTTTTGGATTTGCAGAGTTTACTTGCAGGATGTCACTCCACTACATGGGAAAACAAGTTAACCCTTTCCCCTTGAATTGAGACTGAGTCAACAGCTTTCCTAGGCATGGGTTGGGCACTAAGTGCCCAACCCATGCCGAGGAAAGCTGTTGACCTGGGTCATGTTGTCTTGACAGGTCTGAGCTTCAATTCTCAGTCAAATTGTTTTTCATAGCTGTTGAAATCAGTTGAAAACGCTGAAGCAGACGACATTTGACCACCAGCCAGTTTTGGCAAGTTTTAAGGGGGAAAGTGTTAAAGTCCTTTGCCTCTTCATCCCATTAGCAATTTATAAACTGTACTCATGAAGAGACATGTGGGTGTATTTACCTTGTGGAAATATCTTTAATGTGTTTATCAAATAACATGGGATGGTAAATGATGGTGACTTGCCTTAAGTATCCTAAACCACCAGCTAAACTTTATAAGATACATCTGTAAAATTTGTCTGCCTTCTGTCAGTTTTCATTTATTCCAGCAAAACACTAAACAATGCCGTTGCACAGGCAAACTTAAATTATTTGGATCACTGAGCTTCCTCAAACATCTGAACAACACTTACTGTTCACTGTAAATTTAACAAGGCAGTATAAAGGCATTCATGATATACACATCAGAGGTAAATATAATTTACACAAATTTAAGATACATCTCTTTTAAGTCCATAAGAAAATGTACACATTTCAAGATGAAATTGTCTTTTTTCACAGTTCCCTCAAAAGAAGCACCCCCAAAACAAAGCAGCGTCACTGGATGACAGAAGTGATTCTCATAACCTGCACTGATAACAGTGTTCAAAGGACAGGACAACAAGGTACCCTGGTCACCTCCAGTGATTACAGATCAATATCTTCCTTCAGCGTTTTTCTACAGTAACCCATATTTCATCTCCAGGTTTAGTAACCAATCCATATACAGGGGCTACAACTTGCCCAGGCACCATCTTGAATTTAAACTTTTGCAAAAGCATGGCAAATACAACTGTGGCTTCAGCATATGCAAATTTGTGGCCTGGACACTTCCGCCTCCCGGCAAAGCCAAAAGGCTCAAAGGCAAACTCTGGTCTTTCCTTGGTATTCTCAGGGCTAAATCTGTCTGGATCAAAACTGAAAAAACAGAAGAGAAACACAAAATATATTCTGCATGTTTAACGCTCTCTCCCTTAAATTAAGTCACCAGCTTTCCTGGGGCCAGATCAGGAGTTCAATGCCCATCCCACCTGAAGCAAAGCTGTTTTATTTAAACATATTTTATTTGTAAATAGCTGTTTGTTGACTAAATGTAGTATATGCTATTTTCATAGGATGCATCTGCAATTTTCATAGAATATTTTTTTTTTGCATTGACTGCATAATTGATGAAAAAAATCATTGAAGTAGACAACATTTCAACTTGAGTAAATTTTGGCCAGTTTTAAGGGGGAAAGGTTCAAGCACTGAATGAACAAATACACAACTGTTCCTGGACCAGTATTAAAAATTCATAAACAACACACCTTGAGATTCCACTTTTTAACTTCCATTAAGCAACAGTTACATTCTACAAACATTATCAGAAATTAAGAAATACAGTGGTACCTGCTGTATGCTGCCACCCTTCTGCCAAGAAAAAGTGGCCACATACAGCAGGTGACCTGTCACCACAGGTAAATTTTACACAGAAACCGACTCCTATGTCCTGGACTAGTGACCACAAAAAGCAATGTGGCTGCTCACAGCAGTGGTTGCATACACCAGGTACCACTGTACGGGGAAGTGTAGCATAGACAGGCATACAATTTGCCATGAGATACAGTGGTCCTCCTTTGAGAGACCACTCCACTGGGAGATTATTTGCCCTTGAAGACTATCCTTACCAGGTCCCATGTGCTATTTTTTCAATGTTACTTGACTTCCATTGACAGATCACCTGATTTATGTACCCACTTTTGGCCCTGAACAAGAAGTGGTCTCTCAAAGAAGGGACTATGGCATCTATACAATGTAATTTGCTCTGTGTGGCACTCTTCAGGGGCTGACTGGAAGTGCTATTGTTTGGTCCATTAATAGAGATGCACCATGGATAGGGCCCTGTGGCAATGTCCACCATTATGACATCTGATTCATAGTCATAATTTCATTGCAATGAGTTTGAACTGGTAATCTAATAGTGTCTTACAGGGTTGTGGACATCAAAATGTCATCATAATAACCTGAGCACACACATCACTTAGCAAGTTCCAGCTACAACACAGAATCACAGACATATAATAGCTCATTGAATTCCCTGCAGAAATAAAATATCTTCCAAGTAACTTAACTTCTGGATCTAAAACTTTTCTTTTGACTCAAATCCTTTATTTTCTTACACTAAAAGTCACAGACAAAAGTCAGGGGGTTCCACATGGACCACTTCAGCTTAATTGTCCTGTTTCAATATCATCCTTCTACCCACATATAGCGAAGATACGCCTTAGTAAGTCTATTTGGTGAGCTTTCTACAAGTACGTAGCTTTGCAGGACTATGCACTCCAAGTAATGCACATGTCCTTGCAGTGTGTTCCCAAACAGTTGTATGTGGCTAGTTAAGTATGTCAAAATGTGACGTCGCATCAGCCTCAGTCTCAGCGGGCCGCAATCAGACAAAATGTACTGTTACTAAGGGTGCTCGCCGAGACTCATCGAATGTCTCACTGCTATAACCAATTAGATTCCTTATTTCTTACTTGAAGTGTAAGAAACAATTATATAACCTTCTGAATGGCTATTTGAATGTTTGTAGCCTGTCATAAGTGTCTTGGGGTGTTGTATGGTAAAAATGCACAGGAAACCAATTAAGCACAAGACATCTGCGAGATTGGCTAACCCCGGACCTGTTGTGGATAGTTCAACAGAAGCAGACACTGAACAAGTGTAAGTTGTATGACTTTTTATAACAAATTTTACCTGCTTCAACCTGTAGCAATGCAACTTATCCACCAACTGCACTGAATGAGAATTACTTCTGAGAAAAGTTGTCGAAATAAATAATTGTCTACAAAACACAAACATTTACCATTGGTTGACCTTCCTCACTTGAAAGTGCACCTGGATTTCTTGACACAAATCTGTCTCATGGCATAAAGCCAAACTCCTCTTTTTTTGTGTGAGCGCAGATTAATGCCAAGATATTTGTGAACTTAAATAGAAGGTAGAGACAACTATAGACACAACTCACTTGTTTGGCAGAGGCCACAGCCTGTCGTCCTGTAGGACTACACCTAGAGCATGAACCACAGGTGTCTGCAAACAATTCCCAATCATTACAATAATGTTCTCAGTAAGCCATATTAACTCATTCCATTCTGTGGTCACGGGCCTTGGTCAGTGGTTCTGGCACGGGCTGGAATTGCCAGGCAGTGCCAGAACCACTGACTTAAAACTATAGGTATGTTGGTACTTGAACAAAAGCTCTTTTCATGAAGAATTTAAATATGCAATTGTTGTCTTAAATCTAAATAAATATATGGGAAATTCAGGGACTGGTATGGAATGAGTTAAATTTCTCTGGAGTCATATTTGTTTAACCTTAAGAAACCAAAACTGTAGTAATTCTAACTATGGAAAGCAGTTACATGTTGGTATTAAGTTTGTTCATGACACATCACATTACCTGAGAAAGCCTTATCAGGATCTAAGTAAATAATTCAATATGATGCGACTTTTCTTCACATACATGTACATGTATTTAATGCTGCAGACCTATCAGCTTTAAGGTTGGTTTAACCTTTTTATCCCTTTCCTGGTGACAATGCACTTAACCCAAATCAAAGAAGGTAATTGACCTGGGGTGTGCATTCATAATACATGTACCAAATCTTATCTACATCTCAGCAAAAATGTTTTGAATTCCATCAACATTAAATTCAATTAAACAGAGTAAAGCAGATAACAATTTACATGTACATCTGTGCACTTTGGGCAATTTGAGCAGAAAGTGATGAAATTGCGTGTTACATGTGCTTGGGTTAAAACACCCAATAACATTTTTCAATGTATCTGTATTTGGAATTGACAGAGGGAGTGTACTATACCAATAAATTGATGGTATTTATGATGTGGAAGTGTACCACAACACTTTTTCACATAAATTTTGTTCTTGGTATCTCAATTTGTTCCAAATCGCTATGCTGGCCTCTTCTCCCACTTCTGACATTTATCTTGCATCTGTTCAGGGAGATGGTAACATTGATTACTCACGCCTGACGGTATTTTGTGTCCTCCTAGCTCTATGTCAATGGTCTGCACTCTTGCTGTGTATGTTGCTAGAGTTGAACATCGTAGTGTTTCCTCCAATATCTGATGTAGATATCTGCCATGACATAACAGAGCATTCTATTAGAGATGGTTCATCATTCTGACTACAGTGCAGACAATATGCTAAGGGCTGTGGGCACATGGTACCATGCACTTTTGAAAATGTAACAAATCACAAAACAATATATGCATTTGCCACTGCAAATTGCAGTCCAAAAGACTGGAAACACCAATGTTGTAAGTCCAATAAACGCTGCAAATGCAATTTTACTTGAAATAAAAACCAAAAGTAAACCAAGGCTTTTCATAACTTTGCTTCTTTCATTGTCAAATAGACTCGGGGGGGGGGGGGGGGGTCATCATTTTTCAGTGCCAGGAAGTTCTCTTTCAGGGTGGGTGGAGGTGGGGGGGGGGGGAAGGGTAGAGTGTTCCATAATTATATCTTCGACAGATGCAGTTACCACGGTGGAACACCATATCTTGAAATGCCATACCCAACTTACGTGAGTTGAGAGATGGCTTGGAAGGTTGGTGTGCTCTTCTCTCCTATTACATCAACCAGCTCTTGATACACTTTGTCCTGGATGTCTGGGTGTGAAGCCAGGAAGTACAGGCCCCATGTCAGCACTGAAAAGTCCATAACACCATACAATACCACAGAAAAAGTGCACTAGAAACACGAGATTATAAAAATGTAAATGTACATGTACAAATAATGTAAATATACATGCATATCAGTGTAAATACATATGTACCACAATGTACATGTACCACACTGTAAGTCCCTCTTTGAGACACAATGTACATGTATACCAAGACAGATTTTGTTTATGAATAATTGAAAAATATACAACCTTTGAAAATCCTGGCCTACAAGGTACATGTATATGTCCAAATTTTAACCTTCCCATCAATCAAAATACAAATAATTATCTCAAGATTTGGACATTGACAAATATATCCAATAACTATGAGGTTGACAAAATCTCAACACTTCAAAAAATACCTGACTAACTGCACACATTAGCTGGGAGGGAGTATAAGCTACAAGGGGTTTCATTCCTCCTGCTGAAAATATGCTAATACTATAAATCTGTCTTGGTTATATTATATTCTTTCACTTATTTTGATGTGTGAGTTCTTCCAGTGCAATATGTATTCTCGTGCATGTATGATTTTCAGTAAATAAGAATACAATCACAAAAAGCCTAGCTTCTGTCAGAACTCTTACTTTTAGTTTCAGTCAATACTCACATAAACCAGAGCCATGGAAGCCGCCCACAACAAACATAAGGCTGTCACACAGAACCTGTGACTCAGGTCGTCCACTCGACACAACAGTGTCAATAAATGCTTTGTCATGACTGTCCCCTGAACTTTTTTTCCTTTTCTTCACAATCTTCTCAATGCAATCATATATTTCCTTTTTAGCTGGAAACAGGAAACAAAAATGTTTTCATCATATTCCTACAATATAAAACAGGATCCCCCCAAGGCAAGTTTTGCTAATTGAGTGGCTTTTCTTTCTGTTATGTGATGTGATATACACAATAACACATAAATATGTCACTGAGGTATACATGTACATAACAGTCCAGCACGAACACAAATTTCCACTATATCATGACATTTGTCATTCTTGTAACTTTACTGGTCAGCTACATTGTATGACTGCATAAATTTCCCAACTCAAACTTGTGGTACAGTTAAAGATTATAGCAAACAGGACTGTCAACTGAATATTCAACATTTTCACAGTGTCAGATGACACGCACATGTACATTGTATATTTCACAGAAACAGTACACACTTCTGTTCTTCAGATTTCATGAAAACCAGACACTGGATACAAAATAACAACTGACTTTCACAATACATTTTCATTGTAGTGCAGACTCACCCTCATCAAAGCGTTCAATCCGATCAGGACCTGGTTCATCTCCACTGAGCCTACTTTCTATCTCTGTCCAAGCCTGCAGTATAAACATATCATAGGTATGACAAACAATTTCCGGATCAATCTGCAGCTTTCAAGCTTTGACAACTAACAGAATCACTGGATTTGCTGGATATGGGGAAGGGGGGGGGGGGGGTTGCAAAACCATGGGCATTGCAGGGTGGGGTAAAAACAAGGACGCAGAATGGATACAACAAAATAAAACTTTCTCAGAGTTGTATTTTCCACAAAGCTAATACCAAATACCAAAATGGAACAATAAATACAATGCTAATTCAAGCTGTTAAACAAACAGACAAAAAAAAGTAATAATAAAAAAATTACAATAACAACAACAAATAAATAAAAGACCAATCCAGAGGAAAAAAAGGCATAAGGAAATGATAGAGTTCCATTATGAAGGCAGGTATAGTTTCCAGATTTGTGCAGCTAAAGGAGAACAAAGCAATAGACATATACAAATACACACACACACAATATGCTGTAAAGCAGCAGATTACACAGCAATAAGTGGTATGAATCCACAGGACTGTTGAGCACATTCCTGTAGACACACAGCAAAAGCTGCCCAGGAGCTGCCCAGGTGTTGTATGTCAACAAGTACACGACTATTATAATACATTTTGACCCCTGAAAAATGGAGATAAAATGCTAATGTACAATTCTATTTTTTGCATAATCGGGCTTAACATATGTCTGATACCCTTGTGAAGTGATTTAGCCAAGAAAATACCCATCATTTACAGTACATGTAAATACATGTCATATGCATCTACTGTAATACAAACTCTACATATGGACAATAACACAAATTACTCACAATATCAAAGCTTCTTCTAAAATTAAGAATTTCCTTGTCATCTTTGAGGGATGATCCAAAGTTTGCAGCGACAATGAACTTGACGGCCAGTGCCAGCATGTACTGCATCAATGGGACATGTTCCTCTGATGACACGGTCTCCAGCTTCTTCACCAAGTCTTTTGTCAGCTGCAGAAAACATGATGGACCAGTCCATGTAAATATCTAAGAATGAATACCTGTATGCATGCTTTTCCTATAAGCAAAAGAAACTACACATAAGGAGGGTGTCACTTATATAGCATTCACATACTCCTTTGCTTCTTTAATATTTCAGTTTTTAATCGGTCGTGCAGCCTTGCACTAAAATACCTTGCTGTTGGAGTGTGCATATGTACGGAATCAATAAACTGCTGTCATGTCAGCAGCATGAAAACAGTTTGTGTTTTAAGTTTCAGAATGTAACTTTTACCCAATACTGCAATATTTGTGGACAGACACATGTGAACGTTTTTAAACAAGACATGTTTGTAAAACATAGATGTTCCCCCCTCTCCCCTTATTCTCCAAAGGAGGCATAATTGGATCAAGGTCATCCATTTTAACCAAGGCCTCACTGAGGAATATCAAGAAGACCAAGATGGTCTTGTGCACTGCTGACAGGCAGCAGTGAATCTGGACCAATAAGGGTGCGAGATTCATACTCTTGAAGACTTTCAACATATTCCAGACCATCTGTTTCAGACTAAGCACAACAAATTTAGTTTTAAAGGTGGCTCTGTGAGCTTGGAAATATGGTCACAGACACCTGTCTTCAAGCTCAACCTGGCTCCATTTGTAGACTGTGTACCTGTGCAGGATCAGAGTCCTAGTAAAATTATTCTTGAGTGAAGAATAACATGGAAACTGTAATCTACCAACTGACCACCAAAGTGGCTGTGTGACCATGAATACTGGGAGGTCAATCATCATTCTTCAATGCACCATGCAAAAATTACCAAGTTTGCGTGAAGAAACTAAATTCAGCCCGCCATGTGATTCTGGGCATTTGGTTCAAGTCAACCACCTCGCAATTACCATAACCCTCACAGAGGATTCTATATCTGTGCAGTATAAAAGTTGTAGCTACAAACATTCTTGATTTATTTCATGCCAGGGACTCTGGCCTTGCAAAGTTTGGTATTGGGTGAGCGTCACCATTCTTCAAACTTTACTTACATGTAGCCTTTAGCTGCAATGCTCTTATACATGTGCATGTGAAAAATCAAAAGGTTAAAGCTACCATGTTCAATTTTAAATTTTTTATTTCTATCATGCCTCCTTACATTTACACAGTGTTTATGGATTTACAGCTGATGTACACTGGCTGTCAGGATGTGGTTGTTAAAACATAAGAAACAGTCAGTTCTAATTACTGTGCTGGCACAATGTTCAATGTTGGCAGTTAGGTATTTTCTAAAAATTTAAATTAACAAAAATAAATAAATCAATAATAAAGCGATCTGTGGATATGTAAACATACATGTATAAAGTGCTGGGTTTCTTACCACTTGGTAAATACCATAGAAATGCTTCACAGTGTCATGGCTAAAGAATTTGTCATATTGATTTCTCCTGGCTCTTCCATCAGCACCATTTGCAAACTGAATACTGTCTGATGTTACCAGTGGCTCAATCACCTCAAACAGCTCCGCTAGAAAAACACATAGAAAGGTGTGGCAGTGAGCAACAGTATTCTGAACCCCACCACCACCATCTGCGTCAATTTGTTCACAAGCAAATCAATGCAAACAAATGCACAGTGATCCAAAGGATCTATGTCCACCGCCACAATAGACAGAAACAAGAGGGCTGTGTGAACAGCCCGTGTCTCAGCTGATCTTGACATTTATCACACTTGCAGCTCTATGAACTTGGGAAAGGATCAAGTGCACTATGTTCTGAGTAAGTCTGACCTTTATAGAAGAACACTTACATGTGCAACATCAAGGTTCAAGTACTTCTCAAGTTATAATGAGGAGTAAAATTCATGTATGTTGCACTGTGACCCCACAAACGAGGTCAAGGTCATTCATGTACTGTCTCAGCATGACCTTATACAGAATAATTAACATCTGTAGCTAACGCAAAACAGATCTCAAGTTATCAAGTAAACAGTAAATTTCGTGTCATTTGTCCTGTGAATTAGCATTAGAATGCCCATTGACTTACATAGTAATCAATAGGAAAGCTGCATTGAACGATAAGTACCTGAATTGAAAACCCTTAAAAATCAGGAATGCAAAGCAGTGCCACCTAGTAAACAACTGTTTGACCCTTCCACAACAACATATCCATCACATTTCAGCTTAATCTGAGGAACGGTTCTGAGAACAAGTGAAAAATAGCAAAACCATACCAAAAAATTCATAAAAATTGCAGCGCCACCTGGTGACCAAATTGGGAACAAGGTGTCTCCGGGAGTGTCTATGTACGATATCAAAGCAATTGGGAGAACGGTTTTGGAGAAGAACTTGAAAATGTAAATTAGCATTAGAATGCCCACTGACTTACATGGTAATCAATAGGAAAGGTGCATTTACCGCCATTCACCTGGTGAACCATTTAACAACAAGGAGTCCCTAGGTGTCGTCCTGTGTGATATCAAAGCAATTGGGTGAGCAGTTTCGGAGAAGAAGATTTTTTTATTTGTCCAAAAAAGAACAAAAAATTCATTCAAAATCCAAAAATCACTGGAGCATGAACATTTGAACAAAACTGGTAGAAACCCACCCAAGGTACACTGTCATCAAGTTTGAAGTTAATCTGGATAACGGTTTTGGAGAAGAAGTCGAAAATGTGAATTAGCATTAGAATGCTCATTGACTTCCATAGTAATCAATGGGAAAGCTGCATTGACCGGTAAGTACCAGAATTGAAAAAATCGTTAAAAATCAGGAATCTGCAGCATTCCCACATAGTGAACAACTTTGTTTGACCCTTCTACAAGGAACATATCCACCATGTTTCAGCTTAATCTGAGTGACGCTTCTGGAGAAGAAGTCGAAAATAGTTATAATACACAAAAATGGATATGTTCTTGGTCTCTGTGACCTTGAAAATACGTCAAGGTCAAAAACAATACACAGTGCATATGCCCATGGTATGATGCATCTCTGGTATAAATTTCATTATTCTACATCTAAGGGTTCTAAAGATATGCTCCCGGACGGACGGACGGATGGCAGGCCCCCTATCCCCACTAATTCTATGTCCCCCTATATGCCACCTTCGGTGGTGGGGGACAAAAAAAAAAAAAACAGAAGCCTGCCATTAAAGTCAATGTTACTACATTAAAATGAGGAAGTGAGATGGAAACAAGATATCATGCAAAGCACTCAATGCCCAAATTGAATGTAGTTTCATATGTTCTACAACCTAAGTTTGACCTTTGAAGGACACCCAAGGTAAAATTTAAGAACGCCAAAAGCACATAAGTATTTTGCTATTTATGTTCAATTATAACCAGGGGCCTATGGTCAACCATACCAAAGGTACACAAGGAAAATAGAATCTTGACCTTTTGAAATGTTTTTATTATCACCTGATGCAACCAAATTCTGCAAGATAATGCCCTGTTACCTTTAAAAATAGGCCAAAGTCAAGCATATCCATGTGCAAGTTGGAAGTCAGATTTCACAAACCTTCCTAGTTATAGCAGTACAGTGAAACCTGTTTTGAGAGACAACTGTGATGAAAGACCACCTGCCTTTTCAGACTATGTTTACTATGTCCCTTTTGCTATCTTTCTAATGTTATTATACCTCTACTGAGAGACCACCTGCCTTATGTGACCAGCTTTTGGCTTGCCCTAGGGGTGGTCTCTCAAAACAGGTTTTACTGTAATACCATTGTGCAATCTTGACCTTAAAAAGTAGGTCAAATATAGAGGTATGAGCTCAACTGTAAAAAAGTCTTTTGAATCACTCCATAACGCTTCTTTTGTGTAAAATTCAGATTGATAGATGCAGCCTTTTAAAAGCCACCAAATCTCAAAAACCCTTTTAGCTACATCAGCACTTCTATTGTGCACTTGAAATGCTACCATAAAAAGTAGACCCAATATAAAGGTGTCACCTTGATTTTAAATAGGCTTTTGAAACACTTCATGACGCTTCTTTTGTGTAAAATTCATGTTGCACATGTGACCGCATTTGACCTTGAAAAGTATGTCATGGTCAATCAAGCTTACACACAAAATAGACTTTATGACAGTGTACAATCACATGCAACTTGGAAGTCCCAACAAAAAAACTTTATAAATTATCAGCCAGTTATAGTGGTAACACCAGATGAACATCTCCTTTGAAACTTAAAAGCTTCATACACTATTCCACCAACACCCACACTGGTATAAACTGGTAAATAGTCATACAATTTTTAGCACCATAAACTGGTAAATAGTCATACAATTTTTAGCACCATAAATTTGACTAGAGGTGTTATGAGGTAAAGTGTACTAAGGTATTAGCTGAAAGTCACCTCTTCCACTGTACTGGATGAAGATTAAAAAGAAAGAAATCCTGCAAAAAGTGAGTATGATCATGGTTTTCCGACTTAAGACGGACTACAGAAAATTCTCTAGGTGGGTTAAGTACACTTTATCCCGGGTACTTTCCCTCTTACCACTCTAAACACTTTTAGGACTATACTTTGCCATTTCAAACTCCATCTTGACACAATTTGACAAATGTTCTTGAGTTAGTGTTGTATTTATTAGATATTTTGTCATATCTTTGCAAACAGTTCAACAGAGTTTTGTGTAGTTGTTGTTTTTTATAACCTTTGTGTTGTAATTTATGCAACAAAGTTCTAAGTTACCCTTTTGACAAAATCGCTAAAAAGTGTGGTGTTTCTAGCAATATGTATGACTTGTCCGATACAAACTCCATATGCTTCTTTCTCTGGAATGTTTCCTGTCAGGTCAGGGTAGGAGATAATATCAAATTTGAACTGGTCTCTCTTGTCAAATATTTTTGTTACATACTGGTTGTTCTTTATTTTTATATCCAGATCAAAGAAAGTAGCTTTTGTATCACTTTCATTTTCCAGATTTAATAATTTAGTTCTTTGGGATATATGTTTTTCCAATTCCCCTTTATTTCATCTCAATTGTTTAAAGCACACAGGTCATCTATAAATCTTTTGTGAGAATATGATCTTCTTGCAGCTGTAAAGTTTGTTTTTGCCAATTCCTCCATCCATTTTGATTCATAAAAATGTAAATAAAGGTTCGCAATATATGGGGCTGGATCTGTTCCCATTGGTATGCCCACTATTTGTTGATACACTCTGCAGATAAACATGTATGAACTTTAGTTAGGTTTTATAATGGTGCATAATTATGTGCAATTTGAATGCCAAATCTAAAAGAACCCCCTTAGTTACATAAGCAATTCTATTGTGCACTTAACTTTTGACCTTAAAAAGTAAGTCAAATGTAAGGGTATGACCTTGACTTTATATAGCACTTTTAAAACACCCCATGATGCTTCTTTTGTGTAAAAATCAGGTTGATAGATGCAGGCTTTAAATACTGTGAATACATTTATTTTCAAGGGCATTTTTTTTCACAGTTTTTGCATTTTGGACCTTTCACTGAGACCTTAAATTCACTATTTTAGTTTTACTTCCAATCAATGCCATGTTAAAAACTTTTTTTCACTGTGTTCTTAATTTCAGGGTTTTGAAGTACAGTGTATCAGTGAAATAAGCAAAAATAAGAACACAGCAAAATTAAATGAACTCACAGTAGTTAGAGCTGATACCTCACTTTGCATACATGTATGTGACCCCAGTGTGACATTGAAAAGTAGGCCAAGGTCAACCATGCTTACATGTACAGTGGTACCTCTTTTGAGAGACCGCCCCTACGCCGGGTCAAAATGTGGTCTCTCAAAAGAGGTGGTCTTTCATTAGAGGTACAACAACATGGAAAAGATAGCACAGTGTTCTGAGAGAGCAGTCTTAAAAAGATATGTGGTCTCTCATTAGAGGGGTCTCTCAAAAGAGGTACCACTGTACACACAAAATAGATCTTATGGTGCTGTACAATCACATGCAATTTGGAAGGGCCAACTCAAAAGCTATTAATAGTGGTAACAACAGATGGACAGCACAGGGGAGGACAGTCAATACCCTTCGGCCCATAAGGCTGAAGGGTAAGAAATGGGTTGTTGTGCAAAATTTGAAAAGAACATTATGGCATCTTGCTCAAAGGGAAAGTAATGGACAACTGACCTGAATTCAGTGTAGCCCCTATTCCCATTCTTTGAAGGGGGGGGGGGGGAATAGTACTTAAAGTCAAACTCTGCTGGTGCCAATTAAACCTACAGTTCGTTTATCACTTTGTAACACAGTGCAAGTACATGTAGAAAAGGTCATAAAGGTTTCATCCATTCCATCTAATTTGCTGTGTGCAACAACTTTTGGATCAGTAATTTTACTGTTGAAGTAAACAGTAAAATTAAAATTTTGTCAACATCTACAGGTAATATAAAACATATTTAGAGTAAGGTGCCTGCAAAGTTTGATATATTGCAGTTGCAAAAAAACTTTGCAATGTTTGTATATATATATATATATATATATATATATATATATATATATATATACTGTCAGATCATGCAAACATTATTAAGTGTATCATCACCAATGTAATCACAATCAAACAAAACAAAAGAAATCTGTCTTAACTTTGGTCTTATGTTTACTTTTAATTTCACATTTTATCAACATTCAAATAAGCAGATATAGTTTAATAGCACCATCATACATGTATATACTATGTTCATATCCCATGGCACAGGAAAATGTAGATCTGTGTTTTAAAGAAATAAGTTGTCCGTATATGAATGGCAACACTGTTCCTGCCTGAAGACACAATTCATGGTAAATACTCTAGTAAACATGGTAAATACAGAATAAACAAAATCATACACAGCTGGAGAGTCAAATCACTGTTGATGAACTTGATGGGGAAAATCACTCATGACCTGTGGTCCTCTGCATCAGCATTTCTTAACAAAAATATGGGGCCATGCAATGCCATGATGCAGGTATACAATGCCTTGGCAGCTCTCAGTAAACATGGCTAGAGATGCTGCGGTAAACAGGCAGGTCAAGGTTCAAAAAGAAACTACCTCAACATCTCTTTATATTTTTGCTGATAGTTCCCAAGGTACAGCCTCATAAATGTATCTTGGGATCTCTTGTTTTTGTTTGTTTGTTTGTTTTTTTTTTTTTTGCTTGTTTTTTTTGTTTTTGTTTTTTGGGTTTTTTTTTTTTTTGGGGGGGGGGGGGGGGGACAGGTGTGCCAAGAGACACAGAGAACAGCATTTTTCAGTGGAATGCTGAGTAAAGAACTTTTGGCATTTCTCAGCCAAAAATGCCGAAAGTGGAAGTTTCTCTGCATTTTCATTCTCCTAGTAATATACAGTTGAGCTACATAATATTCAAAAATTAAATGTCTTGCTTTGGGGAGTACCAGTATAATGTGTTGCCTGTAAATATAATGCAATGACCCATGAACTTGAAAATTTGTTTATGGTCACCATAGAGTAAACTCATCCAAGGTTTTCATACTATGCTTTAGCTGTCAAAGTTTGAAACATGCAGCTTTGTCTGTTCTCAAGATAAAGCATTTACAAGGATCAGTGCCTGGCCAAAGTTTGCAATGTGTACTTACAAGGTCGATCAAACACCTTGGAGTGCTCTTTGAACAGGTCCGGTGAGGCAAGACTGACCACAAGTTTCTGGCCAAACCAAAATGAAGCAATGTCCCCAAACTGGTCATGCAGGCTTTGTAAAAACTGGTGCAGGCTGCCAGCCTGTGTTATATCAGCCAGGTTGCCATCTCTGTGGAAAAAGATTTAGATCAATATGCATTCATCATTACCAAATGTACAGACCCCATGTTTTACATGGATTGTGAAGCAGGCAAAGTCTATAATCACAAATTTTGGTGAACTGGTTTCAGGTCACTCAGAGGCAACCCTGTCACGGTCTTAAGTTAAATGACTTACAGTATGATGACCATCAGCCAGTGCAATATCAAAGCCATGTGTCAAACATTGCTTGATACCAAATCTGCAAAATAAATTTCTGTGTCTGACTGTGTCAATGTTGCCCATACTGTACATACCTGGTACACTGTATTCCAAGACTTCTAAAGGGCCTTCAACTTGATATGCAGAAACTTAACTGCTTTGTGTTGTTTTTTTAAGGGCCTTCAAGTTGATATACCTGTGAAAACTTAAAACACTTTTTTTCCCTCCTAATACCCCACTGATTATATGAGTTGTATTATTATTGTAAACATCATGTTTATGCAAAGATCCATAACTTCTTCACAGTGTTCATCACAGTTAATATTTGTAAACACTGACCTACATGTACATGTATCAGCATCAAAGTTACAAAATGTTCTGAAGTAGAAATATGCTGAATTCCAATGCTGCATGTACATGTATGTTTGAGCCTGCATTATGACCCTGTGTACTTACAGATTGCAGGAAACACTTTTTACTCACTTGGGATCTGAAGGATCAAGCCCAGGTATAGTGGTCACTTTCCTGGAGCCCTAATACAAATAAACATGTACATGTGCATGAGAAAATTAGAGGCCATTATGGTGATACACAGAGATGAAAAACATCTTGCAGTATTGCTTTACTTGCAAAAAATCTTAAATAAACATGATGTTTGTCCAAGCTAACTGATCCCACTTGGAATGAAAGTTCCCTGAAGACAGGTTTATTCAGTATATCTGTATGATTATTGGTTCCTTTCAAAGGATTACAGTCATTGATTCTTAGGAAGCAGCTCACTATTGCGAAAGGTCCATTATTCTAAAGTCCAATGTTCCAATGGTTAAGAGTTATGAGGGGCTAGAGTTCCAATGATTCAAAGATCCAGAGGTACAGTGTTCTGAAGGTTCAGTATTTCAAAAGTTCAATATCCTGAATTATTATGTATAAAGCACCTCACATGGCACGATTTTTCTTAGATATCACAAGACTTTGTACAATATGACAAATATCTTGTGCTACATACCATGTGAGGATATATACGAATACTACATATGACAGGAAGACTTGAAATCATGTCGTGTCATGCAGGATCTGGGGGTGTACGTCACTTTGTTGCATTCAAGTTCGCCACACTGTAATCTGATCGTTTCTCAAGTTCGTCTTTTTGTAACCTCATCGATATCCAATTTGGTCATCTGGGCAATTCGTCTCAGACATACATATACATGTACCTGGCTGCATTCATCTTTGTTGTAGTGTCATATGTTGTTGTGAGTGACAGTCAGCATTCTTGACAACCTTTAAGCTATTAAATAAGAATGATTTTTGCCTAAAATGTTTTTCTCTTTCTGTTGCATGCGTAATAAAAATGCTTCTTGAGTGTTTTTTGTCTTGATTATTTTTTGTTCACAAATATATAAAGAAATCCCAGGTTAAAAAGTTCCATTTATGCCCGTCTAATTGCCTTCTTCTACTGCTGGCAACATCTGATCATGACAGGTGCCCCCATTGATACAGGCCCCCAATGAAAATAAAAAATGATACAACGTGCAGATGAATTGGTTTGTAATGGTTTCTTGTACACGCTAGAAAGGACATTAGTATCAGGGAAACATATTTGGAGGTGCAAAGATAGATCCTGTCATGGGAGGTTAATTGCATCTTGTGGGTGATGATGTTGTAAAGTATATGCAGCTTATTATCAAATTACAGGCCCAAATTTGCTGAGAAGATCCTGGTGGTTTCATTGTGAATCAAAAGTTTGCAGATCATCATTATGTACCAGTCAGAGCTCTGATATGCCCGGTCAGCATGGTCAATTTCACTTCCATTAAACAAGATGTTAAGTTATGTGACATAAATAGATGATGAAAAATTTTGTGGCTGACTGTGACAAAGTGTATCAATGAGATGGCAACACAACGAAATGACATAGCTGCAAGGTGACCAAGCGACTAGTTATCTTAGTGACAAAATGAACTTGGCAAGTTGCTATGGTATGACACTGCGACAGAACTGATTGGCAACCAAGTTGAACATGACGAAGTGTCCTAGGCTCAGAATACGGGTGGATCGCACAATTTTGGACAACTGAAAAGCATGTATTGTAGTAAACAGGATGTATTCATATCTAAATGCAGTCCTACTCTAACACCTACTGAGCAAAAGAGGGAGCCACCTGCATCAGGGCAGATCCATGTATTTAGCATGGTCAAAGATAATTTCTCAACAAAATGAACAACACAAACACACAATAATCTGTTCAAAGAAAATGTATTAATATATATTTGAAACATAAAGGATGCCTAAATTGATTAGACATGGGCTCTCTTTTGGTTGAAAAGGTATTATTTATGGATGTCTATGTAGTATATAATACAAATCTGCCCTGATCATGGTGGAAACATCAGTTTGTTGCCCCGGCAACACAGGAAGTGAGCAGGATCGCAGTTAAATATGAATGTCTCTTATTCTATGTATTGCTCAGGACCATCATCTATCAACATAATATATTATCTTCTATCAAATGTCTATCGTGCCATACGAGGCAGCATTATCAGTTAATGTCCAGCTATACAGACATGGGCCTCAGCATGCCTGTAAATAGGCTACAGTCAAACATGACATATGGCAAGCCATTTTCACGCACATGATATTTCCATATATCTTAAAATGAAATCAACATATATGAGAATAGATTAAGATACCTTGATATAACTATTTGACATATCTTAGACCTCAGATGTACAATTAAGAGATCCTGAGGTAAACATATATCACTGCTTAAATACATATGCATTAACTTTATTGATTAACAGATAATCCAGAACCACTGCAACACATTGGAGGCTTCAGCGCATGCCAAAGCCTTAATGAACAGGGAGGTAATTGTGGGTTTCAGACGAACTAGCAACCTCTCAGACCTGTTGGTACGATCTAGGCTTTGGTACAACCAAGATCCAGATCTTAATCCAGCAGTTTCAGGCAAGAAACATGCTAATGAACGCAACCAGAAAGGTTGCAAATATTGTGCCTGCCTTGACACTTCAGGCAGAGCCACAAGCACAAAAACAGATAGAACCTATGGGGTTCCCAAAGGAGGTTGCTGTGAAAGCTCCAATCTGGTCTTCACATACATGTACCGCCTTACCAGTGGTAAATGCCACAAACAATATGTCGGCCAGACTCTGCATCCGCTTAAGGACCGGCTATGAGGGCACTTCTGGCATATCAACAACAGAATGCTCGCTCAACCATTGGGTAGACATTTGGCCCAACAAAACCAAACTGGACTTGACCTCAAAGTCCAGGTTCTAGAGTACATCCTCACTCACCCTCATCTAGAACACACTGAACAGCTCTGACAAGACAGGGAGAAACACTGAATGCACCAATTGCACTCCATAGAGCCCTTCGGTCTTAACATTATGGGAAAATGAGCTCCATTGCCCAGTCTTAAGCTGAATTTTAAAGTTCAGAGCTTATCTTCCCATAATAGTACTGCTAGAGAAACACTTTCCGTGTTATTCTTCCTTGGCTAATGCACACTATGTAATGACACAATCTCAGGTCCCTAAATTAGGACTTGGTGATATGTCGGTATCACATACATAATACATTACACCGTTATACATATAACAACATTGGTTATGTACAAGTAAAAGCCCCAAGTTGTGTTCCTAGTTCTATCCAAACCTTGGTTTGGATCACATTTCACTATGACAGCCCAAATCATAGTGGAAGCCAACTTCCGTGTTACAGGATCATCAGATTCTGTGTAATATTCATGTTTTAATAAAATTACATGCACGTAAATAATCTTGCCAATGTGTCACATTCTCGGATACGCACATCCGGGAATCTTTGTTTACATGTTGGCACTGCTCTGTGAATTTACCTGTTAGCTTGTGTGTATACCCATTCAATGTACGCTAAAAGTTTGCCAAAAATTTTTGCTAAAACCCCGAATTACATGTATGGTCATCAAAATCTCTCTTAGTTTTCGCCAGTGGCAGAATTCGGCATATTGATGCTGACTTCAGAGTTATTTGTTGATTTGTGATCAACAAAATCAACACAATTAAAGATAAAAATGTCCCATTTTACATAGGAATATATGTGATGTGGAATGTGGTTTCATACAGCCCCCTCATTTGCATAACAACAACAGGCAACTGATAAGTGGCTTATGCCCTGACGCATTGGCGGATTAGAGAATGGACACATGTATATACATGCACTGTACCAGTATTTTGGACCTTAGAAGGGTATAAACTTTTGACGACTCTTTTCCTCATACAAATATTGTTTAAAATATTTGCATGTCAACATTGGTTGTATTTTAAATTATATTGCCCATCCCCTAAATTTCCAAAATCAAGTGTTTGTTTTCTGTTTGAAAACATTTAAAAAAAAACAAACAAACAAACATTTTCTTTATTCCCAGGCCATGAAAAACACTAATCGTCCAAGTTTAATATCCTCAAATTCAAATCACGTTGTTTTTAAAAATTCCACACGGTGTTCAGAGTGTTCCCACATGCTTGTATTTCACATTTGTGTAGTCTTGGACTTGGAGGAATCACTAACGTTAGTGATAATTCCTCCAAGGTGTAATATTATTGTAATCATGTAGAATGATGTTGGCCGTATTCTACTATTCATCATGTACATGATTGATCAATTTGATGTGGTCTGGATTAGTTATTAGTTAAACATTACCAGACATGAATCTGTTTTATTGCTACTTACTGGATATAAGTATATGACAAGGCCTATTAGAACCAGCACAAAGGTGACAGCAAATATTACAAAATCCAACATGCTTCTGCTGTTTACAGTTAGCCAAGGTATGCAACGATCATCTCCATCTGCTTCTGAGCTGCACCATTCATTGCACAGCTGGACGGGCACGTCAAACACACCGGAAGTTCATCTACGCACATATCAAAATCCTTGCGACAAACTTTATAGTTTTCTAAACAAATTTAGTATTTATGCATTTTCAGTCAAATTGCGTATAACTGGTATCACTTGACATAAGAAGTTGCAACTTTTATATTTGGAGATCATATTTTACAGTGCCAATAATGAAAAAGTACTGCAGGGCGGAAGTGCGCACTAATTCTGTTAGGTGAACAGTACAAAATGAATGAAGTGGCGGCAGCAGCAAAGTATCTGCCGGTGTAGCAAGAAGGTGACTGCTTGTCGTAAAACTGATAAAACCTGTGTTATAAGCAGTGGTATTATTTTGAGGTATGAGGTATGATGATATTGAGATTTATGAAAATAGCTTATTCCCTGTAATCGTCGAGACAAATTGGTAATGGAGCTGATATGAGCGATAAAGGGGGTTGTATAGTGCGAATCTGACTAACTTGACCGCGTGCAGTACGCGGGTACAGAACCTAGAAAGTGAAATAGGTAGAAGCTTAGAGACAGCACATGGAATGTAGATGACATGGAGTAGATATGAAACCAGAACGGAGAGCTGGTAAGATGAACAGATAACAAAGAAAATAGTGGAAAGTCAAAGTGGAGGAAAAGTGACAATCTTTTGGAAACAAGTTCTTTGCCGTCTCTGACTGTCTTTTTTTCAAGAGGAGATTGAAGTCCATGGCACATGCGGAATAGCTAAAAGGGATAAATGACCAATCAATAACCATGTATAGAGTAGAGCCTCAAAGGAATATAAATAAAATAATTCAATGGTCATTCGACAGGCAAACACTTTTTCACCCAGAAAAGTGTTGTACACTGCACATTTCGCTGAGTGCAAATGTTGTGCACGTTTTAGGGATTTGCGTAATCTGTGGATCATGCAATGCATTCTATTGATCTGCGGTTTGCGCACACATGGATGGATAGTGCAACAGTCCATGGAGGCACAGCGCATTCTTGCAATGGGGATACTGCACAGTGCAAAAGTGGCCACACACATAATACAGAAATATTATCAATACATAATTTATGCAAGAATCAAGTTACTCCAGAGACCGGTCCAAGTTTGTGGCCACATTTAAAAAAAAATAAAAACTGAAGTTTCCGCGAAAGTATGTACTTCTGGCAGGGCTAGTGTCCATGACTCTTTGTACATGCTGCGTGTTTCACTCTGTGATTTTTACCCAAAGAACCACATGTCTTTATTTCATATAGAAGCACCCTAGTGATAAAAATGCCCAGTATCACCTCACACCCCTATTTATTCCGTTACCATCCCTTATTAAAACGGCCACAGAAAAGCTGGCGACACTTGACTCACCACCCAACAGGTAACACTCACTGCAGTCCATGGAAAGGGCAGTGCAAATATGAACATATGTTGTGTGTCCTGGGTCCTACCGCTCATCCCAAACAAATAGGAAGAATGTACAGCTCAAACCATAGATCTTAAGGATGTGCAGCGTGATCCATCAGGACCGCAGATTGCTCACAACACAAATATATCATGGGCAAAGACCAAGATACTGTTGTCTTAAAAGAAACTGAATGGTGAGAAAGATTTTGGAGTTTACATAGATATAAATTTATTGTTTGAAAAACACTGAAACAATTACATCTGCTTCAAATGTGTTGGCCGGAATTACGAGAAGAGTTTTTGATCATATTAGCTAGGATGCGCTTATATATCTTTACAACAGTATTATTAGACCCAAACTTGAGTTTGTTTCATCAGTGTAGAGTCCGATGAGGGATTTAGAAATAGACTTACTGGAAGGTGTGCAAAGGAAAGCCACTAAACTAATAATTGGAGTGCTTGATCTAAGCTACGAGAGATTGAAAAAACTGCGATTACCTACACGAAAATTTAGACGTTTATGTGGTGATATGATCCAAGTTTATTAATATATTCATGGACCTTGACACTTGCTGGGAAAATGTGCGACCTGTTGTAGGACAATAAATGCTGCAAAGACATCAATATCAAAATAAAAAATAGTAATGAAATAAGGCGTCATTTCTTCCTTCAGTGGGTGGTAAACAATTGGAACAAGTTTCCAAGTGAGGTTGTGGACGCACCCTCTTTAGATACATTTTAAAATAGACCAGACAAACATTGGATTTATCATCTCCAGTTGTTTCACCACAAGACTGGACATTTTTTCATGAGGACTTTTTAATACTCAGGAGCAGTGCATATGAAATTCATGCCTTCTCTCTGTATCAGTTATTTTATACTATTAAATGTTTAGGGAATGGGAGAAAGAGGATCATAAAGTTCTGTAAGGGCCTGCAGGAAGAGCAGTGCTTAGGAGAATAAGGGTGTGTGGCATGGACTTTAGGTGTCCGTGAACTGTACAGGACTTTCTGGTAGGGTGCTGGGAGAAAAGAAATGGGATGTTAGAATAAGAGGAGAACAAAATTAATTAGAATAACAGGTTTTTGGGAAGGAAATGAAAAGGTGGTAAACCCTCGGGGCTCTCATGACTGAGTGCACAGGACTTGGGTGAAATACCAGAGCTTTAGAGACGGGGATAGAGTCAGACAGAAAGTTGTTTTTTTTTTTTTCTTTTCTTTCTGCCATCTGTATCGGATATTATACAGGACCATGGCAAATAAGCAGACAGCCACATACAAAGTAAAATTACATATTGTGACCTGAGATGGTCACAGTGTCAAGTGTATTATATAAGACTGAGCTACATTACAAATACACTCACAACAAGAACACTGGATTAGTCAATATGATGCTTTGTTCTTCAGTCCAGTTGGTCACCTTATTTATGATCCAGTAGCAATGTGCAACTGACTCCCACAGGTCCTTGTGATGACATGTTGTCAGTCAGTTATTCATGCTGATGAGATACAGAGAGTGGGTAAAGTGGGGTGAACCAAGAACATCTGTGCATGCAATGGTCCCCAGAGGACCTTGCCTGCAATAAAGTATTGTGTATTCAACTCTGCTGTCAATCATTTGTGCCAATAAGATGGGGGGGGGGGTGCTGGACCTAGAACTTCTTGGTCATCAGACGGAGCTCCCACACAGGAAGGCTTGAAACAAGGCTTAGATCTCCGACATGATCCCACTTCCATGTTTGACATGATTTCTCAGTTTCTTTACATACCAACAAAATGCAATTCACCATTTTATTCCGAAACTATTTTTACATATATTCCAACTGATCATTTCTTGAAATCCATTTTGGGCAAAAAGTCTGACATTCCAGCGCCAAATTCAAAATCAAGTTCGCTCCATAGCATTAGCCATGTGACAAAAATGTCCGCAATTGTCAATCAGATCATACTCTTTGGACCACCCATGTTTTCATCCTGTGTTCATTTCCACAAATTGTAAAATGCGATAAAAATTGATTCCGTCATTGCTTCTTGTACTATAAATTGCTTTATTTTGCATGTTGTTTTTCTGGCAATAGGGGTGGTCTTAAATAGCAAGTACTACATGTACTGTACTACAAAATACTTTTGATAAATTACTGCATATAGTAACTACCCTGTAATTTTCTGGTACTCAGAGGTCACCTGCTTTAATGATGATTGAATACGGTTCAATACCCCCAGAGAATTATGATGAATCTTTACTTAATAGGTTACGGGAAATCACACCATTTTCTGGAGTATTTTACTCCTGAAAAAAAAAAATATTGAATATTGTCTTAATTGCTTTGATGATCATTTTGACACCTGTTTTGTGCATTGCATTGAGAATCATTCCCTGATGCCTTGTCCTTCTAAAGCTTATTTGTCACTTTGTTTACTTCACTAACTGTAATGCTGTAATTCAGTTCATTGAGACATGGTTATTTTTCCATAATATTGATCTGCTCAGAAATTTCATTATTATGGGATTCTGTCATTGAATTAACACTGCATAGACTTTTGAAATAGTAATACTGAATTTGTGGATTAATTTCCTCAGTTGTTTTACCAGCTTGATCATTTCTGAACTCTTTATTAATGTTCAGTATATAGAGGGATCCTGATCGTGCAAGTTGTCCAAATTTCTTAAACTGTTCACCTGAAATGGATGTTTTGTTTTCATCAATAGTGTTTTCTATCTCATTTTGCAGCAAAAAGTTGAACTCTTAATGTGCCATTTCCTGCATTACCTTGCAGTAGGGTACTAAAGTTTTGCATTCCCTTTTAACTTGCAGGGAAGACTGATCAAGATTTTACATGGAAGAAAAAAGAAATGAATTTCTTAATATGTTTGTTAGCCCTGTATATGCAATCAGTATTGTATAAGCCTTTATTTTTTTTATTTTTTTTTTTATTTTTAATATTTTGTTTTTTCAGATTTTGGATATGTGTTCACTGTCCCAGTTCCAGGTGCCACCTCCAGTGGGCTTTGTGACAATATGTGAGGAGAACGGAGAGTTGGTGGCTGCAAAGTTTGGGGAGACTCAATATAGCAATCACCTACAGGTAACTTGGGCCTTCCTATGAAACCTATATTTATATTGAGGAATTGAACCAATAAAAGTTTGTAACATATATATTGCCTTAAAAAATCTATAGTATATGTATTTTTCAAGAAAAATTCATACCGTTGTTAAGTAATGTATTTGGCAGAAACCTGTTAGCAAAATACTATTTCACATTTGATTTCTAATAACCTACCTTTAGGATGTAGGCATTCTCTCTTCCCAGTCTGTACATCCTACAGTTGCCCTCATCTGTTACTGTGTTCAGTGTTTTGATGTTACTTAATACTTTCAGGATCATGTCTGTCTGTGGGACATTTTGGCATAACAGCTATAAGATTTGAATTTTAAACAGCCAAGTTTTAATCTCTTTATTTTCAATGAAAAAAAACTATTTATTCAATGACCTATATGTTGTAGAATCTTAACTGGAAGGTATGTAACCGCAGATTTGAAGATTGAAAAAATTAAAGAGAAACCTTGCATTCCACCAGTGTTTGTGTTTTACAAACACAAATGCTGAAAGACGAAAAATTGTTCAATGACTATTATATTTATTGCTGGTTCCTAATTATTATATTACGTTCATTGTGAAAATGGCCCTTTTTTGCTTTTTGTTTTTATTTGGATAAAATCTTTTGTGGCTTCAAAGTTGGAACTTGTTCAGTAAAGTTCAGAGTGTCAGTAAGAAATTTGTTAGTTTATTGCTAGAAATAGGATTTTTCCTCAAGAAATTAAATTGATTAGTTAAAGAAGATGCCCCAAAGAAATTCTGTGAAAAAGCATTGAAAAGAATATGAAACATGTACAAGGTACCCTTTACCCGTTAATCAGCTTGTATTAAGAACTGCCATCATACTTATCCAGGAAGAGTAACAACAGGGATGATTAGTCATTGTTTGAAAATATGTTAATTTGCATGATTGAGTCTTATTCATGACAAGAAAATTAAATAAGTATTTATTCTTAATTTTACTTGCAGAGCTTATGTTACCCAGATGTCAACATCAGCAAGGAGCATGCACACCATTCTGTCGCCAGAGAGTCTGCAAGATCAGCATTTCTAGAGCATGAGGACACTTTAAGCCAAAGACTGTTCAATGCTTGGTAAGGTTTGAGTCTGCAAGTTCAGCATTTCTCAAATATGAGGACACTTTAACGACAGGCTTTTCTATTTTTAGCTCTGCTGACCAAAGGCTGTAGAGCTTATGTGATCATTCATGTCTGCCCGTCCTTCTTTTCCCCCATCCAGAAACTTTTTGCTTGTGAGTGTGATATTATAAATGTACCTATACTTTATATGTTCCTATTGTCGATAGGGTGAGTAAAAACACTGTTATTTTCATTTTCTAATCTATCTTTAAATGTGATGAGTTGCTGGTCTTGGAAATGTGAAATTTGGTGCAACGAAGTCAAGCTCCAGCCCCCAGCATCTAAGTTATGAGAGTAAACACATATTTGGGCTCCTTATGCTAAGCGACAAGCACACTTGTCAGAGAATGCACACATTTTATATTTTAATAATCACAGAGACCCTAGCTTTCACTCTGAACTTGATCTGTGAGGAGTTTTTAAGTTGCTATATCAAGAATAGGAACATTGTTGTTACAAGTTCATGACTGGAATTTAAGTGACATGTCTTGCACAGACTGCCTGTTTTTATCAAGAAAAGGCAACTTTGTTCAGGTTTTACCATGGAAGTACAGCTTAGAACTTGAGGTCTCGGATTTATAAAAATAATTTTCCTGTCTGTGGTAAGTGACGTATTGCGATGCATTTTACAAACCCCACAGCTTTGTCTATCTAGAACTAGAACATGAAGTATACAGTCCACAATTTTAGGATAGCCCCATAAAACTTTCAGGACTGACCAAGTATGAAAATCTAGGCCGAGTTTGATATTGGTGGGGCCTAGTGCAATATGTAATATATGGATCAAAATGTGAAAGTCTAGTGAGCACTTTAGCATCCTTAATATCTTCCTGAAATTTAGTGGTTTTGTGGAGGAGGTCAAAGTCTAAGCTGCTTTTGATGCTTGTGGTACTACTTGTAATTTGAGGCAAATTATGATCCAAAATGTGTTTAAAGATATAAAATTCCATGTCTTGAAAAGTAATTGGATTAGACTTGCCACATTTATAGGATGATAGACCATGTTCAATGCTAGTATGTTATATAATATCAGTGACCTTGACCAATTTTTGTGAGGTCACCAGGCCTGTAAAGTTGACAGGTGATTTTGTAATGGCAAGGTGTTGCTTGGATATCAATGGCAAAGAAAATTGAGCCTCCAGATCAAAATTGCACTTGAGTACATTGTACATAAAACTCTACTTGATCACCTATTTTTGGGTCACCATGACCCAATGATGGAGTTTGGCGCTTGCGCAAGATTATTGTTTTTCTTCAATAACTCAAAAAGTTATTACCCAATCTGAACAAACAGACAATGTATGGAAAGCTGAATGTGGGGCACACATTTTGAATACTAACAATTTTTTAATCCCATATGAATATCAAGGTCAAATGGCCAGTTGGAATATAGGGATCATGTTGTGAATGCTGTGCACCCCACAGTTTTTTAGTGAGGCCCATGTAACTTTTTGGACGTATCAAGTGTATGAAAATCTGTCGATGTTGGTGTTGGTGGTGCGACCTGTAGTGTCATAATATACTGGTCAAAATGGTAAATCTGGTGACTATTTCAGCATCCTTAATGTCTTATGGATCTTCATGAAATTAGCAGGATTGTAGAAGAGTTCAAAATCTCTGTTGCTTGTGATACTAGTGGCACCACCCATAATTTGATGCAAATAATGAGTTAAATTGTCTTGAAAGATATGAAGTTTCATATCTTGAAATGTAATTGAAATAGACATGACAAATTTATAATATATATAGATTATGTCCAGTGCAAATATGTTGTATAAGATGAGTTACCTTGACGTACTTTCCTAAGGTGCCGAGACATGTTAAGTTAGAAGAGGTAATTTTGTAATGGTAGGGTGTAGTTTGGATATCAATAGCAAAGCAAATTTAGTCTCCAGATCAAAATTGCATTTGAGTACATTGAATGTAAAAGTCTACTTGGTGACTTTTTGGGGGGTCACCATGTCCCCATGATTGTATGACCGTGACCTATTTTTCAAGGTCATAAGGCACTGCAGAACAGCACATTTTCTTCAATATCTTGATAAAGAATAAAATTAGTAATGCCAAATGTACCAGAAATGTGTATCATGTGGAAATTTGATATTGCATAATATGGCTAAACTAGATTTACTTTTCAAGGCCATGGATTGAATACATTTCACACTTTTTTTTTTCTGGTGATGGTGGTCAGCAGATCATTAGGTCCATGGGTCTCTTGTTAGGAAGTTTAGATGTGAAAGATCGGCATTTCTAGTGTATGTGGATGCTCTAAGGCATTGACTGTCCAATGTGTGTACAACACCAGCATTGCTAGGGCATGGTGATGCTTTGGGCCATAGTGACATGTATATGAACTGTTCAAAGCATTAAATGAGCGGGTATACAAAATCAGCAATTCTATTGCTTAAGGACACTTTGAGCCATAGGCAAAGAGCTGAGTGTATAATTGATTGACAAGATCAGCATTTGTACAGAATGAAAATGCTTTAAAACACAAATTGTTCATTGCTTGGCGAGGTTTGCTTGTGCAAGATTAGCATTTCCAGAGCACGGGCATGCTTAAAGGCATGGCCGATTCAACATGTTCCCTATTTAGTAACTTTTAAGTGTGCAAGATCAGTTTGACTACAGCATGAGGACTCTTACACCAAGAGATTGTTCAATGCTTTATTGTCTCTACACAGATACATCATGTACTGTTGGTTACATTGTAACTTGGTCTTGCTTTTTAGCAGCATTTTTGAATATTTGTTAAAGATCGATAATTTTCAGTGGTTATCTGTAAATGTTCTAAACTGTGTAATCTATGTGCAGTAATTATATGTACAGTGTATATGACAGAGCTGAAAAGTGGCATCACTTATTTTTAATGACAGTCATAATATAGAAATCAAAACTGGTTTAGTCAATATACATGTAAGAACTGTAGTCCACACCTGTGTGACATGTAATGCAGTGTTTCAATCAACTATTGTGACCCTCCATGAATTCAGTGTAGTCACTGAATACACAAAATAGGTTTTCAACTGACAGCTGTAAATCTGTTTCGTGTATTCAATGACAACAGTGTTCCTTCCTGCCATGTGACTGTTCCATCAATTTTGTATGTCTGTGCTGCCACATTTCAACCCAGCTCAGCCGATATCACCCAGTATCACTCCAAAATTTAATGTGCATCTGTTCGTCATGT
Organism: Hermodice carunculata; assembly: GCA_964020975.1. Taxonomy (NCBI): domain Eukaryota; kingdom Metazoa; phylum Annelida; class Polychaeta; order Eunicida; family Amphinomidae; genus Hermodice; species Hermodice carunculata. Next base: position 85,929,082 of record OZ026612.1, read on the forward strand.
TAGATAGCAGGGAAAATTTAAGGTCCATTAGAATTGGGGATATCAAATAAGTCACTGGAGCCCCACAAATATAAGTTGGTTTGACCCAAAGACCTATAATTCCACATATAACATTATGATACCACATCCTTCAGCAACATACTGAGCATTAAGAAAATTCACCCACCATAATCAAAGATTACGGTGTTTTTTTTTTTTTTTTCTTATAACCAGTGTATTATACATGCATGTAAATAATCTAAAATTTATTGTAGAGCTGTATACACTACAAAGTAAGGTGTACATAACCAGTCAACTGTATGGTGTAACATTATTAATGTGAAAGCCTTTCACATGCCCATCATCAGTGTGACATGTACAAAATGACATGGAACTTTGACCTCCATAAGTCGTGGCCTAGGTGACCATATGCATGCAGCCTGTGCCATGCAAATGCTGTTGAGTAGAAGACACAAGTTTCTGGAAGATTGATGGGTCTCTGACTATTAAACTTAAAGGACAAGTTTTAATTGTTCACAAAAGTATTGATGATTGCACAGTTCATACGTCTCTTCTGTTTTTGTTTTTTTTCTGTGTGTAATTAAAAAAAGGTGAGACAAATATTTCTGATTGATGATAGATCTATTTTTCTATGTGACAGTAACAGTTTTGATTTGTTGCTTGCTAGGCATGAGGAGGGACTTGCTGGCATCCTTCAAGAAGTGGCACACAAAAAGGGAAATAATGGTGGGTTATGCCATTACTTTGGTAATGCACCTGTAACATGTTGATCTATGGTCAGCTTGCCAAGAAGAAAAAAAAAAGGCTTAGCATTCTAGAAATTCTACTGTGTACATGTTTGTAAAATTTTATTTTTGAAACAGTGAGAAGACCTTATCCAATATAAGCTTAAGAGACTTGCAGTGTTTTGACTTTGACATGTAACACTGATATTGCTGTCTTGCTTGAGCATGAACATAGTGTAGATACATATTAAGTGTATTGAGCTTTTTATTATTTCTGTTATAAGCCAGATACAAAACTTATTTATTTCAAGGGAGACATTTTATTTAGAATCCCTGCTCACAATACAGAATTATTACATTTCAATTTATGACTTGTATCTTAATAAGATACCATTACATTATATTTAATTTTATGAATTGTACCTTGATAGCATACCATTACAATGTATACATGTATTTATATCTCTTGGTGGTTCCGATGCTACCTGGCTTTTTGGCCATACTGGGAGTCTCCCAACTATTTCAATCTGCAAATGTTAAACATGCAAATATCTTTTCATGGTCAAATAAAGAGTTTCTAACTTATCATCCTGAATGCAGCTCAAAGTACGGAGAACAGTGTATTAAGTTGATAAAAGAGGAAAAACAGGTAAGCATACACCATGCTGCCCCTATTTTTATTGCTCTTTGTTGGCATTACACATACATTATTTTTGTCACTGGCTGTGATTTTGAATTTTTCATCATATAAAGATCATATCTATAGACAAGATTTTTTTCTGATGTGATTACAGTGCCATCGTTGTTAAGTACCATAGCTAGACAGTTGCTGGCCACAGTGAGGTGGTTCAATAACCTGCAGGGATCCATTTTTCCACACCATGGGGTAAGTTTAAGGATGCTTCATATCCTGGTGCTCCATGTCAATATTGATTGCAAATTGTTGTTATTGAGGGGCTCATCAATTGTCTTATCTGCTGAAAAACTGAGAGCAAGTTATATTGATACATGTATTATACTTTCCCCCTATTCCAACCCACTTGACAATCCATTCAAATTCTGTTCATAAAATCAAAATTTTTTACTTGGCTCAGAGCCACATGCTTCAAAAGTTTTACATGCCTTGATTAGAATTTCACTTGTACTGGGGAACGAAGCGTACAAATTGCTAAGCCCATCAGAGATACTTGTAAACAAATTCCAGCACATGTTCAAGTATACTTTATGAGAGATAAGGACAGAAAATATGACAAATTGGAATGGCAGAAATGTACATGTACCTCATATGAAACCATTTAGAGGAATATCGGATTGTTTTACTTGCTTTTCATGTATAGCTGGTCAATGCAAAACAGAATACAGGATATGATATTGTCACATGTGCTGTAAAACTAGTCATCTTTGATAATTTCTTTGTCGCCTCTGTCTGATTTGCAAAGTTCCTGTTTAAAAAATAGAATAAAATAAAATAATATTATTGTAAATGCAGTCCATTTATTGTCTTCAGTTGTCCAAGGAGGCCATGCTTGACCAGTTTTCTGGTTGTCTGGACTGGTGAGTTGTTGAGCAGCTTTATTGCATGACATTGTTTTATGTACTATATCTGTATGCTTGTCTTAGATGTGTGTGTTTTACACCAAGGCCCCTGCAAAAGTCAACACTGTATTCAACACAGTAAGTCCTTGTAAATGACATTTTAGATCTAAAGATTAACTCAGAAGAATATCATCTCATAAAATACTATCACAAGCATATATCATGTACATGTAATTGAGCATGTGGATGTACATGTACTCAGGGTGGACAAAATAATGTAAGAAGAGGAGGAGGAGGAAATTTTATGTCCTAGATTATAAAAAATATCTTTTGTGTACACAATGTGTTGGTCTCATGTTCTAATTTGACAAACTGTTACCTCAGCAATTTTTGCATTTTGTGTCCATAACAAACTACTGTTTTCACCCGAAAAGTTCTGTCAGGTAATATAAATAAAACCATTAGATCAATAATTTCCAGCAAAAAAACTGTACACATACATATAAATATATAATGAAAATATTTGAAATTCATTGAATGCAGGATAAATGCCCTATGCCTTCAGTATGTGCTCAGTCTATTGTGATTGGTGTTGCAGAATGTGGATATGCTTTCAGCAATATAATTACATATTCCATATATTGTATACCATGTACACATGTGTAGCTTATGACAAGTGGGCACTATTGTTTGTAGGAAGACTGGGCCAGTTCGATGTGTAGTGTGGCATCCACATACTGCCAAGTTTGCTGTGGCCTCTCATGATGATACTGTTAAGGTGTACACTGTTGCCAAAAGTGACATCATCCCAACACTGAAACACAAACAACAGAAATATGTGGCAGACCTTGCATGGAAGTAAGTATATACATATACAATGTATAACTTTTTTTGTATTCATGTACATTCACCCATACCTGATCAGAGTACAACCGAGGCAATAGCTTTCCTTGGTTCGGGTGTGCCCAACCTGCAGCAACAAAAGCTATTGATCTAGGGTGTGCCATCATGAGTGGTCTAACATACAAATCTCATCAAATATGTTTTGCAGCAATGAGATATTTAAGTACAAATGTTCAGACAGACGACAATTTACATCTGGGCACTTTTGGGTGATTTGAGCGGGAGAGGGTTGACCCAATGGGGACTGAGTCAACAACTTTCCTTGATGCATTCTCGGCACAATATGCCAGGTTAAGCTGTTGACTGATAGGACGTTGTTCTGACAGAGACCGTGCAGATGACATGTACATCATGTGTTCCTGTGCTCCTCTTACATGTACATGGTGTTTTTATGGCACACATTAAGAGTGGCCATACTGCTTAGCAATTATCTGTTATAATTTCTAAAAGTTGGCGCCAAAGGCTTAAACGGTACAGAGTTAGGGAATCCAGTATTTTGTTATGTAAAGCTGGAATAAAAAAGATGGAACAATTAATATTAATGATGCTTGCAGTTTGTATTATGTAGACTTTTATGATTATAAATTATTAATTAATAATTATTTGGCTTCGTTTTGTTATAAGATTCAGATGATGAGACATGAAATTATTAAATACTTTATGTCTTTCTGGTGATATAACATGGGAATCAGAAATAACTCATGATCAGAGAGTGCAAGAAACAGCCAATGGCTGTTTTTCTATGCCATACTCACCTAGGGATGGTTCATTATTTTTACAAGAGCACAGACCATACATTTGAGAGCAAGGGCTACATGGTGCTGTATACTTTTAACAGTGTAACAAAATAATCAAGTAGTCTTGAAGCAATCTGTGGATTTCTGCTGCAAACTTTTTAAAAAACAGTAGAAACTCTTATGTGAAAAAAAAAGAAGAAATATTTATGTGGAATGTCCAATAAATGTTGCTGATACATTTTCACTTGGAATATGAATCAAATGTAAGACTTTCCAATTTTTGGGGGCAGATAGCAGCACCCAGGGGCAGACAGCATGAGCCAGCTGCAAACCACATTAGTGACAGGGCTGCTGGCTTATGCTCTATAATGCTGGCAGCTGTCAATCCACTTCTCACACAACTCTTGCATTTAAACAACAATCAGAGGTATACAACTGTAATTACTACATAAAAGATCCAATCATTCATTGAGCAAAAGTACATGACTTTATAGCTTCCTAATATATCATAGGCACAACAAAACACACCACTACACTCATGTGAGTAGAAATAAATTGATAGGCATAAATGATTTAAAATGAAAGTTATTTGATGAATATAGGTGAGCAAATGGATCAATATGTGCAGTGATGAGTGGTATAGAGTAAACTGGGATGTTATGTACAATTACTGAACAGTTAGATCTGCTTCCATCCCGTTCACCTGGATTCATATTTTACATGTTATACAATTTTAATAGGACAGAGCAGCAGCCAGAGTGGCACACAGCATTGGTGGGTGGCAGACAGGAACACACAGTGGCATCAAGGAACATTATTGAGCAGCTTTGCTACTGACTAACACAGTGTCCCTCTAGCTACAACTGTCTGTCACCCAAAATGTGGATCCATCAGTCAGTGTTTTACATTGAAGTGTGTCTAGTTGAATGATGGTCTTAGATTCTGCAGCTTTTCATGCAACTTTCATTTCCCTTGACAATTCAATGCCCTTATTTTTCTGTCACCAATTATAGACTAGTAACATGTACCTGCAGTGTGTTATACAGCCTGTGTTTTTTTTTTTTTTTTTTTTTTTTTTTTTTTTTTTTTTTTTTTTTTTTTTGATGCATTGTGATTATTATATATTTTGTGAGCCACACTTTGTTGTGGACTGGATGAAAGTGGAGTTTTTCCAGCAAGGTGCCAAAGACCATTAAATGATGCAAATATAGCCCATGAGAGGATCAGTATAACTCACAGCATGGTCCTAGTGAACAGAAATATGAATTGTCTCAACCCCAGCAGACACAATAAACAACAGTGACATACTAGTAAACTTATAATTAGGTACCATGGAAACTCATAGCTTATGTCTCTTGTTATTGGTTTTCAACTAATGACAAGAATGGGTTTTTAGCATTAAAAATCACAAGTTGTTCCAGTAATTCATTTTACATACAATGTATGGTTGCCTTACAGTGCAGATATATGTGGAATTATATGAATATCAAAATTGTTTTACAGTTTGCTGAACAATTTTGTCTTCAAACTCAGTGGAATATCTGAGTAAACCTTGTCTTTTGGACATACTGTTTGGTATTGAATTAGAAGTGGTTTATAATATTTTAGTAGTGGAGCCTTGAACACATGTACATGGAACAGTGCTCCTTTCCTTGCAGACCATTCTCTGCCTCAGTGTTAGCGGTTGCGTGTCAGGCATGCATACTCATCTGGCATGTGGACCCAGTGTCATTGGCTACCAGGTGAGTGCTACTCAATTAAATAATCTACATGTTTGGAGTTGCCAGGAATGCACCAGGTTGTTTCTCTGCTTTGCATTTGAGGCTTCAGAATTGACCAATCAGTGGCTGCTGCTTGCCTGAATGCATGTCTTGGTACATTGTAAGTTATGTGTTATCAGTTATAACTTGGGTTTGACCAGAGGGTATTAAATTTCTACATATTTACTATGCTGTTGTTTGCCTTATGTACATGTACAACAGATTTTTACCTCATTTGGATTGTTAGGGAGCTGAGGTTATAGGATGGTCCATTGTCAATACACATGTACTCCATCTGTTCATCCATCCAAAATTCACATTTCCAACTTCTCCCAAATTATTGGCTGGATCCTGCTCAAAATTGATGGGGATATACCTTACCTTGTCAGGTCTCTACCAAATTTGTTCTCCATTTTTGACTTCTCAAAAACTATAATGAAGATTACACTAAAATTTGAAAATGAACATACACCCTATGGAAGTATCAGTCAAAATTGTTCACAAGATGGCATTGCTCTCAATCTGATTTTGAAAAAAAATATAATAATCATATTAATAATAATATTAATGATGATGATAATAATAATAATAATAATAATAATTATAAAATCAATTCTTGTACTGAGGAGTTAATCTTAATGCATACATTTGTATTGATTACTATATGTAAGTCAGTGAGGATTGCCATGGTTATAATCAATTTTGGCTTAGAAAATTTTCACCTTGATTGACTTCAAATTTTGTGAGGATTTAGCTGGGATTGCTCTCTACTCAGTCCCTTCAAATGGCCATTCTCCTGTGATTTTTAGCTCATCTGATGTGTCAGTAAGCTGAGCTTTTGTGAGGGTCTGTCGTCCGTTGTCCGTCCACAATTTAAATTTTGGACTTCTTTTTCAAAACTCAGCCAGATTCACTTCAAAATTGGTGGGAATGTGCCTCGGGTGGGTCTCTACCAAGTTTGATCAAAATTAATGGTCACACTCCATTAATTTTTTCGATTTTTTACAATTTTTTTTGTTCTTTTTTGGGTCAAATCTTAAAAAATCTTCTCCAAAACCACTCCCCAATTGCTTCAATATTGCACAGGGACCCCCCGGGAACTCCTAGTTCTGAATTTGTTCACCAAGTGGCACTGGAATTTTCTACTTTTTAATGATTTTTTGTGTGTTTTTGCTCTTTTTGACTTCTTTTCCAGAACTGTCACTCAGATTAAGCTGAAACATGGTGGATATGTTCCTTGTGGAAGGGTCAAACAAACTTGTTCACTAGGTGGCACTGCTGTGGATTCCTGATTTTAAACGATTTTTTTTTCAGTTCGGGTACTTAATCGGTCAATGCAGCTTTCCTATTGATTACTATGTAAGTCTATGGGCATTCTGATGCTAATTCACATTTTCGACTTCTTCTCCAAAACCGTCATCCACATTGACTTCAAACTTGGTAGCAATGTATCTTGGGTGGGTTTCTACCAGGTTTGTTCAATGGTCATGATCCAGTGATTTTTTGGATTTTGAATGGGTTTTTTTTTTTTTTTTTTGTTTTTTTGTTTTTTGGACAAATCTTACAAAATCTTCTCTACAACCACTCACCCAATTGCTTTGATATTACATGTACATAAGAACACTCTTAGGGGCTCTTAGTTTTTCATTTGTCCACCAGGTGGTGCTGCAATTGTTTCCAAATTTTTCATGAATTTTTGTCTGTTTTCGTTATAATGCCCTCCTTCGAAGAAGGTGGGGCATATAGCTTTGCACATGTTGGTCGGTCTGTCGGTTGGTCGGTGGGTCGGTCTGTAGACTGTGGTTTCCGCAGTATAACTCAAGAAGTTTTTGAGCCAGGACTTTGATACTGTACAGGTGTATCATTCTAGTCAAAAGCTAGGCAAAGTTTGAAGATGGGTGACCTTGACGTAATTTCCAAGGTCACAGTGGTACCTGAGTTCACTTTGGTTTCCGCACAATAGCTGAAGAGGTTTTTGAGCTAGGACTTGTATATTTCACAGGATTATAGTCCATATTTGGTGCTAGGCGAAGTTTGAAGATGGATGACCTTGACCTCATTTTAAAGGTCGCAGAGCCACTTAACTGAATACAGTTTCATGCTTTCTGCAAGATAACTTATACCTTGGAGCTAGGACTTTTATATTTCACAGCTTTATGGTTCTCTGTAAGGGATAGGTTGAGTTTGAAGATGGGTGACCTTGACCCAGTTTTCCGGGTCACAGAGAGATTGTAGAATTCCTGTTGTTTCTGCACAATAACTCAAGAAGTTTTTAAGTTAGGACTGGGATACTTTACAGGTCTATAGTTCTTGCTAAGGGCAAGAAGAAGTTTAAAGTTTGGAGACCTTGATTTAATTTCCAAGGTCACATTGGTACCTGAGTTAACTTTGGTTTCCACATGATAACTGAAGAGGTTTTTCAACTAGGACTTTTATATTGCGCTGGATAATTGTCCGTATTCGGGGCTGGGTCAAGTTTGAAGATGGGTGACCTTGACCTAATTTCAAAGGTCACAGAGCCACTTGGTTGAATACTGTTTCTGCATGATAACTTGCATTTTAGAGGTAGCACTTTTATATTGCATAGCTTTACGGTTGCTTATAAGGGCTAGTTTGAGTTTGTAAATGGGTGACCATGACCGAGTTTTGAGGGTCACACACAGACAGTAGACTTCCTGTGGTTTTTGTACAATAACTGAAGAAGTTTTTGTGAATACTGCACCGCTATATAGTCCTTGTTAAGGGCTAAAAGAAATGTTAAGTTTGGTGACCTTGATCTAAATTCCAAGGTCACATATTCACCTGATTTAACTTTGGTTTCTGCATGATAACTGAAGAGGTTTTTAAGCTAAGACTTTTCTATTGTGCAAGATAGCAGTTTCCATGTCAATGAGGGCAGGGGGACATCTATGTTTTGCAAACATATCTTGCATACTTGGGCCTAGGTCAAGTGAAAATGAGTGACCTTGCCCTAATTTCCAAGGTCATAAAGCCACTTTGCTGAATATGGTTTCTAAATGATGACTTACTTTTCAGCTATAACTTTTATATTCTCCAGGTTTTTAGTCTTTTTTTTTTTAAGGACTAGGTTAAAGTTTAAAGATATGTGACATTGATGTATGATCAACCTTCACTAATTTTGTAAGGTCACGAGTGCCCCAACTACCACTATCAATAGGGTAGCGAGGGCAACGGTAATGAGGGCGGGGGGCATCTATGTTTTACAAACATATCTTGTTTGTGACTTCTTCTCCAGATCCATTATTCAGTTGAAACTTTGTGGATATGTTCCTTGTGAAAGGGTCAAGGAGAGGTGTTCTTTAGATAGCACTGCTGTGGATTCCTGATTTTTAACGATTTTTTTCAATTCTGGTACCTTTTGGTAAATGCATCTTTTCTGTTGCTTACTATGCAAGTCAGTGGACACTCTAATGGTAATTCACATTTTGGACTTCTCTGCAGAAACTATCCTGCAGATTCACTTCAAACTTGGTGGCAATGTACCTTGGTCTCTACCAAGTTTCTTCAAATGGTCATACTCCAGTGATTTTTGGATTTTTATGATTTTTTTCGAAAATCTTGAAAAAAGTTTTAATAGAAAAGTTTAACATGGGAATTTCTTATAATGGTTTTAAGTTAAATAAGTTTGGCCAGATTTGTGGCAAACTTGGAAGGGATGTACCTTTTATAAGTGTTTACCTACATTTATTTTGTGCAAATGGTCATGCGCCAGTGATGTTTGGACGTTGGCCTCATTCCCAAGGTCACAGGACAACTGACACGAAATTTACTGTTCACTTGATAAATTGAGATCTGTTTTGAGTTAGGACCTTCATGTTGCACATTTTAATGTTTCTCTATGAAGGTCATGCTTGGACAGTACATGAGTGACCTTGACCTCATTTCTGGGGTCACAGTGCAACATACATGATTAATATTTTACTCTTCACTATAACTTTAGAACTACTTGAACTGGGACCTTGATGTTGCACATGTTAGCGTTCTTCTGTAAAGGTCAGACTTGCTCAAAACATGGGTGACCTTGATCCTATCCCAAGTTCACAGAGCTGCAAGTGTGATGAATGTCTAGGTCAGCTGAGATTGGGTTGTTCACACATCCCTCTTGTTGAATTCTCACGTTTTTTAGCTCTTCTCACTTCTCAGTCAGCAGAGCTAATAAGATGTGTTTACATTCATTGTCCATCTGACAATTAGGCCAAATGACTTCTTTTTCTCTTATGGAGAATGAGTAGTGAGTCCATGGCTTATACATATAAAATTATTAAAATTGCTTCCAAAAATGTTTGATGATCCATCAACTAGCATGATGGCAAGGTCCATTTCCATGCCCCCCAGCAGTTCGGAACAGCTATTGTACACATAAACAATCACAAAGATACACCATTGCACGTATTGCTTGGCAGGTCATCTTTATCCTTCTTGTGCATACATGTACGTGTGTGTGTGTGTGGGGGGGGTCCCAACACACACATATACACAAGAAGGATAAGGAGGGAGGCTTTGAAAGGTAAACCCTTGCATCTATGATATGGGTGCTGCCAATTTCCTGGTGTCTGCACAACAACCTGGAATGTTGTAGTTGTACACAGGCATTTCTAAAGCATAGAAGTGTCCAGAGCCCTGACAGTGTGTATCTGCATTCACTTCACAAGCTATAGTAATGAACTGTCTACAATGTGTCCTATTCATCACAGTATACTCAGACATCACACCTAGCAATCCTGGTGACAGAAACAGATGTCACTGGCCAAGATTTCATAATACAGTGAAACATCCCTTACCGAACACCTCCTTATACTGAACACTTTTTCTTGGTCCCAATTGTATATTTTTTTTATAAGCAAACGTCTCAATCCTGAACACTGTTGTACGGTCCCAAGGACGTTTGGTAGAGGGAGGTTTTGCTATATAGGTATTGAGATACATTGTATTTAAATGAAGGGAGTGAATATTCTTTAAAAAGACTGTTCCTGGCTGAACTTGCAAGGAGAACACATTGCTACAGGAGATGCTAGATGTGTGTACCTTTGTGTTTCAGGCCATCGTCTAGCTCAGTGCAGGTACTTAGTCAGTCTGGGCACGAGCCTGTGTCCAGTCTGTGCTGGGACCCTAAGGGTGGAATACTTCTATCTGCATCCCCAGCTGATACGTCTGTGATGGTAAGGCCAAAAAATTATGAAAAAAAAAGGTTTTCAAAGTTTGTTGAATTTGAAAATCAGTGCAAAACTTAAAAGATAGCTTACCAAAACCAGGTTAAGGTACTGTTTGCACTATTTAAAGATATGTTGCATCCTGAAGGTGTACCCCCGTGTGAATGAACAGGGCCAGTATATCGCAAAATTGTGCGAGAATCTATTTGGATTTTTGTCAATTAGTTTTCTTTTTAAAGAAAAACTAGTTTAGCAGAATCTTTACGAGAATGGATTCTCACATTCTCGCCAAAATTCTAGCCCTGATGAGTACGGCAGAGTTTGTACATATTATTTCTCATGTTTATCAGTATTTGATCTATTCAATATACTTCAATACACTTCATACATGTTCACAAGACAAGTCCAAAAGTGATTCTGTTTTGAGCTGAATAAATAAAAAAATGCATGGACCACTCTGACCATTAGCCAATTTACCAAATGCTAAATAAATATGTCTTGAATTTGGCTAATGAAATGTCTTAATGGCTAAAAAAATTTTAAATGAATTATTGAAGGCCTACAATAAAGTCAATGTTGTATAAAGCATGCAAACACAGCTGCTATCTTGTCTCTGATGATTTTACATGATGTAATAAAATTGGTCTGACTCAAGGATTGAGGTTTGCATGGTTTAATTGCCAAGCGTGTCCTTTTTCAGGCTCATTCACATCTGTATGTGCATGAATTTGAAACTCAAAATTAAAGTTTCAAATTCATGCACATACAGATGTGAATGAGTGTGAAAACGGACAGACGGTGGCAATGAAACCATGCAAACCTCAATCCTTGTGTCAGACCAATTTTCCAGAGACAAGATTATCACAGCAGCTGTGTATGCATGCTTTACACAAGAGTGTATAACATCCATGCACATGTAATTGGCATCAATGTGCATGCTTGCATATACATAATATGTAGACAAACACACACACATACATGTATACATGAACAATATGTTATTTATGTAGTGTATTGTTCCATAGTGGTCACATAATGTATGTACATAGTGCCATATTCTATTTTTTTCAACAGGCTTGGGATGTTGCTCTTGAAACATGTGTTCCACTGCGCAGAGTTGGGGGTGAGGAGTGTCCCAAATGAGGTGGTCACCAGATGGTGCCAAAATGTTCTCTGCCTGCCCAGGTTCAATATTCAGGTCAGTAAAGATGAGATAATAATCAGAATATTGGTTATGTTGACAGTTCTGGTTCATTTTACCTTTAAAGATTGTTTTTAGTGTGACTAGCCAGGGCCTGCATTTTGCAGATTGTGTGCCCAGGACAAGCAAACATTTCAGAGAACTTAGTTGGACAACCAAATACAGGAAAGTGACAAGTAAAACTTTATATATATGAACCTATCATGATAACAGGGTTCACTTGCATGAATTAATTACAACATAGCATGTTGGGATAATGGCTTAAACAGCCCAGCATGGAGTACCATGCCTCTTGATTCATCTATTAAGATCATGAGCTTTTTTCAGAAATGCTATTGAACAGTTATTTGGTGTATTGAAATTCTCTAGTACCCTTCTTTTCATTATGAACTTCAAGGTTCTTTCTTGATGGAGAGAGAGAGAGAGAGAGAGAGAGAGAGAGAGAGAGAGAGAGAGAGAGAGAGAGAGAGAGAGAGAGAGAGAGAGAGAGAGAGAGAGAGAGAGAGAGAGAGAGAGAGAGAGAGAGAGAGAGAGAGAGATAGAGAGAGAGAGGAGAGAGGAGAGAGAGAGAGAGAGAGAAGAGAGAGAGAGAGAGAGAGAGGAGAGAGAAGAGAGAGTCGAGAGAGAGAGGTACACTGTCAGCTCCTTGTATCTTGGTCAGTATGTACTAAGGAGCTAAAGTTGAAGCAAACTGTCCTAGCATTCGTAACAGGACCAACCGACAAAGATAAGATTTATTACAATCTTTTTATGCCTCTCCTTGCCCAGACATTGGTGTTTGGACATGTACATGTATTATCATTTCAGGATGTCCAGATATTTCGTCAGTCAATTATATGTTTAAAAAAAAGAGAAAAAAAATCTTGGACAGATTTTGCTCAAATGTGGCACAGATCAAGGTACTTCTTAGCACTGAGACTAACTGATTAGATTTCCAGGTCATCCTGACATAATTGTCCATTAGTGTAACCTTCATATATATATACTGACTACCACACATCACGAAATGACTTGAGATATTCTGATCAAATTTGATAGTTCATAAGGCTAAAATTAACTGGCAAGACTTCAGGCTCCCTGTTACCTGTTCATAGACAAGGATGCAACATGCCACACCTATTCCCCAGTTAGGTCGTGTTTCACATACACTGTATGTCTGAAAAATGCCTAGAGAGAATGTATGCACTTAGGTACCTCCCGAGGCTACTGGTACATACTGATTAAATTTGTGAAATATTACTCCTAGGGGAGGCATATCATTTAACACACACATTCACGCTTCTTGTAGCTCTGTGCTATGTGTTTCCAGGGTATGGGAAACTCACACCTGGAACTGTGAAAAGTGGTCCCAGCTGTCTGGCCATGTCCAAGTAAGTCTCACTGTGAAACTGTTTAACTCATTGTATTCTTAAATGTCAGTGTTGTGGTGAGTGAATCTGGCATTGCCAGTTAAATCATGCTCCTTCTACCCAAGTGGCAGCTGGAGTGTGACTTAAGTATAAGGAACTTGAATTAATTGCCCAGTAGTTTTATTGGGGGAAGTTGGTCATTACTGTAGCATGTGTTAAAGGGCAGTGTAACATTATTGTTGTAGTTTTATGAATGCAGTCCTCTGCAGTAGTAATGTGCTACCTTTTTTCATTGACATAGATGTGATGAAAGTTAATGTTATTTCTCAAATATTTCTAAGTGTAAAACAGGGAACAATAAGAAATAATTTCCACTTGTCTGCAAGGCACAAAATCGATCAGAATTTGCAGATTTGCATTGCAAATTTGGACAAAAGCAGTTTCTGCAGCAGAATTGACCTAGTGTGGACAAGCCCTTTAAAATAGTGGTTTTCTGACAACCACAATGACCAAGATGGTTCTTAGACAGAGTTAACCCTTAAAGCGCTGATTTAAGACTGAGTCAACAGCTTTCCTGGGGGCACTTTGCGTGCAATGCATGCAAAGTGCCCCCAGGAAAGCTTTTGACTAAGACTACTTTTTGCTTTAGACTAGGCTTGCTGGTATTTGAATAAAAGGTATCTTCATGAGGAATTTGAATCTAACCATTCTATGTTTAACAGTAATGAGAAAACGACATTTTTTTAATGTATATTTGTTAATTTGGTATTTAGGCAGCTTGCTGGAGCCCAGATGGCAACATTCTGCTGTTTACCACAACAGGAGAACCAACCATATTCTCCTTAACTTTCACGCAGCCGAAGCAGACAGGAAGTACCATTGGTGGGTCCAGGGTGGCAGTTGGTTGTGTTGACCTATCAGAAGTTTTAATAGATTCAGGTGAAGGGAAAATCAGGTACATGTATTTGAGCACAGGATTAAAAGATCCCTTCCTTGCTTGAATTTTTCTCCCCAGACTGAGGCACTATATTATACTTAACAGCACATTCCATGCATGTAATTGTGACTTGAAAAGATTTTGCATGAATTTTGGAATCCAGGAAAATTTCACTTTTTTTGGGCACACAGTTTCAAAATGGGCGGGAAAAATATGAGCTGGGATTAATGGCAAGATTTTTAAACAAGGGCACTTAGAGCTTGGTCCATGTAATATGTGAACACGGTGAGCTACATCACTCTGGGAAGAAGGCAGACTCTGATGTTCAATTATGTCATAAATGTAAATTTAAAGTGATACATATATAATTACCCAGTTACTAGTATATTGCATTTATGGCCACTTGCTAATCATGTGAAACCCACTTTTATGCAAATGCATTTTAATTTGTATTCCAAATTTAGTATCACCATGTTTCAAGTATTATGGTAGAAAACTTCCCAGTTTTGATATATCATGTCTTTTTCAGTGTTGGAGGGTTAGTCCAGAACATGATTTGGGACCCAACAGGAGAAAGACTAGCTGTACAATTCAAAGGTAAAACCCACCTGAATTTTACCAAATTATCACATTGTTGCAAGGAAATATGTATTGTGTCACTTTAAAATGGTGTCTAAGAGGTCGTGCTTCTAGTTTACAGTAGTTGTTTTTCCTTTGAACCATTAATTCGCTCAATTAAGTGTGTCAACCCAAAATATATGTGCTATAAGACCATTAACTGTGACAGCGATGGCTGATATCAATTAGACAAGGGTGTGCTGTTATGTTTTACTGAAACCTTTAAATGGCCTAGTAGAAAGCTATGTTGCATTGTACACGTTTCATATAGATATAAATTCTTGTACAAAAATGGAGGTTCAGGTCTGTAGGTCACCAAGTGATTGAATAAAGCTGTAATAGTTTGTCCGTCAGAAATGGTTATATTCAAGTTGAGTTTGTTGCTTTTTTTTTTTCTTTTGAAATAAAAATCTGCATGTTTCATATTTTGTGTATACCAGGTACACAGTGTAGTTATAACTTTAGCAGCTATTTCTTTTAATTCAAAGTAACATGTAGTTAATGTCTTTGTTTTCCCCTTCAGGGAACTCCAATGAATTTATAGCATTATTCCAGACAAGACTTTACCCTATGCTTGAACTAATGCCATGGTAAGTGACCTTTTCCAAGAGTGAACGGATGCATACAGGTAACTGCTAAAATTAACATAAATGAGTGTAGGTATGTAAGTTAATTGGTTAGGGAAGCCTAACCAATAGTTTTTGAGAACCATCTGTGACAACTTGTGCATGTTCTTGATTAACCCTTTCTCTCTAAAACTGGACAAAACCAGATGGAAGTCAAATGTCTGCTTCAGTGTTGAATGAATATGGAGTCAACAACTTTCCTTGACATGGGTTAAATGCTAAATGCTCAACTTGTGACAAGGACATGAAGGAAAGATGTTGACTTGGGGCATGTTATCTTGTATGTCTCATCAACAATTCTCATTCAAATTTTTCTTCATTTCTGTTGAAATTAGTCAAAACATAATAGATGACATTTGAGCACCAGGCAGTTTTGGTTGGTGTATTAAAAATAGAGAACCTTCATTAAGGTGGCACAAACAAGGCTAGGCACTTAGAAGAGTGCTGTGTTCAACCCGCTCTCCTGTTTTGGTTCTTATTTTTAGACCCATAAAACATATATTCTTGTTGCTTAGGATCTCTAGATTATATATACACCAAGAAAAAATTTTTGAATCATTTTTTGGGGGGGAAAACGGACATTCTACGAAAGGGTCCAATTTGGAGATATTTCTCGTGATTCTCAAAAAATATAGTACTTGACCCGTAAAGTGCTAATCACTGCTACAGTTGTTTTCTCATTACCGTTAAACATATAATGGTTAAAAGATTCAAATTCCTCATGAAGATACCTTTTATTCAAATACCAGCAAGCCTAGTCTGAAGCAAAAAGTAGTCTTAGTCAACAGCTTTCCGTGGGACACTTTGCATGCATTGCACGCAAAGTGTTTCAAGGAAAGCTGTTGACTGAATCTTAAATCAGCTCTTTTAGGGTTAAAAAATAAAAAATTTGCAAAATGAAACTTCGTAGACATGCCCAGGACTAGTTCCTTGCGTTTTGGAATATGTTTTTTTAGGCAGTTTTATGCCCCCTAAACATGAAGAAGTGTTTGTCTTCATGAGCATCATAATTAATATTCGATTACAATTTATCTATTGCATTTATGGAAAAAGTGAAGGAACCAGTTGCTATTGTGAGATATGTATTTTTGTCAGATTATAAAAAGAAGAAAAAATGTGTGCTTTAAATTGGTATTACATGTAGCTGTGTTATGTATAATATTTGCAGTGGATTTGTGCGAGGGGAGCCTGGTTTGGTACCTCACCTCATTACATTCCAACCTAACTTTGACAAAGGTGCTCTGCTTACTGTGGTAAGATCTGCTCTTCTACCCAATATGTTTTGACATTTCCTTTTATGTATTGAAATTAATGCCGTCACTGCAAACTGCTGTTTAGATAATTCAATGATGCTCTAAGCACTATTAATTCTTTATACAGTTGAGATATTTCATATTCCAGTGTAGGGTCATCTATGCCCAGTCATTTCTCAGGACACGGCATGTACATGTATCATACTTAACTTTGCTTTGAACTGATGCCTTCCTGGGTATATTTTCTCATAAATGTGATCAAGAAGTTTTTGCAGAATGATTGAACTTTTAAGAGAGAGCTGTCACGTTAGTTGTAACATTTAACATCTTGCGTGGTTTCAGAAACTGAAGCAAAAACTACGGAATATTATACTGAACCCCAATGAAAAGTATCCACATGCCAATTTTGAAGTATTTTATTGTTTATACTTGAAACATTTCATACCTAGACGTGCTTAGAACTTAACAAAGCATTCACTTTTCTGGCGTAAAAATAATGTCACGCTCTACCGACATTAACGTCACTTACAGGCAAAAAATGTCATTAACTGCCCTAATTGAAAGTCACACAAATTTTTCTGTTCAATATGGGATGTGGCCACCTCGAGCATCAACACATGCTATACATCTGCGGCGCATACTGCTGACCAGGGTTTGAATTCTGTGTTGGGGAACATTATTCCATTCTTCCTGCAGAGCTTGGATCAGCTGGTTTCGGGTAGTAGGCCTAGGTGTCCTCCGTTGAATACCTTGGCCTAACTGATCCCACAAATGTTCAATAGGGCTCAGATCGGGTGAGAACGCTGGCCATTCCATGACATTGATGTTGTTCTCATTGAGAAAGTTCATTGTTAATCTTGCAGAGTGTGCACGTGCATTGTCCTGCTGAAAGATCGCCAGATCTTGATGCTGCTCCATAAATGGGACCATGTGCGGCTCCAGCACCTCATCAATGTACCGCCTAGCATTGAGGATCCCTTGAATGACCACTAGGGGTGTCCGGTAGCGGTTGCTGATGCCTGCCCACACCATGACAGAGGGTCCACCCCATCGATCTGCCTGACGGACACAGGCATCTGCATATCTCTCCCCAGTCCGGCGCCACACACGTTCTCTGCCATCTGCTCTGGTGACACAAAAACGGGACTCGTCAGTAAAAAGGACGGTATTCCGCTGCTGGCGAGTCCACCTGGAGTGTGCTCTACACCACTGCAGTCGTCTTTCTCTTCTGGGTTGGGTCAGCAGGTTACCCCTGTAAGGTCTTCTGGCTCTTAGGCCACTGCTCCTCAGTCGCCTCTCCACAGTAGAACTACTGACAGGACGGTGATTCACCCCTTGAGTCTCACGGGCTGTTTGGGCTGCTGTACGGAAACGGTCTCGCAGGTGCATCAGCCGGATGTGACGGTCTTGGCCAGGTGTTGTCACTCTTTCTCGGCCAGGCCTAGGCCGATCATCTACGGATCCAGTTTCTTGTTGCCGTTCAATTAGTCGTTGGATGGTGCGCCGAGTACACCCCATTCTTTGTGCGATTTGAGTGATTGGGACTCCACCCTCTGCAAGCCCCAAAGCATGGTGTCTTTGACCTTGGCTCAGACGCGGCATGATCGCCTCAACACACCTGAGACCACTGGCTTTTTTCTTGGCTGAACATCCCTTTTTAAAGCCACTGAAAACATCAAGTCATTTTAGCCATCCAATAGGAGTGGTGGTCAGAAGCCATATTCGGTGCACAAAAGTCACATGCATTATGTAACAACCCAGCAAAAGTTAAAAAGTTGTCCTGAATGACCCTGATGTAGGCTCCAAACCATGCATATATGCACACACAGTACTTAGTAACTTACAAAATTAATGTGTTAATTTTTTTATGTGGATACTTTTCATTGGGGTTCAGTATATAAAAATGCTGTTGTAATGTAGATTATATTTGAAGGAACATGTTTCCCTTTTGTTGTGTTCAGAGCTCAGTGGATTTCAGTATAATATTAGAGTGTGCCTTGTAGTTGTACATGGCTAATTTGTACTGTTCCATTCCCCAGGTATGGTCGAGTGGCAAGCTGTCCTACGTCCCCTTGTACTTCCTGGCTTCCTCACACCTGGACCACAGAAGACTGCACCAGCAGGCAGACCTCAATGGTCACCTCCACCACACATCCATCCTCTCAGAACACTGACCAAAGCCTTTGTCTGTGTCTATTTTGTTTACGAGCAAAGTGGTCATGACCAGCAGACAGTTTATTAAGGATCCAAGCCGGCAAAAAAATAGTATCTGATTAATAGTACAACAGCACTGCGTGCACATAATATGTACCAGTATGTGTGTTGCAGATGGACTGAATGCATGTTTGTATAAAGACATTTTTGGTCATAGATCTTGAGAAACTGAACTGACATATCCATTCACTGACATTGGCTTGATAGGTCGTGAGAAGTGTTTATACAGTTCCATTTTGACTGTAGAGATGTGCTGCAGTTGTCCAAGGATGTTTTGTTCCTTCATTTCATGGATGTTGAGACATTTTGCAGTTGCTGTTACCACACTGCAGCACTCAGTGTTGTCTCTGTCCACACAGTCAACATGTTACTCTGCAAATGTTCCTTGACAACCATTAGTTCTGGAGTGACTGAAAACAGTGTGTTCATCACAAGGTCATAGATGTAAAGCTTCATAAGAAAGTTTCAAAAGCAATTGAAAAGAAATATATGCATATATATATATATGTATAATTTAAATGTGATAATTATCAGGTAAGAGTTTGTAAAGGAGAGGACAAGATGAAAAGGCCTGACATGTAACAGGGAAGAGCAAGAATAGAAGGTCTCTGTATCACCCTGTAGAGGGCAGAAGAGCTAGAGTTGTGTATTCCCAGTACTTTCCTCAGTAATCTGCAACTTAATAACTTAAAAATAACTGGATGTAGAAACACTTAATTTCCTATTGAACGATTCTGACAATCATTTGATTAACCTAAAAAAGCAACCAGTATGTTCAAGGTTTAACTTACTTAACATACAACCCAATGGGAATACGCATAAAATTGCAAAATGTAATCTTTAGTTCTATTGACAGGGTTTCCCCACAGGCGCTTCCCAGGTAGGTCTCTAAATTTCAGATATTTTACACATACATGAACCATAGGGAAAAATTTAAACTATAAAACTGGGAAATGACTTGTTCACTTTTTAAACATTTGTTTTGGTATTCAATGCTGGTTTCTAATAATATGTGAGTTCATATTTCACCATGATACATTTAACATGTGGGACACACTCATGTGAATTTATGCAACAATAAAGACTATTTACACACTTTTTTTATTTGTAGTATCAATATGTTACACCCACATTCATGTATGATTTCCTTACATTTTTATGCCACCCTTTCGAAGAAGGCAGGGCATATAGCTTCGCTCATGTCGGTTAGTTAATGCAAGTTTTGGTTTCCGCATGATGAATAGAATTATAGTTTTTATGATAGCACATGTGTATGTGTTGAGCTTAAGCTGAGTGCATATGACATTTTAGAAGTGTTTACAAGACTGAAGACTGAGCCCCCTAAAAGCTCAGCCTGACAAGCAAGTCAGCTGAGCCAAAAATTGCAGTGCCAGCTGGTGAACAAATTACAAACTAGGGTTCCCAAGGAGTGTTTGTGCGTAATATCAAAGCAATAGGGGTGATCTGGGTTGGTTTTATTTCTTTACGCACAGCTTTTTGTTCCCATGATGCATGTTTGTGACACTTAGCAACCCATGCCATTTGAGGTCAGGTGGGTCAGCAAAGCCCATCATTACATTACAGTGAACCTGAAAGTTTTACCTGGCACATGAGGATGATTTTTGGAATTATCATCTTATCTACCTGAAGTACATATTATCTTTCATATACACCCAAGTGTGATAAAATGAAAGTTTAATGCTTATTTGGCAACATATAGAGAGGTTGAATTATTTATATCTGCTAATTCCCCACATTAATCTATGGAGAAAAAAGTGAGGGTCATGGAAAGTGACCACAGGATGTGGGTGGTCAACCATGAACAGTATGGGCAGCACCACCTTTAGCTTTGGGCAAATTTAGAACTAACCCAGGTATAGACTGTTGGGTGAGTGGTTTTGGGGAAGATTTTTTAAGACTTTCCCCCAAAACTTAACAAAAAAAACTATCGAAAATCATTGAAGCATGACCATTTTGAACAAACTTGGTGGAGACCTACCCAAGGTACATTGCCACCATATTTGAAGTTAATCATCCCGACGGTTTCAGAAAAGCAGTTGAAAATGTCAGGGATGAAAGTTTTCACTTTTTTTAAAGAGTTCAGGGTTTTTTTCAAAAATCAAAGCAAAAAGTATTGTCCTTTTTGTCCGGAATGCTGTAATCTGGTAAAAAATAAAGGGGTGGGGTATGGCTTCAGTTTTTTTTGCAGCAAAGTGACTTTCATCCCTGAAATGTGAATTAGCATTAAAATGCCCATTGACTTATATTTTAATCAATAGGAAAGGTGCATTTAGTGACAAATACCCAAATTGTAAAAAAAAATGTTAAAAACAGAAATCCACAGGAGTGCCACCTGGTCTACAACTTCGTTTGATTTTTCACAAGAAACATATCCACAAAGTGTCTTCTTAATATAAATTACAGTTCTGGAAAAGTCAAAAATAGCGAAAACATTAAAAATTGTAAAAAAAATAGAAGAAAAAATTGCAGCATCACCTGGTGAACAAGTTAAGAACTAGGAGTTCCTGTATGATATCAAAGCAATTGGATGAGCGGCTTCGGAGAAAAAGATTTTATAAGATTTGCCCCCAAAATGAACAAAAAAATTCATGACCATTTGAAGAAACATGGTAGAGATGCACCTGATGTACATTGCCACCAAGTTTGAAGTGAAGTTTGCCGTCTGTTTTGGTGAAGAAGTTGAAAATGTGAATTGGCATTAGAATGTCCATTGACTTGCATGGTAATAAATAGCAAAGGTGCATTTACTGATAGGTACCTGAATATGAAAAAAAAAAAAGAATGTTAAAAATCAGAAATCCACAGCAGTGCCACCAAGTGAACAACTTTGTTTGACCTTTCAACAAGGAACATAAATAAGTTTCAGCTTAATTTGAGAGACAATTGTGGAGAAGTCTAATATAGTGAAAACACATGAAAAATCATTTAACAAAAGGAAAAAACTTGCAGCACCATGTGGGGAAACAGTTTAGAACTAGGAGTCCCTGGGAGTGTTCCTGTGTGATATCAAAGCAATTGGGTGAGTGGTTTCAGAGTAGAAGATTTGTTAAGATTACCACAAAAAAGAACAAAAAAAGTCATAAATATCCAAAAATGACTGAAGTGTGACCATTTGAACAAAATTTGTAGAGACTCATCCAAGGTACATATGCAGTCAGCTTTGCTTCAACACAGATCTATTCAGTTCCAACTATGATTTTGTGGGACAAGCTTAGGTCAGCTGAACACGAGCTGTTCACGCAGCCCTCTAGTTTTTTTTGTTCTCTAGACAACTGACATGAAATTTACTGTTCACTTGCCAACGTGAGAACTATTTTGAATCAAGACCTTGATGTTGCACATGTTAATGTTTCTCTGAGAAGGATGACCTTGACCTCCTTTCTGAGGTCACAGTGTCATGTACATCAATTATACTCTTCACTATAACTTGAGAACTACTTGAACAGGGACCTTGATGTTGCACATGTTAGTGTTCTTCCATAGAGATCAGACTTACTCAGTACATGGGTGACCTTGATCACATCCAAAGTTCACAGAACCACAAGTGTGATGAACATCTAGGTCAGCTGAGCATGGGCTGTTCACACAGCCCTCTTGTTTATGTTTCACATAAGGGAAAGGTCAGAAAATGACATCATTATGGGATTCCCCTACAAATTGTGCAGGGTTGTGGGTTAAGGGGGTCGTGGTAATTAGAGAAAATGCATTTCTAATTAGAGATAAAGTGCAAAAAGTGACACATACTGGCTTATTAGCTTACTTGGACCAGCCAGCCTATAAGATTTCTAGTAGGCCTACATGAAGTGTTGTCTGCTGGGATGAAAACAATGAGTTTTTTCGGCACTGTGTGAACCAAATGGTTTTGTATTGCAGATCCTGTCACGGACATGTTTTTACAGTTGGATGGAATGCAAACCCTTGTGTGATGCAAAAATTTTAACATACTGAATTTGAAAACTTCATGCACTCGCGCTCACCCAGTACATACAAACGAAATATCACCTTTATGTTAAAAAGTCCAGAAGTGACAGTGTGAGCACTGTGACTCAAAATACTGGAAGTCTTGGTGACCTATGCTACTGAAAAGTAGGTCACCAGATCAAGTGGTTGTAGAAAGGACTGGGGTATAATTTTGGTCTGGAGAACCGAATTGGGTCTGAGCTGTTGCAAAAATTAAAATTGCAACACAAAAGAAAGAAAAAAAAGAGCTCTCAATCGCTGAGGAGAAGCGTCCCCCAGCCACACTCCCACTTTGGTTATCCCACCTTCTCACATTCACAGCTACATTTATTTCAGATGGTCTGACATCTCTGACCTTTATTTTGATTGAGCCCAACATGATTGAAATCTCATGAAAATATGCCAAGTTTAGGCCATATGTAAATATTTAGATGACCTTGACTTTCAGAGGGCAAATGTAAAGCATATAGGTGTGGCTTGCTACAATGCCTACATTTTGAGACCTAGATCAAAATTGACCAATTTATGGCTAAGTGTAATGAGCCAAATTACCTAGAACTTTCACCCTGAGAAGTCGTGTTTATTTGCATAGTTAAGCTTTGAATTGGGATATGCAACATACATGTAATTAGCATTGTATAAAAAAAAAAAAAAAAAAAACACTTAACATTGTGCAAATCCATTGATTACTTTTTGAGATATAGGCCAAAATGTGTAATCTGTAAGTAGGTCATGATACCTGCAAAACTAGGTCAAGGTCACAAAGTGGATGCATCAAATAAAAGGGTATTAGTTTATACATCCATTATTAACTTTAAGGGTTCTATGCCAAAATGTGTTTGCCATGATTCCTGCAAAATTAGGTCAAAGGTCACATTGAAACCATCAAATGAAAGAGTATACTGGAAAAGGTTGAAAAATTGGTCTGTCGTGGCCTAAAGGAGTTTAGTGCTTGTCCAAGTTTATTATTTTTTGTCAATAACTCCAAAAATTATGACCCAATTTGAACAAACAGACTATATATGGTAAGCTGGATGTGGGGTCCATATTCTGAACATAACAATTTTTTAATCTGAGTTGAAGGTCAAGGTCAAATGGCCAGTTTGAATATAGGGGTCATCTTGTGAATGCTCTGCACCCCACAATTCTTGAGATAGGACCATATAATATTTAGGAGTTATAAAGTGTATACAAATCTTTGTTGACATCAATGTTGGTGGCACCACCTATAGTGTTATGTAATATACAGGTCAAAATGTGGACAATACTGTTGATAGTTTTCAAGTTAGCCCAATATAACTTTCAGGACTCATATGGGGTATGAAAATCTAGGTTCTTATTATATTGGTGGTTCTACCTGCAATATTATGCAATATAGGGGTCAAAATTTAAAAATCTTGTGAACACTGTAGCATCTTTAATTTTTGGCAGATCTTCACCAAATTCGCTGGGATTGTGGAGGAGGTCAAAGTCTAACTTGCTAGTGATACTAGTGTAGCCACCTATAATTTGATGGAAATTATGAGCCAAAATGTGTTTTAGGATGTAAAATTCCATATCTTGAAAAGTAATTGGATTACACTTGCCAAATTTATTGGATATATAGACAATGTCCAAAGGTAGAATGTTCTATAATATCAGTGACCTTGACATATTTATGTGAGGTCACCATGCCTGTTAAGTTGAAAGAGTTGATCTTGTAATGGCAGGGTGTAGCTTGGACTTCAATGGCAATGTCAGCTTAGCACCAGGCAGGCCTATGGGCCTCTTGTATTACATAATCTGGGTGTTCTAGATGTTCTGCCCCAAGGGCACTGAGGACATAAAGTTAAGGAATCACTCATTGTTGTCTTGGCACATGCAACAATAATATCACAGGAGTTGCACAAATAAGCTATGATTACATGTGAAGCGAAGTGCTATCTGGTGGACAATTTTTACAGTAAATGTACATATTTAAGAATCAAACTTCCTCTCTAGTGTAATTACGGGCGCATGGTTGCAGTTTGTGTGACAGGCATTTCTGATGACGCGCGGTAGCGCGTCATCAAAGAATGCCTGTCACACAAACTGCAACCATGCGCCCGTAATTACACTAGAGAGGAAGTTTGATTCTTATATTTACATTTAACATCAATTTCTATTGACATAAGAGTAAGTATTATCATTGATAGTTGATTTAAAATCGTTTTTAGCTTATTAATTTACAAAAAATCGCCTTTTTGTTTACCAGTGGGAGGAGCCAAGTAGGCGGGGCTACAACATCAGCCATCAGTTGTCAAGGCAACTCCTGGAACACAAAACTATGAAAAAAATAGTTCCGAATAACACAACAACTTTATTTCAATAAAGCTTGCAAAACCGGTAAAAGAAAACATTTAGGCAAGTTTTGACGAGTAGATATGCAATTCTTGATCATCTGATACCGTCTTCCCATTATGCTTAGGCCTATGAATCAAATGCTTCGGAGGTGCTAACAATTGGGAAGTGAAGATAGTCCCAGGCCAAGCATGAGGATATTATTGCGCAGCACGTTTGTTGCACGAGATGCTCTAGTGTAACCATTGCCTCATGAACTACACTACCGTTCCTATTCTTTCAATGCTAACAAAAATAACAAATGTAAATATTAAGCTTTATATGTTCAGAAGCCACTTTAGGACTCACAACTTTGAAATGAACAGGTGCATATAGCCACGATGCCAGCAGAGCTTAAGGCCCATGGGCCTCTTGTTAACAGGGTTCACAGGGGTCCTTGAAGTGCTTGAAAGTACTTGTATTTGCTACATTCATTTTCAAGGCCTTGAAAACCTTGAAAATCCAGAATTTTGCACCAAGGTCCTGGAAAAGTCCTTGAATTTTATTTTTAAGCATCACCCAATGAGGCAAAATTCTACTGTTGCCAAGAAATAGGAATATTTTCCACAAACTTTAGCATTTATGAACTTGAATCACATTTTTATGAACATATTCTGTTATTTTCCTTTGAAGTGGCTGGCAAATTCCATTTGTCAAAATGTAACACTGCAAATTACAAAGTATCTTTTTGTTTTTAACCCCCTTTTAACCCATGTAGGTTTGACAGTTCTTATAAAATCAGGCCTAACCAATTATGTGAGCCTTAGTTACATGTACAGCGTGCTTTCAGGGATGAATACACTGTATCAAACATACAGGTAACAAAATACATCACCTTCCTAGAAAAAAAACGGGGGCATTCTTATGAAAAATGTGCATGGGGATAGGTACATCTTCAGACCCAATTTTACCCTCATGTAGTTGTACCAATTTTATAGACTAGATAGAGTCAATTTCAGGAATACAACCCATTCTGGCTGTAGGCCTACATAAGTCACGGTAAACTCATAAAATAATCTGTATTGAATTTATCTTTAAAAATGACTGTCAGGAATATGATCCACATGTAGGCTTCTCTGTAAATTTGTGGAAAGTCTACTGCCTTTTTCAAAATTTGAGTCTGATTCATATATGGTTGTAATTAATTTAAATGTGGAATAATATGCATTGGTCTTATTAGTAAAGGGTTGAAAAGTGGTTATTTAAACAATTTGTCTGTTGTGTTCTATTGCTGGATCTGGTCCTTGAAAGCTTGATTTAAGTGCTTGAAAAAGTCCTTGAAAGTCCTTGAATTTACTTTTCACGAACCTGTATGAACCCTTATCATGACTCTTCGAAATGGTATGCACACATTCACTACCAAGTCAACCACCATGCCAAGTTTGGTACTCTTCGGAATAGTAGTACCTGGGAAAAAAAAAAAAGAGGATAAAATTTACAGTTGAATGAGTAAAGAAAGAAAGCATAAGGATTTTGAGGGAGAATTAAAAAGCCTGTGCTTGCACTCAGAATTATAAGCCCCCCCCCCCCTAAAAGGAAGAACAATGTGTGTGTTAGCCCCAAGGGACCTCCCCATGCTCTGTAAGCTTGCGGTTAGCTTACAGATCGTGGGGAGGTCCCATGGGGCCATGTGTGTGTCAACACACATACCTACAAAATTTCCCCATGTGCAGTTTTGGCATGCAACTTCAATGGTATATAGGTCGTTCACGAAACAAACATTTGTAGAAATATACGGTACAAACAGCATATGCCTTCTACCCTTGCCCTCTCTGCACCCGGCCCCGAATGGGTCAAGGCTTCAAAGAAGAAAAAAAAAATCTTTCATCTAAGTTCTAACTAACCTTGATTTGTTGTACTTTTTGGAATAGTAGTACCCATACCTGGGGAAAAAAAAACTGAGGACAAAATTTACAGATAAATAAATAAAGAAAAAAAGAAAGCATCCAGTAACGATGACATGCGTATTTGATCCAAAATACACATTCAGGTGAGGCAGATGAACGCAGAGCCGCAGAACTATCATCACAAGTTTTACTACCTGTGCCTGTCTCGTGGCATGAGTCATGTCGCATAACAACATAGAGTTTTTTTTCTGCCACACCGGATTACGATCTCTTCAGACGAATCCATATGTTTAGAGGGGTGTATGTATAGGATGTGTCAATAAGATGTTGATAAATTTGTGAAATGATTTTTCCGCAATTGTAGAAAAAATAGTTTATATGATACACCTTTAGTTTAGAAAGAAAATAAGAATGGCAGATTCACAAATAGTGCACAAAGGCGGAGGAACTGAAGCTTTTCTCCCTTCCCGTAAATGCGCCAATCACGTATAGTGGACATGGCTTCTGTGCGGATGGAAACACCCACTGTGAAGAAAACAATTTACGGTATGCGGTTGATATTTGATGTTATTTTACCTATACGTTGACTCAAAGATAAGAAAAATACATTGGTCAATAATGGAAGGTAGTGAAAGAATACCAGCCAAACTCAAAAAGCTCAAGTCCCAGATAACATGACCGGTCGGTTTTCACACGATTCAGTGATAGTCCAGTGCATTGCCATTGTGTCTCCTACGCTAACAGTAATTTAGAAACTTCAGACTTTTTTCTGGTTAACTTTGCATTATACAGAATGTGCCTGACAGTATACTTCCTAACTCCCCATCTCCACACGTACAATTCATATCAATGCTGGCATAAGTCCTTGGGAATCAAACAAAATGTGATGTGCAGACTGTGGTTACCACTCCGGCGACATTGGGCATTTCACTCAGCTGGCCCTCATTCAACAACTCTGAGCGATAATTGGGATGTTTTGCTTTGCTATCAATTGGAGCCCTTAGATTAAATCTGAACAAAAGTAGAAGCATAGATGTCAAACCTCAGAGCTCTGTGACCGGGAGACTTTCATGAAAGTGCACAAAAACCAAGAAAATATCCAATTTTGCCACTGATTGCTGTCATTTTCATCACTTCTAAGCTTCTGTCAGTTCTGAGGACTGCAACTTGTGCAAGCTCCCGGCGGTGGGACG
Source organism: Hermodice carunculata (assembly GCA_964020975.1). Lineage (NCBI taxonomy): Eukaryota > Metazoa > Annelida > Polychaeta > Eunicida > Amphinomidae > Hermodice > Hermodice carunculata. The sequence continues at coordinate 85,957,491 of OZ026612.1, forward strand.
GGAGAGTTGACAGCTATATGCAGAAGGGACTATCAGTATTATTTGGCCGTAACAAATTTAGCCAGTCCATTGGATTAAACATAGGATTAGTGTACATATCAGCTAAGTGGCTATTGTTGCACAACCTGAACTTAATAGAGGATGGTAGATGGTGACTGTCACAGTGTCAGTAAGCATGAAAGTAAATTGACAGAGGGGCCTTCAGAGCGGCATATACCCAGTTTCATCACTAATTGGGACTCAGACTCAGACAAACAAGGGAGTCTTGCAGTTTCATGAACAGGATCAATGACCCTCTGAGTGACTGTCAGTACTGCCACTACTGGTCACTTTGTGATTTTCTCAGTTTGCCATAATGGAAAAAATAACGACACTGTTGATGTTTACTATGTTTTGCATTGCAGACAGTGTGGCTTTAGACCAGTGCTTTGGAAAGAGTATTAGTATGGCATGCAATGAACTTTGTCATTGCAGCTCCCATCAAATGGCATTCTTAGTGCATGGTAAATGTGTTGGAATGTACTGAGATTGTGCATTACAATACGAGGCATGCGTATTAATTTCCCGCTACAAGGACACAACTGGTTGTCTTAGTATCCATAGCCTCGCCTGGCGGGATACAGGCGTGCTGTTGCCTGTGTGGGAAAGTGGGATATTACTAATATTTTTGAAATAAAGACTGCTTAGTGCAGGGAGATAGGAATTGATTCTTATGACCTATTTAGGAAGCATTAAATGAGAATGACCTTGGTATTTGTGAACCTAAATTTCTCCAAAAGACACTAATTTTGCAAGAAAGGGGTAACTGGCCCTGTCTGTGACAGTGATATGTCTGTGTGTCCTCCCTGATTGACTGATGTGAGCCCCATGCTTTGTGGCAGGAAATTAATTTGCATGTCACATATTGATGCTGTTGCCACTTGACCGAAACTGAATTGACCCCATTGCCACTTGACCAAAACCAAATTGACCCCATTGCCACTTGACCAAAACCAAATTGATCCATTTCCACGTGACTGAAATGTACTGACTGTGTAATGCTTACAAACAATAAGGGAATTAAATTCGAAGGTGTTTGACATCTCGCGTAGATTTTCAATTATGTTGTTACTGGGTTTTATTGCACAAAACCAAGAATAAATGGCCATGTAATGCATGCAATCACTGTCATTTCTGTCCCAATGTCTGCATACCAACAACCAGTTGGAACGGTTGCATCACCGCTTTCAAACTCCCGTCATTATATCATTTGTAGTAAGAATGTTCCATCATGATGTTGACATTGTATTCACATATCTCAAGTCCTTATCAATACTTTCAATAGGAAATTTTCAATTTGAAGTTACTTTTTACATTCAAGTTTGAATCTTCCATTTCCCCCCACCATCAATCAATGCAACCACTCTTCAGTGATGACTAGTGATATCAACTTGACAAATCTTTGACCGTGTTTAGTTTTCAGTGAACTTTGTGTTCAGTCAAAATGACATTCAATAAGAATCAATATTATTTTGCATCCTGCTAGCAAAACTTAGAGTACTTTTTTGGAAAATTATGATCATATGTGTTGCATAAATGTGTTGAAGTAAATTAGTTAAAGAATCTGATTTATCACCCCTTCATTGAAATAAGTTGAGTAAAACAAGTTTTTTCTGCTGAGCATTTGCAGATCTCACTTGGCAAGAGTTTCCTGCTATTTTTATTGCATAAGGCACATTAATGCCATTTTTTAAAAAAAGAAAGAAAAAAATCATACAAAACATGCTTAAGTTTGTGTATTTTCTCTTTTTAATTTCAGAAATTAGCCCAGTGGCACATAAAACAGTGAAAAATGGATGACCTGGGCACAATGAATCAACTGTATACAAGAATGATAGACTGTCATGATAGACAAGTCAAAACCATATGCCTACCAACATAAAAGCAAATTTTTTTTATGAAAATCTTATTAATTTGTATTATGATTATATAGGAGAAAAAAGTGCACAGCTGATTGGATAGTTACCATGAGATTAACACATACCCGTAAATACTTCTGTTATGGGTCCATGCTGAGCTCCTTCTTATGGGGATCTGTCATTCTGATGTACATGCACATGAAGGACCTCCCAGAGAGCAATAAGGTACCAAATGAAAATGACCTGGGTCAAGTGAACCAGCGCCACCCGAAATTTAAACCCAGATACAGTGAAAATCGTGGTGTATTGAAAAAGCAGAACTCAGATGGGGATAAACCAAGAAATAAGCATATAAAAAGTTACTATAATAAAGATGAACAAAGAGATCAGTATGGAGATGCAGGTGCCATCATTGATGGAAAAGATCTGAGCATGTTGGCAGTGATCCACACAGCTGAGGATGAGAGAAAAAGAAATGAAGGTAAGAGTCTTGGCCAGCTGCAGCGATATTTGTGTCATGGTTTTATTTTGGGAGACCAAAAAGTTAAGCCACATGTTGGTTTTCTGTTATTGTCAGCATTTAAAACCCAAAGTACTGCATAATGTGATACATGTACAATGTATTTTGTAAAGTTATCACCTTCTGTAAATGAACAAATTGTAAAAATAATCAGATTATATGATTGATAAATACTTTCCTTTGAAAAAGAAAAAAATTAATAAATACAAACATAAAAAGACTAAATGGATCACTCATGTTATTTTAAACAAAATAAAACACAGGGATACTTTATATAAAAAGTACATTCAATTACTCCTGAAAATGAGCGGTATGATGAACTCAGTGAAAGACTACAAGAGTGCTCTAGTGAAGTCCGATCAATGATTAGAAGGGCAAAATTTGCCTTTTACCAGGCAGAATTTGACAAAATATAAAAATGACATTAAAAACACATGGAAAACTGTAAAAGATGTATTGAATAAATCAGACACCCATAAAGAACTCCCCAAGTATTTCAATGTCGGTAACAAACAAATAACAGACACACACGAGATTGCATCACAATTTAATGACTTCTTTGTCAATATTTGTCCAACACTTGCTAGAAAAATTGATACTCAAGGGAAAAAATCTTTTCAATCTTACCTAGAAAATATTAATGTAAACTCCACCTTCCACTTTACTTATGTGGATGAGGAACAAATTAAAAAAGTAATACATAATTTAAATCCTAAAAAAAGTGCAGGAGTGGACAATATATCCTCAATTCTGCTTAAACTTTGCTTAGAAGCATTAATCAAACCCCCCTGACCTTGATCATAAATCAGTCATTAAAAAATGGCATTTTTCCAAATAAATTAAAAATAGCTAAAGTAATACCAATTTTTAAAAAAGATGATCAGCATGATCTCAACAACTACAGACTTATATCTCTTCTACCCTCTATTCCCAAAGTGTTTGAAAGAGTTGTTCATACACAGGTCTTTCAATATTTCACAGAGAAGGGTTTATTTTATAATCATCAATATGGATTCAGGAAAATGCACTCTACAGTAACGGCAGTTCTGGAACTTATTGATAGATTACATGCAGAACTTGATGAGAAAAAACTGCCAATTGCATTCTTTTTAGATCTTTCGAAGACCTTTGACACTATAGACCATAATATACTCCTCAAAAAGCTTGAACACTATGGGATCTTATATACTGAGCTACAGTGGTTTAACAGCTACTTAAGTAACAGATCTCAGTATGTTGAAATTGAAAATGTTAAATCATCTTGTCAGGAAATTACTACTGGAGTCCCCCAAGGATCTATCCTGTGCCCTCTTCTATTTCTTATTTACATAAATGACCTGTCCACAGCCAGTAATTTTACCTCAATTATGTATGCTGATGACACAAACCTATTAAGCACAGTCTGTAATTTTAACTCCCAAACATTGTCTCAATCTTTATTATCCGATCAAATAAATAAAGAACTAAAAAAAGTTAGTGACTGGCTGGCTGTCAATAAGCTATCACTAAATGTAAATAAAACTAAGTTCATGATCTTCCACTCCAAACAAAAATACTTATCCCCTCACCAAATACCAAATATAATGATTAACAATGAACCAGTTGAGAAAGTGGAGAGTTTTAAATTTTTAGGTGTCTTGATTGATCATAACCTTACCTGGAATACGCATGTAAATTTTATTTCAAACAAATTATCACGGGTATGTGGCATACTTTCCAAACTGAAAAACCTACTGCCCAAACACATTCTCCAATTGATTTACAATGCCCTATTCTTATCTCATTGGACCTATGGAATAACTGCATGGGGGTTCCACTCCTGTGGCAGACTTATCAAGCTGCAAAAGAAAGCAATAAGATGGATCAGCAATAGCAAATACAATACACATACATCCCCCCTTTTTAAAGAATGTGGCCTGCTTAAATTTAATGACATATTTAAGTTATCTTGCTTCAAAACATATTATAAATTCAAAAATCATATGTTACCCTGCTACTTTAACACTCTGTTTGATGCTAATCAACAAGGGCCACAAATTGAGCAAACTAGAAGAACGGTAGTGCCCCCAAGCAGATTTGAGGCAACAATCCATGACATTCCAATCTTAACCCCAACCATGCCAATACTCTTCACAAATACTAAATTTAATCGATCATGTATTAGACATAAAATACCAGACTTAATTAATGAAAATTACTTACCGGAGATAGTCATGACAAAGATCGACACTCACTCTTTTAAAGGTTTCTCGCAGTATGCTAAGAATTATATTGTTAACAATTATGAGACCAACTGTAACATTAACTGTCATATATGTAATAAGCCATAATCATTTAAACTCTATATATTTCTTCTGTTGTTAAGTCTACTTAAATTTATTTTGCGTGCAGTGTATGAATCATTGTTAAGTACTGTAATAAATTTATGTATCTTGAGGGTGGCCTGCACGAAAGCGACTCACTGGAGTCTTAGTGCAGAGTCTCCCGGTTTAAACATCTGAAGACTATACTATGTACACAATATATATTTAGACCGAATAAAGCAACTGTCAACTGTCAACTATCAAAATTAATCTCCACCCCCCCCCCCCCCAAAAAAGCAGGTTGCTGAGGACATTGTGGATAAGCCAGGACTAAGCACTTATCAGAATGCTTGTAGCATCAAAATTTACTTCTGTGGCACAGGCAGTCTGAGTTTCCTATCTTCACAATGTAACAATATGTCTCCCTGTGCACAGCACTTTTCTGCACTCTTGTAGCACTTTGGTGTTACAGTGCTACAGGATGCCCACTTTTGTAAGCAAGATGGTGAAGAGGAATGTTTGGAAAAAACAGAGTGATGTCTTTAGGTAGTGTGTCACTGGAAGCAATATCTTAAAGCATTTTCATGCACAAAGGTCAGTGTGGATGTAGCAGTGTATAAAATGACAGGCATGTTTATGTTAAATGAATGGAGGCCGATAAGTGGAAATGTATGTGTATCACTTGTAGAGCTACTTAAGCAATATCAAAATCTTTTATCCTCAATCCTTGCGCATGTACTGATTTTTTTTGATATACAAATATATTGATAAAAGTTAACCCAACACAGTAAAATGTCAGTTTTGTTGATTCACATTTCAGGTGAAAGACTTTACGCATTTAACCAGCTAATCAGTGACAGACTGGGTTTTCACCGACAACTTCCTGACACAAGGAATCCACTGTGAGTAGCACTTTGTTTAAACAATGATGTGAGGTTACACTTATGATATTAGACTGAAAATACATGTATTTAGCATCAATAAAAGTGGAAATATGATCAACAATTTTGAAAGTTCTTATGACAGCATTTGGGAATCCATTGTATTGATACATAGTAAGATGTGTTGATGGATTAGTATAACAACTACATGTACAGGTCTGACATTTGTAATTTAACACTTTCCTGGTTAGAGTAAGAGAGTCGATCCTACAGTAGTCCCTCTTCTGAGAGGCCACCAGCCTTTTTTTTTGTTTAAAACCACATTCATCAGGTCCCTAGGTATCATTTCCATGTTGTTCTACCTCCAGTGAAAGACCACCTGCTTTATTTGACCTCTTTAAGATCTGCCCAAAGGGTGGTCTCTCAAGTGAGGGACCACTGTATTCACAAGCTTTACTTGGCATATGGCCAACCAGCACAAAGGAAAGCTATTGATCTGGGGCATACTATCATGATAGGTCTGGCTTACAATTCTCAGCAAGAATGTTTTCCTATAAACATGTAATTTAATAGGAAAACATCAAAGCAGACAATGGGTTACATTTGTGTGCTTCTGGACCACTTGGGGACTTGACGAAATTTTAATCATGTTGATTGGAGTAGGCTTATCTTATATTTTAAGAGGAAGCAGATGGTCTCACTATTCGCAAGGAAGGTCAGCTCTATCTATGTTTTGAATTAATGCTTCCAGTGCTAATTCCAACAAAAGTCATGGTCATCTGAATTACTATATGTATAATGATTGCACTGGTGTATTATATTTGTGTCTTTTTGTCCAGAACCACTTCCTAGTAGTCATTACTCTATTCTGCAGTCCGAACTCTGCTCTCTATGTATCTTTGGAATTTATAAAAGTGTAAAATTTGATTTCTTGCAACACAGATTTAGCCTTATGCCCTGTATTCCTGTGACAGGACATTCCTTGTATTGCTGGGTATGGCACGTTCAAACAGGTGTAGCAAATCCAGATCATTGTGATCTTTCACACAAGATCTATAGCTGTGTGTACACCAAACTTGGTTGCCAAACCATGAAAACAGGGATGAAGATGTGTCAATGTATCCTTGGGGTTACAACATTGCATTGATAGTTTGTGTTTCATAGATATTTTGCTTCTTAATTTTCAGGTGTAAGAACAAGATTTACCCTGGGAAGCTGTCTAAAGCCAGTGTCATCATCTGCTTCTACAATGAGGCCTGGTCTGCCTTGCTGCGTACAGTGTACAGCGTGCTGGATAGGAGTCCACCCAGACTCATCCATGAGATTGTTCTGGTGGATGATAACAGTAATCTGAGTAAGTATGCTGCAACAATCCTAGGGTAGGCACACCCAAGTGTTCACAAAATGGCATCACTATGCAATGAGTAGGAAAAAATGGCACTTTCCAAGGTACTATATAGACCCGCAAAAGAAGCATGTATATACCACTATTTTATAAACAACTCGTGAGGTGTTGAGTGAGTGTAAAGGTTGTATTTACAGCTGCAGAACACTAGAAATAAAGTTATTGAATATAATGAATACTTTACAAGGCATTAAAAAAAAACATGTTTTATGAGCAATAGTATGACAAAGGTATTTTTATGAATAGCATTGTTAATCCAGATGGAATTATTGTAAGTGAACAACAGCTTAAAGGTAAATATGAAGTGCCGGTAAATTTTCTAGATTATTTGTCAATTTGATTAGTGATACCAGGATCATATAAACAATACCTGATTTCTCAACCTCTCACAAAAATTAAAATTTCTAATAAACCTGGCGGTGAATTAGCAGGCAAAAAGATGTTAATTGGTGAAATATGATGTAAGGACTTCTACTGGGTATTTATGGAACAAAAGCAACCAGATATAATACAAACTGGTATTGTCAAATGGCAGGAAGTATTTACAATAAGGAATGATATGTGGGAGAAAATATTTTGTAATGTCTTCAAATGTACAAGGGAAAGTAGACTACAAGCTTTTCAATTTTCGATCTTTCTCCGTTTTGTAACCACGAAAAGTAGGCTTTTAGAATGTGAATAGTGGATTCCAACATTTGCAATTTCTGTGATGAACAGGACATAATTGCCCACCAATATTAGGATTGTACACACATCAAAGCTTTCTGGTGACACTTCTAAGAGTCGTGGAATCGGCAAATTGCAGTTGAAATTATTAATTATTTATGTTTTGAGAAGGAAATCTTTTGAATATTTCCAATTTGAGCGGAAATCATTTCTACATTCTTGATAACTTAATTCTAAATGGCAAGTACTTCATCTACAGAGAACTTTGTAACAGCAAACACATTATATTTGACTTGTTTTTTTTTCCATTATAATGTATGACTCTGGAATTTCAGGTGGAAAAGCACATTATGTTTGTACGAGGTAAAAGGAATACTTTTAAATACCAATGGGTATAAAAACTTACAGCTCGTTTAAATGCCACTGCATCTCTTCAGGTGTGCCAACTGTTCAAACAACTACATGCAACAGTTTATGTAGTCACCAGTAATGGTTAGTATGTTCAACAACATGTATAAACACGTGCTTGTGTTTACATATAGCGACCTGATGAAAATATCTTGGTTTGATATGACACTGTTTGAAAGATTCTCTTCAATTCAAAAGTACATGTATTTCCAAATAAGGAAAACCAATGCAATACTGCTGATGAGGTAAGGTGGTACATGTGTTAGACTTGTCAAAATTAGAGGAACGGGGGGGGGGGGGGGGGGGGGGGGTGCTGTTCCAATTGCCTGGGTTAGGGGCCTCAGAAATGGAAGGGGCAAAGTATATATAATGTTGTTCAACAACTACATGTAAACAGGCCAAGCCGTATGTATTATATGTGTCATGAAGTGCAGAAAACTTGGAGGTTGATGTACCTCAGAGACAATTGTAATGTATGTATTCTTACTCAAATCAGGACACTTGGGGAAACAACTGCAAGATTACATCTCTGAGCACCTTCCAATGGTGAGGTTGTACAGGATCCCACGGCGTGAGGGTTTGATACGAGCGCGAGTTTATGGTGCAGATCATGCAGAGGGTGAGGTATGTACATGTACAATGTACTTGAAAACCAGGTGATCAGGGTTGTCTTGGTAAGCAACCCAGGTCTGCCAGCTACCATCAGTGTCAGCTTCCCTTGCTACAGCCAGTACTAGCTTTAATGGGCCATTTTGACAGCAGCAAGGCTCATTACTATCTGTAGAAAAGCTAAGTTAAATACTGGGATAGAATTGTAAATGTAGAAGGGCCCACAGACATTTGTGGCCCAGACAGTTGCATGTGTGTGCATACTATGCCACCACTTGCATCATATGCTAGAGAAAATGTAAAAACGTGGTGTACCCAACACTTGTAAAACAGCAAGTTTAGGATGCTCAGGGATGCAGGGTGAAGTCCGACCAGCTACTAAGTAGTAAAATGACTTTGAAGTAGAAATCACCAACTAAACTCAAAGATATAAAGTGTAATTGAGAGGAACCTCCCCAACGTGTTTCGCCTCTGCCATGGAGGATTCCTCAGGGGTGAGAGGTTCCTCAGATTTGATTGAATTCTACAGGTATAATATTAAAAAAGAGGTGACCGAAAAGATTATTCTGATTGGCTGAAGTAAAGGGTCAAAGTTCGTAAGAGTCTTTGAAGTTTGACGTGTGTATGACCAACTTATTATGACGTAGTGAAGTCCATTCCAGGTTTGTAATGTAACTTGTGTAAAAATAGAATTGGTCAATGGTCACCAGAGATTCCATGTAATATTAAATTGTGCAAGATTATGTAATAAAAATTCTCCAACATATTGTCTTCATTCATTATTTATATGTATAAATATGTCCTGATGTCTTGCCGTCCCGGTTGTGGTGTATTCCTCCAGGGTCGTTCCTCTCATTTACACTGTATATCTTTGAGTTTAGTTGGTGATTTCTACATCTAAGTCATTATATGCTACACAGTGGCACCTGCTTTAGAGATTACCTCCCATGAAAGATCACATATCTTTGTAAGACTGCTCTTCAAGGATGCTTGGTTACATTTCTCTGTTAATTTGCCTGCATTATAAGGAATTTCTGCATTGCCAGACTAGTGGACCATTGTAGTAGTGCCAATGACCAGTGGTAGCAGGTGCCACAGTAATGAGAATGCAACTTGTTGTAACTTGAAAAGAATGACAAAGCTTATTCTTCTATCCCATGTTTCAGCTTCCTGTGTTAAATGAGGAATTACATGTACAGTTATTACAATCTAATACATAATTACATGTGGGATGAATTTAAAATAATCCTATAGTTACAGCTGATTGATTATACATTTAATAGGCATGATAATCCGAGCTACCCAGTTTGACTCCAAAGTTACATTTGTCATGTGGATATTTATCCTGAAAAATTCAGGTCTATCTCGTACCCTTTTAAAATACATCATGGTCTGATACATACACTGTATCATTATTCAGAGTCTCCTGATTTAATGAAGATCTCATGTAGAAATGGTCTATTTCACATCTTTAAGCAAATCCTCAACATAGAGCCTTTATATTTATGTCTCATGAGACAAGTCATGGACCTGTCACAAGTTACAATTTTTTTTTTCCCCAATGACATGACACCAGGTGCTGGTATTCCTGGACAGCCACTGTGAAGTCAATGAGGGCTGGCTGGAGCCACTACTGGCACACATACAGACTGACCGCATGAACATCGCTATCCCCATCATTGACATGATCAATCATAACACCTTTGAGTACCAGGCCTCACCCCTGGTGAGAGGGGGCTTCAACTGGGGGCTGCACTTTCGTTGGGATCAAGTGCCAGGCCATCTTTTGAAGACCAAGATGGACTATGCCAACCCCATCCCGTGAGTCCTCTTTACACTTTTACCACATCAGGCTGATAAAAATGCATCTGTCTTGAAGCACATCTGATTGAAATATGTTAGAACTTTATTCATGGCAAGGTTAAATAAGGTGGCATGATGCATGTATAGTGTAAGAAATAACACTATCCATGCGTGACCCATGGTACCCCACATAGCCTGCCACAGACACTTTGTAGGTTGCACCATTATGTTGACATCTAAGAAGTATTCTTTCTAGCTTTGGAGAAATTCTGTGGGAAAAAGAAAACCTGTACATGTATCATCTATGATAACCTGTTTTACAGTAGTGGATCATGCATGTTTCTTTAACCCTGTCCCCCTTAAATTAGCCACAACTGGCTGGTGGTCAGTGTTATCTACTTCAAAGTTTTTATTTTAATTTGTACGGTGAGAAAACTGTGAATGAGAATTTTAGGTAAGACCTATCAAGATAACATGCCCCAGGTATACAGCACTTAGCACCCGAAGATAGTTGTTGACTCAGTCTTTATTTAAGGAGTTAAAAGGGTTAACTATCTAAAGATCTGAATCAACAGCATGCCTTTAATTGTGTCCAGAGTGCATTGAAGGAAGCTGGGGAGTAATCATGCTACTGGTGTGTACCTATTTATGACAAAGAATCAGGTTACATGTATGACACAGGAGAGTTCATGGTAAATCATGGTAAATTTTAATAGGAAAAGGTTGCATACCAATGCATCTGGTTTAGGTTCCTCAGGATGAAGTATTGCTCATTGGTTTAACCATCACAGGTCTCCCACCATGGCAGGAGGGCTGTTTGCGGTCAACAGGCTTTACTTCAATGAGATTGGCAAATATGATCCAGGAATGGACATCTGGGGAGGAGAAAACTTAGAAATTTCATTTAGGGTGAGTAGATACTTTATTTTTTCACAAAGGATTCATTTAGCAGTTAGCACAGTGTATATATGCAATAAGGAAAGTCATTTGATACTAAGACAGCTTGATACAACTGTAGGTCTGTAGTGATGTAAACACCAGTCTACTTTCTGTCACCCAGATGGACAATTGGATTTTTAAATTAATCTTTTAATCGTAATGGTCTCTTTGACACTGACACCAGGAATTATTGCAGTGGTCATAAAATGTTTAAAATTCAGAACTCCAAAGAATTTATAGCTATTGAAAGACACTATTTTATTTGGAAACTTGTTTGTCTTTCAAAAAAAAAAGGGATTTGCAGACGAACAAAAATGTGGATTATGTTAAATTCAATAAAAGAAGAGGTCCAATTGTTATGTCTCTTGATTTTGGGAGATTTATACGCATATGTTGGTCATCATAATCACCTTACATGTTTTATTTGCACGTATTGGGTATTTTGATCACTATATTAAGAAAAGATATCCTATTATTGGTCACAGACATGGCAGTGTGGTGGAAGGTTAGATCTGATTCCCTGCTCTCGAGTGGGCCACATTTTCCGGCAACGGCGGCCATATGGAGCACCCATTGATACTATGTTGAAGAATTCCCTCAGGCTGGCACATGTGTGGATGGATAGTTATATTGTGAGTGCATAATTATTGTTTTTTTTTCACTTTTGATTTTGTGCTCAATTGTATAAATGTCAACCCTTTCCCCCTTGAATTAAGACTGAGTCAACAGCTTTCTGCCAAGGAAAGCTGTTGACCTGGTGCATGTGATCTTGATAAGTCTCATGTACATTTCTCAGTCAAATTGTTTTTCATAACTGTTGAAATTAGTTGAAAACACTGAAGCAGACGACATTTGACCACCAGCCGGTTTTGGCCGGTTTGAGGGGGTACAGGGTTAATATACATTGTACTGTGGAATGTAGTTCATGCAATTAATATATGCACACATTTTCAATTTATTTTTTTTTTTTGCTTTTGTTTAAACTTTGAAGGCCCACAACTGAATAAGGAAAATCAGATGCTTGTATGTGTTCTTTTTTATTTTATTTACAAACATGGATGCTGTATACAGTGTGCATTTAAAACTTAACATTATGGTTGATTTGATACTTTGGGCCAAAGATTGATGTATATTATATTTTGTAATTTCTAGGGAATTTTGGGATTGATTGTGATAGTTTGGGAAAGGAAGTGAAATAATTTTTTATACATGTATGTGTCTATGTTTTGTCAAGGAACACTTCTTCAAAGTGAGACCAGATGCCAAAAACAAAGATTATGGAGACATTAGTGAGAGAAAAAAGCTTCGCGAACGTCTCAACTGCAGGTCTTTTGAGTGGTACCTGAAGAATGTTTACCCTGAGCAGACATTCCCCAATGAAAAAGGAAAGGGTGGCATTCTTGCGAGAGGAGACTTTCCTCAGAAAAAGCCACGGCCAAGTATTTTACGTGTGGCTCATGTAAGGAAATACAAATTATTCTTTAGTTCTATAGAGATACCTGCCAGCATGTTGTGTTCAAAGTGAAAGTTACAAGTTGTGAGAAAAGTTGTGTGATACATGTAGTAAAAGTAAAATACCTGATGACCTGTGATTTACTGTTACAGTATAAGTACAAATTTTCCCAAGGTATTAATTTTCCCGAATTTTCCCAAGTTGTGCCATTCTGGAAAATGAAAAATCAGGTAAAGAGAAAGCGCTCAATGCGCACGACATTGTCGGGAGCTTAGCGTAACTGGTGTGTTATTTGGGAAAGTAATAACTGGGAAATTTTAAATTTATGTAAATGTGGGAAAATTTGTACTTATGCAGTATTGAACAGCTGGGCTGGCACTAGGAATTTTACAGCTTCAACCAGCTTGTCTTAAGTAATAATAGCCAAATACTGATTATGTTAGCCAAAACAATGAGCAAAATTTACATTTTGAAATTTTACTCAATAAATCTAAATACTTCGGTAAAATATGAACATATGCATCAAAAGTTGAATAAATTATGAAATTTTGTCAGTTTGGCTAAAGCTTATAAAATTTTGTTCACCAAATCATACCTTTAGCCACAGGCTATTTGGATAATAGACAGTATTACCCCACAACAGCGTTAACATGAAGCACAATAAAAAATGGCAGACTACCTCTGTCCTGATATCATGGTAAGGTTCCCCTATCTCAGGCTAAAGTGCCAAGTATCTAAAGCAGTTCAAGAAATTGAACTGCATAGTCATTACATTGGTCCAAGTCTGATAAAGACCATCTAAATGCAATCAGCAAGTGGCTTTATAAGAGGGTTGGCGTGTCTTAAGGGAAAAAAATAATGTAAGTGCCTAATTTTCTGCATGAGCAGGAAGCCTCTGGTGAGAGAGGCCCTCTAACAGGGGACTGTTGTTACAGTATTTTTCATGAAGCTGTCAGTGTTTTGCAAGAAATAACAGTATGTATCATTTTTGTAGATCAACAGGCAAAGGCAGACTGCTATCGTGAATAAAATAAGAAAAAAAAAGAAAAATAAGCTCTAGAATTGAAATTACTGATTCAATGTGCCTCACAAGTTGGAGTGGTCTTACTTTGACTGGTCTGAGTCATGACAGTCTAACAAAGCTCACAGCTCTACCTTGACTGTAATTGCTGTGAAAATACATCTAATGTTTACCTTCCCCACTCAAATTGCCCCAAAGCACCCAGATATAAATTGTTATGTGCTTCAAGGTTCTCATGTAAATTTCACATTAACCCCCTCCTACTCAAATCGCCCAAAAGCACCCAGATGTAAATTGTCGTCTGCCTTGATGCCTTTGCTCAAATTGCTCATTATTAGAAAACATTTCAACTGAGATCTGTATGTAAGACCGTTCATGATGGCATGCCCTAGGTCAGTAGTTTTCTGTGGCACAGGTTGTGTGCATTGTACCCAAACACAGGGCCAGAATTGCAGTGAGAATCCGAGAATCCATTCTCGTAAAGATTCTCCTAAACTTGTCTTTCTTTAAAAAGAATGACAAAAATCCAAATAGATTCTCCCAAAATTTTGCAAAATTCTGGCCCTGAAACAGCACCAAGGAAAGCTAAAGATGCAGTTGTACTCGGACCAGGAATCAGTAAATAGAAACTATATTTTAGCCAAGAAATGTATATTAGACCTATCGTGATGGCTTAATAGCTTTTCTTGCCAGAGGTTGGACACAATGTGGCCAACCCCAGTCAGGAACGATATTACCTCAATGTGATTTTTTTTTTTGACAAGAAAAGGTTGATGTTCTGCCCAACCTCATGAATACATGTATTTGTCTAACAGGTGGGATGTCAGATTCAAACATAAACATAAGTGCAGCAAGTACTATGTACATCATGTGTTACAGATCCGCCATATGGAAACTGGTCTGTGTGTTGTGGCAGAGGGCTCTGTCTACGCAAAGAGATCCATGCTCAAGTTGTCCAAGTGTATGGATGGCAATGAAAAACAGGTACCAAATATGGAGAAATCTTGTTTCTACTTACATAACTTTGTGTTGTGCACTTTTTCATTTTTGTCTCGCCAGCATAAGCTGTTGGCAAGACTTAGCAGTCACTTTCCGTCCGTCTGTCAAAAAACTTCAGAGTGGCTTGAATTACGCTGGTGAGACATTCATGCCTCCGGGCATGACTCGGGTTATAATTTGTAAAGCTATTTTTGTGTATTTACATGAAATTCTAGGTCTACCATTAATGCATAAATGTCACTCCAGAAGCAGAAGAGTAGACCAGTTCTGACATTTCTGTGTAATTTGGAGCTAAATGAGTCTCAGTATGTGAAATAATCAGAAATAATTGGCAGCTTCAGGGAGAAGTTAACTTAAATGTACAAATTCACCATTTGAGTGTCAGAAGAAAGAAGTTATTGAAGTACACATGTACAGAATGTAGAGTTCATGCTGGCCTCCTGTTGATGTAGGACTGGTTTGAGACCAAGGAGAGAGAGTACCGCTTGGCTGAGCTGCTGTGTCTGGATGTGGAGCCCAGTGCTTGGGGAGAGAAGGCCTACCCAAGGCTCATGAAGTGTCATGGCTCACATGGTTCCCAAGAGTGGAAGTGGACAGCTTCAGTAAGTTGTTTTCCTTTTATAGTTCCGTCTCAATAAAGACCTGGGTGTATTAACTGGGATGCTGTAGTAGTGAGAGTGCATACACTTTAGTGATTACTGGATATTCATTTGTGAAGTACTGGGAAGGTGCATTTTGTTTTGTCTCCAATTTGGTTTATTATTAATGGTACATGTACATGGTGCAACACTCAACGATAAAAAGTATACTCATAATATATTTAAAATATAAGTGATTTGGAAAGACAGGACATATGTCAGCAGAAGCTGTCAGGATGGAGTGTCTGTGCAATACATTATTTGCTCTGATTAAGCTCATGAGGGACTGAGTGGGAATGGGTGGTTATTTCCATGACGGAACCAGTAAGTGGCACCATTCAGAAGGTGAATTCATGATGTTTTGTTTATATACTTACTTTGTGGTAACAGATGTACCACAGTATGTCAGAAATATCAAAATATTTAGTGTTCGGGCATGGAATTAATAATTACACGTAATTAATATAAAACATGTCTGTTTTGTTGTGGATTTGAAGCTAATGTACGAGGTTATCGTCAAGGTGACCCAGTATCTTTACTTCACCAATTGATACTATTAAAAAAAATTAGCAGAACAGGGTACAATTTAGAGAATTTGAAATTTGCCTGGGTTTCTGTACTTAACTTTATTGCTGTGCTCACAAACATTTCTATTAACAACTCAAAACAAACAAACAAAAATTTAAATCATTCTGTCAAAACCTCACTGAAAACAAATGAAAACTCTACGTTTTCATACTGCTGGGTGGCATCATATTGTGTTTCCTTGCTGAAGAGTAACACACTGGCAACTGTGGTGGGTCTGGTGAGAGCTTACTAACATTCAGTAGATGATTGCTGGTTAAACATCCTTGCAGGAATGGAACCAAAGCTCTGAGTGGCGCTATATGGAGGTAAGTATGTGGTTGTGGAGTCTGGGATTTACTGACACCTCCCTTTCCTCTTCCCATTCTTCTCAAATCCCTATTTGTCACCCACCAAGCACTCAAGATGTTTCAGGGTCAATGATTTTGTAGTTCTGATGAGGTATGCAGCGCCGCTCCTTGTTCCATGGTGGAGGTAGCCAGGTCTCCCTTGCTGGTGCAGTTAGCAGCTGCAAAAAAAATGATGCTGTGTGTGAGAAACTGATTGAAGCATGATTTGTATCTATACATGTGGTACAAATTTCTAAGGGTCCATATATTTTAATTACAAACCTATGCTTTGCAGAAGTTTTTTTTCCAGCCTGGCATGTGTTTGTCATTTTAAATTTTTTCTATAAAATATACACAAATTTAAGCTTTATCATTATCTCTGTTGACCTAATGTTGCAGAGCTTAATGCTTTTGCTTGTGCTTGTATGATTTTACCAATCTTTTGTGATTGGTAACATCTTCTGGTCACTGTCTGAGGAATTTATATGATATATCCAAGACCTCACATTGTGGTTGTAGTTTCTTGAAGACAGTATAATTATGTATTGTGGAAGAAACCTATATTATCTTTGCTGGTGCAAGACAGCTTGTTATTGTGTCTTCTGGTGCCTCCTCAAGGTGTCAACAGGTTAGAGCCAGCCAAGAACACAATGAGACCAGGCCGTTGGTTTAATCAGTAGATGGTGATACAGAGTACTCAACATAGCCTGGTTCTCACAATACACCTTCCCTTTCTGTCCTAAGGACCAAGGAATGCCCAGTGACAGCACTGAAATGACCCCACAGGTTGTCTCCCCTCCCTGACCTTCAGCCGTAGTGAGCACGACCCCACCAGCCATTGTCTCTCTGACTGCCCTAGCCAGCCAAGCCCAACGACAAACCACTTTCAGTCACTGTGGCCTGTTGGCATGCAGCCATGTTCAGCATGACACCAGTGTTGTGATTCACGCAGGTATTGAACCTGGGACATCTTGCACCCTGAGCCAACATTTTGTCATTAGACTAAACTCCGGCCATTGAGCATTGGGGCTCAACACTGCCTGGTTCCTGCAAATATATTTATATCGAACATGACTGAGTAGCAAAAGGTTACTCTTGACACATCAGAAGATTTGAAGATGAAGGTCAGCTGAGAATGTGACTGTCACAGTCCTTAAGTTTCATTAATGTGCAAACATACATGTATTTGTGACATGTACATTTTAAAGACGAAAGTTTTTTTTAGGCGTGAAGTAAGTGCACATAGCACCACTGCTTGGTGTCATACAGGTGTAAAATACAGTATCAAACTCTTTATCATGAGAACGAATTACAACACTTAGTATTACCACATTTACGCCAAACGGGCATCAAAGGTCAAAGTTTCTTGCAGTAAGGAAGACCTTCACAGTTGACTTCAGAGTCACCGGGTAATGTGTTTGGCAGGTAATACTTTACACCCAGAAGTGAGTTACTGTAGTAAGTCATGTTCTGTTTATTGTAAGAATTATGATACATGCCTCGCATAAAACTGCTATGTAACATGGATTAATTTGACCCATTTTTTCAAGGATACTAGAAATGTAAAGTTGACAAAATGTGAAAAAATTCAGGAAAAATGACTTCATTGTCTTATTACATTAGTATAGATTTTTTAGAAACAAGATCATGGAAATATTTGGGAGGATGGCAAATTTGTTAAACTAGTGAGATACTGATGGTGATACAGGTCTACAGTTTTGCCAAAAGTATAAAGTGAAGTTTGTCAGACTTCTAGGTGTGATGTGAGGAAAGAGCTGAGTCACCATTGCTAAATTGGAAAGATAAATTTGCCTTGTGTGGAAGTTAAATTATTATAGGCCTAGTGTGCCCTGGACCTATTTGTTATGTACCTGCTTGCATACTACCTGAGATTCAAATAATATAAATTGTTGCATGGATGATGACTTGTATAACACAGTGTTAGGCCTGTGGGCCTCGTTTACCACTTTATGCATGACAAGAATATTTATAAAAAAAAACCCAACAATTTTCTTGAGCAAAGTCAGTGTTTTCCACTGACCACAAGAAAACAACAGGGTGTCTAGCAAAATAGGAATAGAGTGCCTGCCAAGATAAGCACAGGATACCAGCCAAGATACAGGCAGGGTGCCTGCCAAGATAGGGACAGGGTGCCTGCCAAAATAGAGACAGGGTGCCTGCCAAGATAGGGGCAGGGTGCCTGCCAAAATAGAGGCAGGGTGCCTGCCAAGATAGGGGCAGGGTGCCTGCCAAGATAGGGACAGGGTGTCTGTCAAGATAGGGGCAGGGTGCCTGCCAAGATAGGGGCAGGGTGCCTGCCAAGATAGGGGCAGGGTGCCTGCCAAGATAGGGACAGGGTGTCTGTCAAGATAGGGGCAGGGTGCCTGACAAGATAGGGGCAGGGTGCCTGCCAAGATAGGGACAGGGTGCCTGACAAGATAGGGACAGGGTGCCTGCCAAGATAGGGACAGGGTGCCTGGCAAGATAGGGACACAGTGGCTGACAAGATAGGGACACGGTGGCTGACAAGATAGGGACACAGTGGCTGACAAGATAGGGACACGGTGGCTGACAAGATGGGGACAGGGTTGCCTGCCAAGAGGGGCAGGGTACCTGCCAAAAGGGGGGCAGGGTGTCTACATGTACTAAAAGAGGTGCAGAGTGCCAGCCAAGATATGGACAAGGTGCTTTCCAAGATGTGGGCAGGGAAGGAAATATCTGTTTGCATGTCTCCTTGGTTAAAGTCAGAGAAAGGTTCAGAAAACTTAGAAAACGGGCAAGGTATGTACCCTGCTATTTTTGTATGGGGGGTAGTCTGATAGTCTGTGAATGGCAATTTTAGATTGTTACAGGATCACAATTGACATTTAACCCCTTCTTCAGCCTGCTAGATTATCATGTTCATGAAACAATGCTAACCAAAAGAGAAGAAAGATGAAGTTGCAGTGTTAATGTATAATTATTAACTGTTGTTTTGTATTATGTGTCAGTTGACTGTGAAATGTATATGTATGTACTGTGGCACGGTAACATTGGACTGGGTAATCATGCAGGCAGTGCTAAAGGTGCTATACATTATACAGGTTGCTTGGATTTGAGGCAGTAGTTTACCAGCTACCGGTAGGCCTACATATATGTCCACAACACACCTGAAGAATACAGATATACATGTACAGTGGTACCTGCTGTATGTGGCCACCCCTTCTGCCAAGAAAAAGTGGCCCAATACAGCAGGTGACCTGTCACCAGAGGTAAATTTTACAAAGAAATTGACTCCTATGTCTGAGTCTAGTGACTACAAAAAGCAATGCAGCTGCTCACGGCAGTGGTTGCATACAGCAGGTACCACTGTACATGTACATGTACGTGCACAGTGTGGATGTATGAAATCCTCCTGACCGGCGAAATTGTTACCAGCCAGCCTGATGGGGAATAAAGTATAAGGATATGTGACTCTTAACATTTGCTCCTATGACTGGAGAGATGTGTACATATCATGATGTGTAACCCTTTCCCACTTAAGTGGCCCAAAAGCACCTGAAGGTAAATTGTGCTCTGCCTTAACATTTTTGCTTAAATTTTTGTCTACTAGAAAACCCTTTGCTGAGATTTATGTGTAAGACCATTCATGATGGCATGCCCTAGGTCAATAGCTTAGCTTTCCATGGGTTGGGCACAATGCACTCAACCCGTGGCAAGGAAAAGTGTTGACTCTATGGTACTATGACCAAGTATGGGTCAATATACATCACAACTTACTTTGGCCACATAAAAGATCTGCCTGTATGTTTTAAAATGTCACCGGTGAAATGGGAAAATACAGACCTTAATCTGTTTGCCAGACAAAGAATGATGTTAATATTTACATTATGTACATGGTTAGAACATCATTATACAGTGTTCTGTGAGGTTGTACATAACACAAACCATCATTATGCAGTGTTCTGTAAGGTTACACATAGTTAGAACACAGAATATCATACAGTGTTCTGTGAGGTTGTACATAAACAAACCATCATTATGCAGTGTTCTGTAAGGTTACACATAGTTAGAACACAGAATATCATACAGTGTTCTGTGAGGTTGTACATAACACAGACCAGCATTATGGAGTGTTCTCTAAGGTTACACATACTTAGAACACAGGCCATCATTAGTTTGATCTGTATTAGGTTATGCATCATCAGAACACCAACCACTAATATAAAATGTTCTGTGATGTTGTACATCATTAAAACACAGGACATCGTTATACAGTGGTCTGTGGGGTTGCTCACTTCTGTATCAGCACCATCCTGACAGGAAGGGATCCGGATCTCAATACAGTATTGTTTGAAAAGGAAGACAAAGACACCTTGAAATAGAGGTCTTGATGAGAAGATACTTCAGTCATGTGTTGTGATGACCATATTGTTGTGTTGGTTTAACAAGTAAATTGTGTTTTATTTATTTTCTACAGCACCACAATTTGCTGTTTAACCCTGCCAGTGGCAAGTGTATGGCAGTAGAGGAACCTCATGGTGGCAGCTATGTGACCCTGGATATCTGTGACTCCAAGAACTCTAAAATGCTTTTTGAAATGGTGGGTATTCTCGATCAATAATTATTCTAATATGTGTTTCAATATGGTGGGTCTTTAAGACTAATATGATTTTTTAAATGGATGTTGTATTCTCTCTCTCTCTCTCTCTCTCTCTCTCTCTCTCTCTCTCTCTCTCTCTCTCTCTCTCTCCTCTCTCTCTCTCTCTCTCTCTCTCTCTCTCTCTCTCTCTCTCTCTCTCTCTCTCTCTCTCTCTCTCTCTCTCTCTCCTCTCTCTCTCTCTCTCTCTCTCTCTCTCTCTCTCTCTCTCTCTCTCTCTCTCTCTCTCTCTCTCTCTCTCTCTCTCTTTTTCTATATCTATCTATTTTTGGTGTGAAACATATATTACTAGATTTTGTATTTCAATCCATTCTGTAACTATAGTACAACCATAATTAAAAAGGATTATTCCTTGTACGTTGTCAACCATAACAAGAATTTTGAACAGAAGAATACATGCTTTTTAATTAAGAAATAGACCAGTTTACACCATGTTTTACCTTTTTGTGATGAAATGTTCATGCTCTGGCAATCTGACTTTTTTTTCAACACAAAATGTAGTTGTACTTGTGTAGACTCTTGATTTTTTAATATGATACAGAGCCTCATCTTTAGCTCAATCCTGATGGATACATGATACAGCTACGTATATTAATGGCGATTTCACATATTTGAGGGGGCATATATAGTATCAAGAGGAGAATTCATAAATGATTTGTTCTTACATATGTGGTAATGTACATTGAAATATGAAAAAAAATTTTATTTTTTATTTAATTTTGAGCTGAAAATATTTTTTTTTCAAAGTTTAGTTTAGTCTGAAATATTGTGAATGGTTTTGCCATGTTCTGGCTGCAGGAGTTTATTTTAGTCTGCAATATTGTAAATGGTTTTGCCATGTTCTGGCTGCAGGAAATCGCAGCGAAAGTGTTGAACAAACTGGTATGTTGTGTGTGAATTCTTATGTTTCGGTATAATCTTTGGTACCTCCAAGACAGACCTTGGACAGTTGCTCAGTTGCCAAGAATGTTGTTTAGCAGGAAACAATCTTTGTTTTAGAAGTCTTACGGGAAACAAGGAAGGTGATGCAGGTAGACTGAGCTTCATGGAGGAAATATTGAGTGAAGTCTTCGAGAGAAGTCACGTGCACTCAAGGTCACAAGTCTTCCACACAGTCCAGCTGACTCGATTCCTTGTGTCCAACAGCCGGAAGCAACAGTCTTGGAACCTGGTGATGTGATTGACAGCATTACATGTATGAGTGTTTGCTTTTGAAGTCAAATGTTATCGCAGTGCAGAGTCGAAAATTTTAATTTTCAGCAATTTTAAAAAAATTTCAGTTTTGCTTAGAGCAGCTAAACTTAGGGCAGGACAGACTGAATTGGCGGAAAAAAAAATGACATACAACATACACACATATCAGCAATAAAGTCTGTAACCTTTTTTTGCCTGGATGCTTGGAAGCAACCAAAAGTGGCTGGGTGCCAAATGTCGTGATCCCCAACTTTTTTGCCCATGTGTTCTTATGAGCTGAAATGGTTTTGTGTATCCCCAAACATATGGGCACAGCCAAAGGTCATCCCACATTAAATACCTTTATTCCATCAGTGATTGGGATAACTTTTAATGCCTTATATCAATAAGGGGGGGGGAAACTGTGGGGTCACATATCTCCTGGGAAGGATCTTAATGAATGCTTGAACAAAGGGAATAAAATGTAATAATATGTGGAGAGCTGCATTTGGCAGTGCCCAGATATTGGAGTATCCCATCTTTCTTTGGCTCTGCTGACCTTACGTCCCAGAGCTTACATGATCCCTCATGTCTGTGTGTGCATCTGTGTGTCTGTCTGTCCATCCATCCATGAAATTTTGCTTGTGAATGTGATACAGTCAACAGTTTTCCTTAGCCCCTATGACTGTCAGGACTTATCAAGAGTATGAAATCTAGGTCAAGTTCGATAATGGTGGTGCCACCTGTAGTATTATGTAATACTTGGGCCAAAATAGGAAAATTTTGAAAATGCTGTTTTGAAAAAAGTTTTTCGTGACTTACGTTGAAACTTGGAGGGAATGTCAATCTGGGAAAAAGATGAAAATGCACCAGAGTTTAGGTGGTACCATTTGCAATATGATGGGAGATACGGATCAAAAGTGTTGAAAACACAGTATGTATGATGAGAAAGAATAAGGATAATGATACCAAACATACCACAAATGTGTATCATTTGTGGAAGCTTGGATGACATTGACCTACTTTCTCAAGGTCACAGAGGAAATACATTTCAAGAAATGATTTTTTTTTTGTATTGCTAAATTTTGAAATATGTAGTGTGGCCTTGATTTATTTTTCAAGGTCATTAAACACATAAGAAAAGGACACTAAATTCAAGATGTTGATTAGGGTAAGGGAAATTAAACCAAATGTACCACAAACCTGTGTTCATGTGAAAGTTTGATGTTCCATCATATGGATGGCTTTGGCTAATTTCTTGGGGTCATGGAGGGAATGCATTTTGGGAATGGAATTTTAAGTGATGGTCATCAGATTACATGTCAGCAGAGCATTTATAAGGTCCATGGGCTCTCTGTTTGTGAGAACTTAAGAAGAGGTCCAAGGGAAGATGGAGCCATAGATTCATATTCTTCCTTGTCACAACCAGCCCCTACGAAGAAAAGATGTTAACTGTGTGAATCCAGCCAAGAGAGGGTTATTAATCTTGAGAATACTCGTAATTCATAGCATGTTACCTTGCTTCAAATGATGCCACCTCTCAAATTATGTGCAACAATCAAACATGCAGTCCATACTGATATTCGTATACAGAGGGAAGTACACTGTAGGTTGATCAAACTGGTTGTGTGTGTGTGTGTTCTGAGTTCTGGGTGTTCTTTGGCCATCAGATGGCAAGAAGGAAATACTCTGTGTGTACAGTCGTATGGTTTTTGCATCATCAGGTACAAGCCTGCCTAAAAAAACTGTCAGTTTACACAGAACGCTGAAGCAGAGATAAGTATATTTATAGACATTTCAAATGTAGCTGAGTGAAAAATTGGAATATTTGAATGCACTCCATTTTTTAGTTTGTAGTTTTGAGGCTATCAAAAGGCAGTATTGCATGTATGTTTGGAATTGGAGATTTCCAATTTCCTTCCTTTAAAAAAAAAAGCTCTATATTGCCAGAAAGCGTAAAGGCATGTAACCATGCCAGTGCCAGCAATGCACAATGTATACCAGAGACTTAAGTGAGTTCTCTTCTGTAAGTAGTTTAATTTTGTGGTATCTTGGCGATTGGTCTTTAAACCTTTCCCTTTGAATTAAGGCTGAGCCTACAGTTTGCCTTGGCATAGTTTGGGAACTCACTGCCCAATCCATGACACAAAAAGCTGTTGACCTGTTATCTTGATAGGTCTCGTTGACATTTCTCATTCAAATTGTTTGGTGTTGAAATAAATATAAAACATTAAAGCAGATGACATTTGACTACCAGCTGTTTTGGCCAGTTTAAAGAGGAAAGGGTTTTTAATAATGACTCATTATAATGGGGCCTAGCCAAGCTTGAAACAATGAAGATATTAAAAAATAGGACAGATCTTTGAAGGGATATTACTTTATTCTTTGGTTATTTAAGAGTATGAATCTCAGGAAACAAAGAAAATTATGCCCATGTTCAAAAGGCTATGAATATTAAGTCTCATAATTTTATTCTTTCATTTTTGTTTTGAAATATGAGGCTACAAAGTAAATGATTCAAAACCGTTTCATGAAAACGGTGATTTCTAAGTTTAATATTTTCTACGTCTTGTAAGATGACATTGGCAAAAGTTGTTTAAGACTTCCTTGGAAGTCCAGTGGTGTCCACAGCAGAACAACATTGTTTTCTTTCACAGGCACAATGTATCTGGGTCTTTTTTGTTGGTGCTCTTAGTAACAATTAAGGGAAAATATCTTTGATATTCAGTCACTAAATACATGTATTCTTTTTCCCTTTGTTATGGAGTCATTTGACAATCTTTGCGCAGAAAGTGATGCAAAATACGTGGCCTGGTAATTAGCACAGTCACACCTAATATACTTGAGCAAATCACTTAGGCAGTGGATTTGTTTCTTCTCTTTATTTTCATTGAGATCTGTAAGACAGTGGTGTACCCTTAATGAGGTTTCTTTGTCCCTGACTGATCTTTATGCAACTTCATCCACCAGGGACCTGCTATACATGTAGCATGTCCGACCAGAAATTAAGACCAGAAAATTCCATTAGTCTATACTGTTACCATGCTAAGGCAAAAGATGCAAAATTATATGCTTTGAACTTTATCAGTGGAAATTGCAAGTATATGCACATGGAACTCTTGTCCTTTAATACTTGCCCAAAGGACAAATAAAATTTGAATGTCACTTGTCCCAAGATAAATATCTCTTGCCCTGTACTATTATACATGTAGGATGACATGATTTTTTGGTGCCCTGTTAAAGTGTACAGGTCTATATATATATAGGATGTATTGTAGGTAAAAAAAACTGTCGAGTCCTACATTGCTCTTAACAAGAGTAATAAAGTCATCTGATGCTAACCAATGAAATCAATACCTTTGAGTGTACTAAGCTGTTTAAACAAAATGCAGGCTCGTAGAAAATTAATCATGAAGTCCCTTGGTGTTTGACAAGCACAAATTTTTTAAACCTAGTGTTTTGTTAAAAGTGGGAAATCTCTTCAAGAAAGAACAAGATCAGGAGACTTCCCAAACAAGTGGAAAAAGGGAGAA
Organism: Hermodice carunculata; assembly: GCA_964020975.1. Classification (NCBI taxonomy): domain Eukaryota; kingdom Metazoa; phylum Annelida; class Polychaeta; order Eunicida; family Amphinomidae; genus Hermodice; species Hermodice carunculata. Next base: position 85,983,293 of record OZ026612.1, read on the forward strand.
ACTCACACAAAATTGGGAGACTTGGTGCCTTGGCATATGTTGTAGTAAAAATTGTCAATGCAAGTGTCCTGCATATGGGACTTACAATGTTATTCTGGCTACAATATTCGTGTAGCTGGTCTGGTATACAAACATTAGACACCTGCTGTGGGGTCCAGTACATCTAATTTGCATATATATCATGGCATATAGCGGCCATGGTGCAGGTACTAACTTGTTGCAGTTTTTAGGTGGTCTCTGTCCAGAAGTGACTAGTTGTAGAAAACAGTGCTACTATGGGTAGAGACATGCTGCAGTGCGTACGGACTGTATATAGAGGCCACGATGTGTACTAACTTGTAACTGTATGTGAGTGGTCTGTATACAAGTGTCACATGACAGTCATACTCTGCTCAGAGGCACTGCTATGTAAATTGAGTAGACAGAAAATCAACAGCACTGAAGTCATCAACATCAATGGTATCACTGTTAGCATGACAACATTTATTTTGTTAGAAGTTTTTAATCTATCAGATGTTCACAAGCTGTTGACCTAGCAGATGGTTGCACTGTTGTTTACATAAGCCATGAATTTGACAGCTGTTTACATGCACTCTGTTTTTTTTTTTTTTTTTTTTCAGAGACAACTGGAAATCTCATTTTTGAGTACATACGTGTAAATTTTTGCGATGTTAGTGTTTCGCTTAAGTGATAGGTTTAACTGGTTCCATGCCACTATAACACACCATTGGTCACTGCAGTGCTATGTCAGTTAATATTTCAGGCAATGCAAAGAAGGCTTACTTTAATGCTTGTTGGTGCTCCCATCTTGAATCAACACGTATTCATTGGCAATTGTCATTTTTTCCAAGCTAAATATTGAAGGAAGCCCCGAGCTGGTCAGGAAGGAGTCAAAGGAATTAAATTTGCTTCTTTTGAGACAAATGGAGAGTGATATTAATATCAACAAGCATAAATATTGACAACTATAATGCAGGTAGCCAGTGTGAGAGTGATTGATCTGGTAGGAGGCAATGGGTATGTGTGCGACATGGACCAAATAAGACCAGTTAACCCTTTCCCCCTTAAACCGGCCAAAACCGGCTGGTGGTCAAATGTCGTCTGCTTCGGTGTTTTTAACTAATTTCAACAGTTATGAAAAACAATTTGACTGAGAAATGTACATGAGACTTATCAAGATGACAAGCCCCAGGTCAACAGCTTTCCTTGGCATGGGTTGGGCACTTAGTGCCCAAACCATGCCAAGGAAAGCCATTGACTCAGTCTTAATTCAAGGGGGAAAGGGTTAAAGAAACCACTGAGTCATGCGGATGATGCGAGGAGTGCTGGTTGTGAGGTGTAGGTGTATGGAGGTTGAGTGAGACAGATCTGTTTGGGAGCTGCTTTGTGCGAGTCTTGTTCACAAGTACACGAATGCATGTGTGGATTTTCATATCAGATGACATGAATCATTGGATTTACAAACTTGTCGTCCATTCTGGCATGCATATTTCCCTACTTTAAATATTTGCATGAATTTGCATCATGTTAGTCAACTGTGTTGTCATTCAAAGTTCTTTTAACTCTTTGAGTGCCAAATTTTGGACTGAGTCAACAACTTTTTTGGCATGCATTGGGCGCAATGCTGAGAAAAGCTGTTGACCTGGGACATTCTGTCTGGAACTATAGGTATGCTGGTACTTGAATGAAAGGTCTTTTTATACGAGGAATACGAATCTGGAATCCTTATGATACACCCTGTAATTGAGACTAATTTGACTTAAGTAGATTGACTTTAGTAGTGTTTGGCAGTGAAAGAGTTAACACAGGTGACAGGTATGTGTACATAGTGTATGTAACCATGGCTTTACAGCTTTGAAGGACATGGCTGTGGCCCTGCAGTTTGGAATTGAGGGACTGTAGTCCCAAATGTGAGGTGTTTGGTCAGGGTCCATGCATGGTGCTCTTGGAGAGGACCATGGTCATAGGACCAGGGCCCATGGTTGGGCTGGGGTTAGCCATCTGCAGAGGAGTATTACTGTTCCCCTGTGGACAAGGTCTCTTCACAGACTAGAGTCATGCATGGGTCGTGTGAGGTCTGTGTGAGAAGATTTTGGGCACTACTGTACACATTGCATTTATCTCTTCTTAATACAGATTTAAAATACAGTAAAACCTCCCTATACCAAACACCATTGGGACTGGAAAAAAGTTCGGTACAGTGAGGTGTTCGGTATAGGGAGGTTTGTTTATATTGGAAGTATATACTTGGAACCGACAAAAGGTGTTCAGTATAGTGAGGTGTTCGGTATACGGAGGTGTTCATTTAGAGAGGTTTTACTGTACATCACTCTGGCCTTACAGGTCTGCATTGTACAACTGTGACACAACAGATTTGAAGAGTAAACTGTGAGTGTGAATGTAGCTTCAGATGGGAGGTTGTGTGGTGCGTATGAATATCACAGGGGATGCTGACCATTTACAAATTCACCTTCACAGGCTTTGCTTGAATATATCAATATGTGTATGTACTACATTAAATGGACTCTCAGATGTTGTTGATATGTTGTCCAACTTGTAAGAACAGTAACTTGTGTCATTGATGATAAATGTCTACTCTGTGTTTCTCCACATTTTTTGTGTCTCTTAAGCAGGAGGAACCTGAGATACCATATTTTTGTCTTTTTAACATATTTAAATGTACATGGAACATGAGGGTTGTGATTATAATCTTAAAATCAACTTGTATATCAAATATATATTTCTGTCTACTTCTATTGCCTTGTAACCAGACTTCTCAATATTTTACCTATAAACCATGTATACTGGTATTTTTGGATGGTATTATATTTAAAGAGAGGGCTACAAGCCTGTGGTCTTCTTGCTTTAAATCTGTAATGTGAAAAACTCATCGTTATTAAAAAAGATTTTCTGCATGTTATTGATAAGTAATTCCTAGTCAGATGTATAGTTAGTTAGCCTAGGGAAAAAATGTTTCCTGTTTCTCCACATTTTGGAAATTGACCAACCTGTGTTTGTTTCTCTATGAGATCAGTGAAAGTTGTTTATGTCTGTCCTTGGGTTGTAGCTCTGCTGACCATAGGATGTAGAGCTAATGCAGTCACTCCTGTGTCTGTCTCTCCATCCATCCATAAACTTTTGCTTGTGAACATGATACAGTGCACAGCTTTCAAGTCAGACCCATATAACTTTCACTACTCATCAAGTGTATGAAAATGAAGGTTGAGTATGATATTGGTGGTGCCATCTCTGGTATTATGTAGTTCAGGTTCAATATGTAAAAATCTTTTGAAATCTAACATCTTGTTTTGGGGGAATCTGGAGGAGGTCAAAATCTTGATTGAGAGGTCTACTGATTGTGCCACCGACATTTTGACAAATTATTAGCCAAAATGTATTGAAAGATATTATAAACAAAAATTCATATCTCCAAAAATAATTCATCCGGGTATGCCAAAATTACAGGATGTATAGATCATGTCAGGCGCGATTGTTTCATTTGAATGACCTTGACATGCTTATTTCAGGTCACTTGTGCTGTAAAGTTTAAAGGTGACTCCCAGTGATGTCTAGTTTTCAAGTTATCACCATATAGCTTTTGGGCTCACCTGGTGCATGAAAATGTAGATGGAATTCAAAATTTGGCACTGCAGCCTACAGTATTATGTAACATATGGGTCAAAAATGAAAATCTTGTAAACACTTTAGCATCTGTAATTTTTGGTGGATCTGCATGAGTGGGATTGTGGAGGAAGTCAAAATCTCTGTTGTTTATGATACTAGTGAGGTCCTATCCAGAGTGTCACACTAACAGCCCCATGTACATGTACTTCAATTTGTCTGTTTTCATGACAGTAGAGCATTGGGTCCGTGGACCTGCCTTTCTTGACCTTTCACTTCTAAGTGACAGACTGAGTCCAACAACTCTCTTCAGCATGTTTACGGCAAGATGCACCTGGATCCTCTGAAAGAAAGCTGTTGATTTGGACAATCATATTGTTTGGGAGTTTGAATCTGAGGTCATTGTATTAACTCAGACATGCACAACTTTTGTTGTGATGAGCACTAAGAAAGTTAATACAAGGTCACAGAAGCTTCACATTTCATTAAAGTATGAGGAAAAGACGGAAAGATAGAGCTGTGCATGATATACTTTCCCTTTTTTGGTTTTGAGTCTGGTGTTTTCATCTCCACTTCACAGCTTGGACAGTTTTTCATGGCAATGTTTCCATGGCCTCAAGGATTCTAAATGCAAAAGTTAACCATTGTGTCTTGCCATCAAAACATAAAATAGTTTAATCTGCCTTTTGTACAGTTTTATCATGAAATAATAGTTTCTCCCTGTTGTTTGAAATCCATATGAACAGGAATGAGAACAATTTTGAATTCTATGGCTGGTCAGATACAAATAGCATGGTCATATTTGAAGTTAAGCAATTATGTCTGAGAGTTTTACGTTTTTCAGACATATTCATAACATGGTTATGCAGATAATGTTTTGAGTGATTTACCAGAATGTTCATTAGCAATAAATAAGTTTTGCCTGGGATTTTAAATCATAGACATAAAGGGCTATCAATCTTGCATGCTTGGATAATGATTTAAATAGCTTTATCCATAATTTTCAGTAAATGGGTGAGCAGATGAATTTGCAACAAAGTACTGTAAAGAGGTTTAGAGGAAAGGTCTGTCAGCAATGGACACTGCAGGAACTGGCATGGCCAACATTGTGTCCACCAGGGCATATAAATGGTTCCCTGGGCCAAGGAGGGTGGACCCTTCTTGTTCGATAGTTCTGATCACGAGTGACAAACTTGACATAAATGATGACAACTCTCTGGTGGCATACAGAGACATTTTGCCAGCGTAACTCTCCGGGGATTCACTATGATGTTTATCGTATCATTTTACCCATTTGTATACTTGAATGTTTACCAGGTCATTGTACCCATTATATATTTTTATGTTTACCAGGTCATTTCACCCATTGTTGGAAGATCCAAATTAGCTGGTACAGTAGTCCCTGTCACGAGAGACCCCTGTCGTGAGAGACCACCCTCTCATGAGAGACCGCTTTTCAGATTCCCAAGTCCTATACTTCCCATGTTAATTTACCTGTCATGAAAGACCACCTGTCTCATAAGACCACTTTTTTGTTGCTGTAGGGGTGGTCTCTGGTGACAGGGACCACTGCACTGCCCTAGTGACCACAGTGCTACTATCATTGCCTAGTGTATTTCCAGTAGGCTACATGTAGGTCATTTCTACCAGTTGCCACTGAAAATGAGATATACAACAACTGGAAATGCATATTCAGATCGCATGACTGTCCACAATTTCTGGGTATGAGGACCCGCTATAAAATAGCTCACATGAGAACACATGCTGAAGTACTTAGTTTGCCTAACTCCTTCAAATATACCTGCAAAAAGGTGTCATAGGTGGTACTGAAACTTGTATTGAAAATCTCTGTTCTCCTGCAGTTCAGTCAGTGTTCTGTAAGCGCAACTTTAAAAACCACAATACAAAGTTTTTAGTTTATATATGCTCAACATGGGTATTCACTTTCATTTTAGAGCCATTGGATGCATGGTTATGCTTGGTGTAAACTCCATGCAGTTTCTGCTGGGTTTTGTCTGCAGTAGTTTTGTTGCCATTTTGTATTGGTATTAAAGGCTGTAAAAACCGGAACCAGAAAGTTGAACCGATTACCAGATGAGATAGATTGACCTACCCTGTAATGGAGAACAGTGGATTACACTGAGTGTAGGGGATGAGATCAATGTGGTAGAAGTCTATACCAGCTAATTTGGATCATCCACATTCAATATCTTAATGCATTGTATTTGTCATGACAAGTCACTTGATGAACTGTAATTTGATGTTTACCAAAGCTCACCACAGGTGTATATACTTTGGTGTCACGTCACAGAGAGCAATGTGCAGAGCACTACTCCAGTCAGAAAGTTTTCATTTTGTGCTTAGCATTATAATTTTCAGTATTTCCTAGCCAGAAGTCAGTAGAAAGGTTCAGGTATAATGTGGTTGTAGTTTGACTGTATTGCTGATGATATAGCAGAAAAATTAGTTTTCCTAAAGTGTGAATATACGTATTTGTATTCTTTCATAAGCATGTACTGGTAAGGTGACATTCAACTGAAAAGTTATGTTTTATCAAAATATTTTCATTTCCTTAGGTGTATTTGTATTTTGTTTGTGAAAACAGTTTCATTTTATTAGATGTTATTTATTTTTTCATATGTTCACTTATTCAGCAGCACTTGAGAGAGGTGAAGATCTTTCAGCTTGTTGGTAGAGACACATATGAACTAGATATGTATATGTGGACTTTAGGTTATTTGTTTTTTATCCCCTGCCCACGAAGTGGGTGAGGGGATATGGTAATGGGCACCGTCCGTGTGTCCGTCCATCTGTCTGTCCTTCCGTCCGAAACAAATTTTGTCCGGCCCATATCTTCTACATTGTTAATGCTACCTCTTTGAATTTTTATGGTGGGTACACCTTAGGTAGTAGGTGTGCACAGGCATTGTTTTGTGTGGCTAATTACTTGCATTAATTAATTAATTAACAAAGGTCATTAAGCAAGCTCAAGATACAATACAAATTTTGTCCGGGCCATATCTTCTAAATTATTAATGCCAGCCCTTTGATTTTTTTATGGTGGGTAGACCTTAGAGGGGATATGGTAATGGGCACCGTCCGTGTGTCCGTCCGTCCTTCCGTCTGTCCTTCCGTCCATCCATGATTACCGTGGGCGGGGGATATGGCTAGCGTCAGCGGCTACTTTTTTTGGGGGGGGGGGTCAATGAGTTTCATTTGGATTGTAGAAGATGTTATATTAAACCTGAGCATTGTTTATATTTTATTGTGCATAGAAAGTTTCTCTCCATTGTTTTATTAGAAACCAACAAGATGACTTCCAAAAAGTGTGAAATGTAGACCAAAGAGGTCTAGCTGTGACCTAAATCAAGTGGTGCCCTTCTTACTAGGGATGATGTGTCTTTGTAAGGTGTGTTGGTAAAAACACCCTGATTTTCTGGAAATTTAACTTCCATGTGGCACAATGTTGTATCTTCCCAGTATGATTTCCATTTTGATAAGAGACATATTGGGATTGGAATGTGGATTTGGATTGTGTATGGGGACACAGTGATGCAAAGGTGAGGCAGAGATGCCCTGTTTATTTCATTATTTCATTTGCAGAATGTTGCTTAACCCCAGCAGAGTAGCAGGCTATATGGGCTCATATTGGACTAAAGGCATTGATGAGGCTGATGGGCCTATATTGGTCTAAAGACAGTGAGAAGGCTGATCGACTTATATTGGTCTAAAGACAGTGATGAGGCTCATATTATACTTAAGACTAGCTAGTGATGAGGCTCATAATGGACTAAACATGCTAAAGGCAGTGATGAGGCCTGTGTTGGAATGGGAGCATGTTACAAGTGCTTTCCCTGGGGAGGGAAGCTGAATGGTAAAGTTGGTGCTTTTTAATATTATATATTTATATCTTGAACCCTTACGATGTTAGGAATGTAAAGTCTTCTCCATGAGCTTCAGAAGTCGCATTTAAATTTTAAGGTTGCTTGCTGTCTAATATACATATCATTGTCATGTCAGGCAGCCACCATATACAGCATATAGTCATTGAGGTTATTGGTGAATTATGCAAGTGTCACGTGCCTGTTGTCAGCTCAGCAGCTTTCTGCAGCATTCTTTGGATGTCTATTGTTTGAAGCACGCTGTAATGATTCAATTAAACCCTCAACATTAAGATGTTAGAATATTTGTTACATTATGCACATGTTGATTATATATAAATACAAAACATTGGTCCCCTCGTGTAGGTCCATCCTGGTGAAAGGCCACCCCCTCTACAGAGGCCACTCCTCCATGCAGCAAGTATGGTATTTTCATTGTATTTTCCCCTTCTAGAGAGGCTACCCCTCACATAAGGCCACATTTCTTATGCATTTTAGGTGGCCCTATGAGAGTCGGACCAGTGCACACATAGTTGTCATATGTAGAGGCGAAAAGTGTGGTGGAAGAAAAAGAAGCCGAAAAGGTCTTGGGAGGATAAGGGTTAAAGTGTAATGTATGTGTGCCATATATAACGCAGTTCCAGTTCCGGTGTATGACATACTCCATATATAACGTACTTGAATTTTATTTTCAAGTGTTTCAGGTGACAGCGTCATACCAAGTACTGTTTGCTTTCAATTTAAAATCCATTATGTAGCATTACATTGTGATTAGCTGAAGCTGTATGTAAATCAGAATTGTACAGAAATAAATGTCTTAACACAGCCCTGCTGCTGATGCTGTGTTGCGTTGGGTTGAACTTTGAACATGCATACATTTCTGTGACATGCTGAATGTAATATACCCACAGTTGTTAGGTTCATGCAGTTATCAAATACACCTAAAATGAGATCCACCCAGTGCCATTTACCCCTATTGTGAGATTGTCTCACTGTACAATATGCCCAGCATCTAGTTCTGGCAAATAATTGACCAGAGTTGTTTGCCAGCTGAACAGAGTTTAGTTCCGTGTTTGCTCCTTGAGCTACATGAAGGAATGTAAAAAGAAACACGTTGCCTAGTGTGCTCAACAGGCAAGAGTTATGCCTTACTGTATGTATGATGTTGCAGGTATGTCAGTCTGGCAGCTGCATACCAGGAAGTGCAAGTTTGAGATGTTACACTGTATTGCATGTACTGTGATAAAGTGTATGATTATGTGGATCATGTATTTGATGAATTTACTTCAAACTTCTTGACTTATGAGAAGATGGTTACTTCTTTTATGCAAATACATTCAGTATGGATACTATACATGTATAGAAGTCCTGAGACAAGGTCATGTCAAGGCTGACATAATACATGGATGAAGATCATACTGTCACAAGTGACATATGTAACTTGTATGATGCATGAACTGCATACTTCTGCACTTATGTTATTTGTATGAAGAGCATTACTTTAATGAATGTAATATATGTATGAATGGTAACACTTCACATTAATGATACTGGTATGATGAGCATACTTGAATTGATCTAATATGTATGAAGGGTATCCTTTACGTTAGTGATACTGGTATGATGAGCATACTTTAATTGATCTAATATGTATGAAGGGTATCCTTTACGTTAGTGATACTGGTATGATGAGCATACTTTAATTGATCTAATATGTATGAAGGGTATCCTTTACGTTAATGATACCGGTATGATGAGCATACTTGAATTGATCTAATATGTATGAAGGGTATCCTTTACGTTAGTGATACTGGTATGATGAGCATACTTGAATTGATCTAATATGTATGAAGGGTATCCTTTACATTAGTGATACTGGTATGATGAGCATACTTTAATTGATCTAATATGTATGAAGGGTATCCTTTACGTTAGTGATACTGGTATGATGAACATACTTTAATTGATCTAATATGTATGAGGGGTATCCTTTACGTTAATGATACTGGTATGAAAATCATACTTCAATTAATGCAGGTCAATGGATTACCTTTTACCTCAGTGTTACATGCATGAAGGGCATCACTTTACATAAATGATACATGTACATGTATAGAGTTCATACTTTAATTAATATGCATGTGTCACAGATGGATGTATCACAGATGGATGACATACTTTTACATTAATGTAACGTGTGAAGGTCATACATCAAAGGCACCAAGGTTTATTAACTGTATGTATTTGGACATCCTTTGGGATAGGGCATGGGGCATGCCATCATGAAGGGTTTTACATACATATCTCAGCAAAAATGGTTTCTAGTAAACAAGAAATTTAAGTAAAACATTAATGTAGACAACAGTGTGTGTCCGGCTGCTTTTGGGCATGTAGCGGGAAAGGGTTAAGTATGTTAGGTATGCATTTAAAAAAAAAGGTATATATTTAAGATGCTTTGACCTTTAACAGGGTCATTGCCATGTGATATCATGTAAACTGGTCATTTTAAAGCATATTCATATCACAAGATAGCATTACCTTTAAATTTCTTCAAGAAGCATTTGCAATACATGTACATGTATGGGCCCTTCTTGCATAATTTAATAATAGAACTTACAGAGAGGTGTTAGAGCCAGGTTTCTCACTGGCAAATGTTAAGAGTTTTCTTTTTGTGGTGCACATTCAATTATCTTTTGAGTTTTACAGCAGTCTTGATACCTGTTTGATCTAAGTTTCTGACATCATTCACAATCAGTTCTTTATTGCCAGTGGTGCTTTTACAGAAAATAGGGGTGGGAGGTTTGAATGATTTGAGGTAGATGGAGGAAGCTTCTGAGACTCTTGTCTATCTGCATCAATATCATGGGACCACAAGTCCTGCCGGAAACCTGATCACACACTGCACCAAGCAGTTCCAGCTCCGGTGTATGACACCCCTGAACAAATGCTACACACTTACACATGGTCACCTTTCTAAACAACCAAGTGCAGCTGCTCAGAAAGTTGAGCTGCTTCTGGGAGCCTCTGATAATCATGATAATGTGAACTGTAAGAATGAGTTTATGCAAGAATTGTTCCTGGTGGTTAAGGAAGCTCATTAAATACAAATATTTTCACGAGTTTGTGGTAAAGTGGAGTAATATACACCAGATTGATGTCAAAGAGAACCTGTACCCCTCTGAGGGGAAACGTCGTCCAGTCTGACTGGGAAAAAAATGTGCCAGGCACCACGCCAACTGAGTAGCCAGTGTGAGTTGGGTGGATTATCATTGTTACCACAGCTTACAGTCTATTCACTCAAGTTGCAAAGGGCATGAATTTGGAAGTAGTTCCACCATCTGGTAAATAGGGCTGAAAGTAGTTCTTGACTGAGGAATCATATATTTGTACCACCGTGTTATAAAAGCCCACAGTTACATGCAAGAAATCCCAATGTTTTGCAAATATAATGCACATAGGGTCACAAGTTGTAAACATTTATTTTATACAGGTACTCATTATTACAGAATGAACATTAACACATGCTCCAAATTTCCATTGTTTGGGGGCGGAGTCGAGTGGGGCCTGTATCATGAGCAGTGAGATCATACTTGTCATATTACATCAGCTTGAAATTACAAAGTGCAGCATGTTCAGTTATGCTTGTGTAAGTTTACTCTAAATTAGATATTCCTGTTGAAATGGTCCCTGAAGTAGCAGGTGTGCACAGGTGTCCACTTAGTTGACCATACATGACAGGACTTAAATCTTTTTGGCATAGTTGTTCAAGTGAAGTTAACTGCAAAAAACAGATAAAATTTAACAACTGAAAATCATTAAATATGTCAATAAATTTACTCAGGATGACACATGCGAGTCACCATGTGGGAAATTACATTATCTTATGGAGAGGTTAGCTTATGGAGAGTAAAGAGTTCGAACTACGGAATAGGATATTGACTACTAGGAAGTGGTTCTGGGCAAAAAGACACAAATACAATGATCTACACATGATGTAGTCAATGAAGTTTCCTTGAAGAAAGTATGCGAGACTAAATGTTTTGTCCTTTCCAACCAGAGTGAATAGACTGTAGACAAAATATCTTGTTTATCTGCTATTTTCCTGTCATTTTTTCTTCTGCATCAGATTCTGCACATTATCAAAATGTCCACTTTTATCTGTTATTAAAAAGAATATATGTATATGGAAAATAAACTCTACTCTAATTATGATTTTTGCTTGTTCATTGCAGTATGCGTAAGTTTTGGTGTGGACTGGTGGTCATATATTGTGAAAGTATGTGAGTGAAAGGGTCCATGTGTTTTTCTGCAGTAACATCTCAAATATTATTTTACTCCATTGCTTCAACTAGTCCCCAGCCACAGACTATAAGTTTGCACCTTGTCCTTCCGTCCTTCCAACAAAGCTTGCTTGGGCCATATTCCTGTGCTGTGACACCTATACATACCAAATCTGGTGTTCATATACTCCATAGGATATGGGTGTGACGTGCACTAAAATTGGGTCACTGACCGTAAATTGGACTTTTGACCCCCAAAAAGTTTTAGCTTTTGCATGACGCCAAACTTCCTGTGCCCTAACACCTACAGATACCATATTTGGTGTGTGAACACATAATAGGATATGGCTATGGATATGTCACCACAAAAATTGGGTCACTGTGACCTTTACCTTAACCTTTGACACCATGAAGTTGTATGTTAGCTCGGCAATATTTCCTATACCCATATTAAACACCTACAGCTGTCTAATTTGGTGTGTATAGGCACTTGCTAAGACAGGGCTGTATTGCCCAAAAAAGTTGGCTCACTCTTCTGATCTTGATTTGACCGTTCAAGTTTATTCAAGGTCCAATGTTACAGCTCCAAGTAAAAGCACATGTATCATTTCCTCTTCATGTTTTATAGTTTAATGGTATCAAGGTTCCAAAAGGCACCATTTTCCAAATATAAACCAATATTATGCTTGTGATCTTGACTTGCCCTTTCAAGATCAAAATTAACAAAACACCAAAAGACACTCGAGACATAATTTCCCATAAATGTTTAAGGCTAACTACAGGCCTCGAACCACATTACTAACATAGCCAGTATGCAACCAGTTTCACACAAGTAACCCTCTGACCTTGAAATTACGTCAGGATGACCCAGATGATATCCCAGCCTAGGTCTCGGCTAGATCCTACATAATTATCCTATCACATTTCAAGAAGTTCTGATAAGTTTGGGGGGGGGGGGGGGTTCAGTAGTTTTTGCACATAAACCAATTTCATACTAGTCAACTTTGCTATATATTCTCTGTTCAGGTACTATGTATTGCTATGTACTATTTGATCTGGCTTATCAAATGTACCATTATGGTTCAAGGTCTTAATTGAGTTACCACCAGGTACTTGTTCCCACCTTGTTCCATTACATTTCTATGTAGATTAGATTAGCTCATGAAGATGCAAGTTGATCATGAGCATAGGTAGCAGGCCTGTTTATACATGTTGGAAGAGCATTGTGCCTGGCCAAGGCTAACTGAGTGTGCCATTAATTGGGCCAAAGAGACCACTGGGTCTCTGGGTAGAAGGATGTAATGAGATATACCCCATCACCCTGGTGTGGGCCCAGTTAGCTTGACCACTCCAAGCATGACCGTCTTCCAGTAGAGGATGACTCTTTTGACATTTCTTAGGGCATTCATTGCCACAGAACTGGAGTGTGGAGCAAGCAATTAATTGTGTGGATCTGTGTCATCACAAGGACTTGCTCAAGCATTCAGTGGTTGACTTTCGATGTTTCTTTTTAGGTCTGTGGGCCAACACACACATTCTGTTGCCCCAAAAATTGTTGTTGTTTTCTTTCTTTTTGCCATGATCTTGTCAGCAACTTTTCTCAGAGATGGCTATTGCTAGAAATCTGAGCTGTTGCGTGGTCATAGCACTATTTAGAAATCTGTCCTGTGATTTAGAATAATTAAATATCTTTAAAATTATGCAAATCAGAGGCAATTGAAATTTTCATAAAAATGTTCCAGCTCTTCAAAAGTATTCTACATAGAGGTGCCATTCCCAGTTCAAAATATGGGTTGTGTCTTGGGCAACTGCTTTGGCATACACATAAAAGTTGAAGAATTTAATTGTTTGCCAAATTCATTGAATACCCTGCAGACTTTGCTCAATATACATCCAAGATACATTTTTATTATTCTGAGAAAAGCTGCATCCAAGGCATACTAGCGGGCAGAAAGAGAGAAAGAAGTTTGAGGAAACTGAAGTCTGTGCTGGCACCCAGACAAGAAAGAAAGAAAGATAGAAAGAAAGAAAGAAAGAAAGAAAGAAAGAAAGAAAGAAAGAAAGAAAGAAAGAAAAGTATTTCAGAGAAAACTAAGAGTCTGTTTTTGCACCCGGACCTATTTACTGAAAATAACGACATGACCAATGGGTATATAGTGCAACTGAGTGAAATGGCACAATATTCTATCAAGCAAGGTGTTTGCAAACCGTTAAGATGGTGCAAGGAAAGTATTACAGTATAAGTGAAGCCACCAAAGTATCGGTGAGTGATAAAGAACTGATCAGAAGTAATTTGTTTTTAGTAAGGGGGAGTAATGCATTATAATTTTACAATTGCACATGCCAATTACAACTGAGGTTACTACAATGTGCTTGTTGACGTGTTGACCATGACGAAATTCACACGGGCTTCCCAAGGGAAGCACAGGCTTTTTTGGTAGATAATTTAGCTTCCCAGCTAAATTAATTAAGTACATACAGTAAAAACTTGACCAAGCATGTGAGGAACACGTGAAGCTACCTGGTCAGTTTATAATTATGTTAAATCATGTTACTTTCTCACTACAAGCTAGTCCAAGCAATGTTCCAGTGGCATTTGACAATAAAAATGGCTGCTACCCAAATATCTGAGGTGCTTCCCTTGACTTAAAATAGCTTCCCTGAGCTGGTTTACTCTGAAAGTAATTCAAATGTTCACATAAGCAAGAAATAATGCAGGACCAGGTCAAAATACCACAATTCAAGCATTAAGTAGGCTATTTTCTCCTTGTATACTAAACAATCAGAAACCAGTACTTGAGCTATTGGAAATGGCTTCTCCAGCCATTACACAATCAAAATGGCTTCTCCAACTATAACACAATCAATCTGTTAGTCCTACAGTGAGAGGTTTTACAGTACCACTTATAATCGAAATAATAAATCTGTAGCCTAAATAAATAAAGATTACTTCAAGTAAGTTGCTGTTTCCAGTTGAAATGATAGCGAATGGGCTACCCAGATCAATTATTTACAGGTGAGAAATGAAAGTCGTTACTACAGCCAATCCAGATATTTTCACAATATGTACATTTGGTAAGACATTGACAAGCCTATTTCTTCAATGAGAAGCTAATCTAAAATATAATTACTGGTACTTATACAGCAGTTAATGCAGCTAAGTTACTCCGAGTGTTATTAGACTACTGGGAAGTTACTTTGAATATTCAGGTAAGACCACTACTTCCATGACTATAATATTTCAATATTTTCAAGCATTTTGTCCTCCACACTCCTGCTGTCCCATCCTTATGGTTAGCAGAAAAATACAATGTACAGTGTCAATATAAATGGTAGCGGGTGGACTTGTGGTCTACACATTCACCCCCATTTGGCTCAAGCTCTCCTAAGCTTGGCAAGGGATAGTGGTACAAAGAGTATTCATTAACTGACCATAATGTTACATTATGAGTGCAGTCTTTGTACTACATCATGTTCAAGTTATAGTTAGTTGTCCCTTTTAGTACGTTAAGTTCAAAACTATAATTTACGCCTAGATTACTGGCATTCAGATATTTCAGTTATACAAGATAAAAGAAAACTAGAAAAGAAGATTTGCTTGCTTCAAAGCAAATCTGTGTGTGCCTTCAACAGTTGTATATATTAAATGCTATAATCTATATCCTTTGGTACTTCACATTACATTAAGCTTATGGCTGTATGCAAATTTCAAAGTTCAAATGACCTTGACCTTTGACCTTTACAGGTCACATATAAATTGCACAGTGTTACAATACTCACAATTTAAGCCCAACATGAACCAAATCGGATGAAAATTGACCCAGTTATGGCAAAATGAAACATTCAAAGGGCCAGATGACCTTGCCCTGCCTTTGTATGGTGGCTGGCATTCCCATAGGCATGCACCACCTCACAATATTCTTGTGGCCAGGGATGACTGTGTAGACCCTGAGGTTGATGGATCATCCCAGGATAGCATAGCTGCTGGCACTCACACCAGGTCTGCAGCTACTACAGGCCCAGGGTTCTCTGCTTCCATGGGCAGTGGAATCTCCCTTGTGGCAACTATCTCCTCATCAGCTCAGGCATTGCTCTGTATGTCTGTCTCCATAGGCTTATTCAGCTCCTTCATGACTCTCTCATCTCCCCGCATCATCATTCTTTGATCTTTTTGCTGTTGAATGAGGGACTTAAAAATTTCTTTGATTTGGCGATCTTCAGCACACTACCGCTAACAAACCAGAGAGTCAGGTAGTCTGTGTCCCTGCACACCTTGGGTGCCCAGCTCAGCTCTAGTCTTAAGTTTGTGGCACGTTGCAAACCTAAAACACTCCCCAGGATGTCTGCCATTCCTGCATTGATCTCGTCCTTCCCCAGCAGCAGTTTAGTTTTCCATCCCTTCTCTCCACAATCAAACCCTTTCAGTGATTCTTTGCAGGGCCTGCCTGGCCATGCCCCTACTGCTGCCATAGCCTCACACCCAACACCCACTACCCGATGATACACTGCCAAAATAACATTTCCGACCACTTCAACGTGTGCCATCGTAATCCGCCAGGCAGGATGGCCTCCTGCTTCAACCCCAGCCAGCTTGAAAACTCTGCACTGCACCACTTTCTCCCTTTGCTGCAGTTGGCTGCAGTTGTTTCTTCTCCACCTTCGACACTGCAGACTTGGGTGGGCCAGCTTCCATCACGTCTCCCTGTGTCTCCTCAGTTGGGCCATCCAAGTCAGCATCTGGCTGTACATACAACTGGATCAGGTCAGGCTGTTCCTGATTTACACCTGTTATACTTTCCCAGCACTCTTGCCATTTTTCCTGAAATGCCCTTGTTTCAGAAATGCCACTTTCTGGCTTTGCCTCTAGTGTAGGCAAAGTCACCCCACTGTCTTCCATATGTGCAGCTTGAGAGGGCAACACATGCTTTTTTCCCAACTGGAGGTGTTTCATGCACGTTTGCTTTCTCCCATTCATTCAGGCTTTTGGATTGCCTGATCAGAGGGTTGCTGGAAGGCCTCCCCCCCCCCCCCCCGCCCCACGTGCTTTGCTGCTGTCACTGCTATGAAACTTGCATTGGCCTCATAAGGCGCCTTTGCCAGTGGAGACCAGCTGGTTGGCTGCACAGCAAACAGGTAAACCACTCTGTTAGTGATGTGGGAAATCCACGTCTTGACCCAGGGTTGTCTGGATGGCACTTCCTGAGGTGACTCCTTATCCCCCCCCCCCCCCCCCGGCTGCCACCTCTACACAAACTGGACATTGTGCCAGGTCCCATTGCATATTCACATGATGTCTTAACTGACCATTTGGTATTGAATTAAGACAACCTAGGTACTTCCACATTGACATGCCAAAGGACAAGCTATAAAGTAAGAGAATAGGATCCTTGTAATAGCTGCTACCAGAGAAAAATAAATGACAAACTGGCATACGTGCAGCATAAAATCGATTCCTCTGTCTCCTAAAAGTATCTCCAGCCCTGGAATAATTGAGGCAATCCATGCATGATTCTCCATTGACAGGTATCACCTTACAGGGAACTATTGATAACTTGCCCACCAGGAAATCTACACATTTTATCATAGACCACACTCATACATTCTTAGGATTGTTTCCTACCATGGAAACAATCAACAGCTAACACACAATTTGATAATTTATATGAGCATAGAACTGGAACTGGAGCACAACAACGGGGGAACTTAATTGACAACTTTAAGTTAGAACAGGAACAACTGTTGAACATAATTTTATGCAAGCACATCTGCTGAGCTCAACAAGGCAGCAGCCACCTCTTCCATGTCTTCTACAGGGAAGGACTCTCCCTGTGCATTCAATTACTAACTCACAGTCTAACAAGTAGTTACCTTCCTCTAAATCCACATCCTCCAGACCCTCTGCTCCTGCCGGTAAAAGGACACATTCCTTAAAACGTCACTCCTGTTAAAGGCAATCTTAACTTCTTTGCAAGGAATGGTTTGCTCAGAATCACTGCCTGCAGTTGATAACTCCCTACAAAGGTATTTTAATTTTTATTGAACAGGAAATATGATACAAATGTATTTTTATTTCAGTATCATACAGTTCTTCTGTCACAATACATCCCATCAGCCTCATGTGAAAAAAAGTTATCATTCTCACTCTTATCCCTTATTCCATGTTCATCATATTTACTGTAGAGTTATGACAGTATAGCAGCAGGCACAGGCGAAGATAAGTCAAGCAGACAAATATAGACTATATATCTAAGAGGATTCTCAGGAAAATCTACAAATTGCTGTATTTATAAAGCAGAGTAACTTCAGGATCTCAACAGTTTGAACAACAAGCTCACGATTTTCTTGTCTATATGCAAATACAGTTGGTTGCCTGCATGGTCTGTCCATTCAATCCGTGACATGCTATCTCCTGCAACAAACCTAGGGTAAACCTACAACAAACATTTTCAACATTTCTGGGACCTCCTTGCCTCTATAACAGGCATAAAGCCTATTGCCCACTGTTGAACCCTTCAACTGGCAATTCACAATTCAATACTACTGCCCACTGTTGACTCCTTCAACTGACATTTCACAGGTCAACACAGCATGCCCTAACCAGGCGCATGCAAAAGTCCACAGATGCCACTGATCATTGGTTCATGACTGGCCAGGTTCATCTGTCCCATTATCCACATTTTTTTGCAGGGTGTTCTTGACTTCAACTTCTTTACAAAAACACGAAATAGTGTCCAGTTCACCCCCAGTCACCTGATTAAAATTCTAAACCTATCCCAACCTTTTTTCTGTAGATACTGGAGCCCTAAACCAACAAGGCAAAGGATCCAGACCCATGTACTTCACTAACCTATTCACATGCATAACTGGTGGTTTGCCATGTTTCCCCCTTTGTAGTTGAAACAACATCACCCGGTCCCCCACTGACAATATAGGCTTTCTTCTGGTAAGCTTGAGACACACACCCTTTCTTCTTTGTGGATTTAGCAACCACACTTGATTCCCAATGTTTAACTGCTTGTCTTTCACCGTTTGATCATAATAATGTTTCTGTACTTTTATCTGTTTTTATTGTGAAGCTTATTGTATTGCAAAAATAAATAAATGAATAAATAAATAAATAAATAAATAAATAAATAAATAAATAAATAAATAAATAAATAAATAAATAAATAAATAAATAAATAGATAAATAGAAATTAAACAAAATAATAAATTTTCAGTGATCCTTAGTTTCATGTCAACTACAATGAAAAATTTAGAAACATTAAACTTTATTTGTTTTGTCTTTTTAATTACAACAGTCAACCCTCAGGTTCACTACTGAATTTTGCTGATTGTGCATAAGTATCCTTTTATTGTAATGTAAAACGGACACATATTACAAAGACAGGTAATGCTCAAGTTTTGCAGCAACTATAGTTAACCTGCAATAAATTTTTATTCCAGTTCTGCAAAAATGACAAAGTAATGGACAGATATGAGTCATCCTGTCCACGATGCAATTTAACAAAAATATCTTATGTCTTTAATTTTTGAAAAAATTCCAAAGCCCTGCGTAATAAAAAGACATTGAATTTCAAGTTATAGCCTCTTTAGAAAAAACAAAACAAAAACAAAAAACAAAAAAAAAAACAAAAACAAAAACAAAAACAAAAAAACAAAAAACAAAAAAAAAGCAAAAAAAAAACGAGAAAAAGTACATTCTCAGGCACTTTCAATTTTCATAAGTCTTGCACACATTACCACGAAGTGCCCCAATAGTAAACAAAATGCATAAAAATATTTATAAAAATACAAAAAGATTAAAAAAAATAACATTGAGGGGCAAGGGGGAAGCATTCTGATGACCTGATTCAAAGATGTGGCCATGTGATGGGACCATCGTTGCATGAGACTCAATTAAATTTACTTTTATTGCAGTGCTAGTGAGTGGACTATTGAAACATGGTTCAGGGGTACCAGTTAGTTCCACGGCGCAGTGTTAAAGTCCTGTAAAGGCAAAAACAAAGCGGCACACGGAAACAATGGCTTAGATTCAGAGATGCTGGTTTGCAAGCATCTTCTAGTACTAGTAGTCACAAAGGCCAAAAACTTAACCAATGGGACACAAATCGTATGAAAGAAGCATCCATCATTAATTCTGCATCATGATGTTAACTGTAATTTTGGTAAAAATAAAAGCATGAAAGTGTACAAGTGTCATATTTCTGTCATTTATGCATCAGAGAAGGTGCTTGTCAATGCCATAAGATCATCCTTGTTTCCCTGCATAGTTATGACAGTAGATGTTTACATGTACTTTTCGGGAAAAGCCAATGTAGCATGCATAATTTGTTTTACATATGAAATAGTATATTGAACTCAGAATTTGTCAGTCTCTTGTAACTTTGTGTTATTTCCTGATCCGTTTTCTACTACTTCACTTTCGAATATTTGATTGATCAAATATTGTAATCTTGTTGACAATACGCGCAGTGTCCCTGTTGGCGCGCGTTTACGAACACTGTGTACATTACCGAACTGATGGCCAAATTTCGCCCAAACTGTTGTTGTAAAGAATAAGACAGTCTAGCTGTAGTCACCCAGCTTGTATAGCCGTCATTGTTTAAGTTATGGGCACATAAGTAGGGTTGCTTCAAGGGGGGCCGCCTTTTGAAAGTATGGCCAACGGTTAAAGACACACGCCTCAACTAATATTCAATAATTTCCTTTTTGATTTCTTTTTCCAAAGGGTGTTTTCCAAGTTCAGCCAATGTTTGATGCTATACGACTGAGGCCAAGTATAAATTTCGAGCAGCTTGTTCAAGACCGAATTTCCGGTTTCCGTGTTAACGATGTTTTGGGTTTGGGGGGTTTTGTAGGTCAGCAGAGCAATTTCGGGGTGTTGCTGTCGAACACAATTCACTGCCGCAGAACTATTGTGATATATATATATATATATATATATATATATATATATATATATATATATATATATATATATATATATATATATATATATATATATATATATATACATATATACATACATACATACATATATATATATATATATATATATATATATATATATATATATATATATATATATATATATATATATATATATATATATCCCGAAGAGCTTCAGTTGTGTTTTCGGGGATAAACTGCTGTCCGCGTCTCCTACAATTGTCTGTTTTGTCGTGTTTACCACTTTTTTTAACACTTGTCAGCAAGGTTTTCAGCTGTTAGTTTAATGTCCCAGAAGGGGCAAAATGCGGCCTAAGTAGCAGAACTAGCTGACAGACTGCAGTGATTTATTTCCATACCTAAATACAAGGTTAGAATCAGACCGTCCTGCTCGGTGGAACACCATAGGTACTGTTTTATCTGTATAATTACTTACAGACCCCAGCATGAGCAATAGACCGAAAGTCTATTGAGATGATGCTGGAAGTGTTCTTCAGAGTTTGCGATGAGTATGTCGTCTGCAAGCATAAGAGAGGAAGGGCTTTTGTAACCAAATCTTACATGGTTCCGTAGGGTTACGTTAAGAAAATGTTCCAAATCGTTGATGAAAATATTAAATAACAAAGGACACAGGAGACAGCCCTGTTTGAGACAGATATCACTTTCCAAATATGAGGTCGTTCATCCCCTGAGTTTAATTACTGTTTGTGTGCTTGAACATATACTTTGTGTCAGCTGTAGAACCTGGTTACCTATGTCAGCTCCATATAGGGCCTACTTTAAAGAGGAGGAACGCAATATTGATTCTGTCAAAGGCTCACCTGTAGTCGGCGAATGCAGTTTATAGCTTACCTTTTGAAGATTGGTAATCCACTGGAATTTGTAACAGGAAACATTGTCCAAAGTTTTTCTGCCATCGAAGAAGGCGCTTTGTCCTTCATAAAAGAAAAATTCTCACTTACTGTGAAATCTTATAGTTTATTTAAAACTTAACTCACTGAGCTTTACAACGTTAATCTATGGTAGTTTTCTATAGTGTCTTTATCGCCTTTTCTAAAAAGAAGAAAGAAAACTGCGTTTCCAAGACTGGAAATCTGCGTTCGTTCAAAATTTTACTATACAGTAATGTTAATGTCTTGTTAAATAGATTTTGCCGTATTTTAGCATGGCATGTTTGACACCGTCTAGTTCAGTTGTTTGGAAGTGTTTAACGCACGAAGTACTTGTATCACATTCCATTCCATAAAAGGCTCATTTAAAGGGTGCTGCTTGTCTGGAGCATAGACTTGGAATAATAATATAATAATAATTTTATTAGGAAAACTACCCCTTTACAACGGGGGCATCGATGGAACGGGGTTTATCCATGATGCGTCCAAGTATCTTACCCATTTAAAGTTTGCTTTCAACTGGTGTTAACAATCATTAATATCATAATTTTAATAATTTTTGTCCCCCGCGCTAAAACTAGAGACCATTAAAACGTCTACTAAAGTACTAAAGTTTTGCGGCGGGGGTGGGGGTCGAACATTTCGATGACTTGCCAATGCTTACCCAGGATTGCACATGCGACAAACTGTAAAGTAGTGGAATAAAATGAGGAAGTGCTCTAAATGGTGCATCGGCTCAAAATTTTCTTGTGCAAAGAGTTCTCGAATATTGATTAAATGCATAATTACAGCATCAACATGCAGAAGTTGAAATCTGGACTGACAAAATTAAAAGTTGTTAATCTTACTCGATTTTAAATGGCGACTATTTCAATTCAAGTGCACAATATTACAGCTTGGATTGCTGGCGCCCGAAGAAGAACAATACAGTCTTTGCTGTTAGAATAGCAATGGATGTGCTCCCTCCAGAAGTACACAGAAAGAAAGAATGTTTAATTTCGCTGTTTGCACTAACACATGACCAGACCGGTCTGCGTGGTTGGATTTTCATGCAACATTTCATAGATTAATCAATGCACTGAAACGGCAATGTATTTGAAAGCAGGGAGTTCCACATGATAAATAATGAATTCATTCAGTCGGTATCGGAGCAACAAAAGGCACAAAGAAATAGTATGAAACTGACAAATACAAAGTGTATCAAATTATTTGGATGATATTACCTAACTTTATCATGTTGGCGTGACAAATCCTGGGGGATAGTCATCGCAAAGTAAACCCGTTCAAATAGAAATCAAAAAACCCGACTCGAATACATCGATCTGATGAGATACATGACCCCCATAAACAGGTAAAGAAAAGAAAACAAAAGAAATAATTGCAAAATGAAAAACAAACAATCGTGGCAAACCTGGCGGGATAACACTGAGGTGCATCGACTTAAAAAAAAGTGCAAAGCTAAAGAACATAATTTTTGGGAAAACCTAGCTACATCATGGAGGTGCATCGACTACCCGTGCTCTTATCAGAGCGCTCTCCTACGTAATTTTATTCAGAGAGACTATAGGTTGGTTACATATTTTTCACAGTGTTGCTGAGCGTGCATACATCTGTACATGGTGTATGCACGTCTCTAATATTACGGATGCGTATTTTTTTTCTCTTTAGGCAATATTGACGCTCTGTGTTTGGCGTTAATTATGGATGGATGTGCACACGCTTCTGCTGTCGAGATGGCAAACGTATCTGGCGCACATTCTTCGCACGAAACACTTAAAGTGTTTGACTGGATATATGTAGGATCAGAGGTTTTGTTGATGTTTTTTATCTGTTTTGGTAATGGGTTGGTGTTTGCTGCTTTTTATCGAAATCCAAGGGTACGGACTATCACAAATTCGTACATTTTACAGTTAGCAGTGGCCGACTTCAGCGTGGGTATCGTGATGGCAATGCACGTGTCCATGTACCTTTACCGCCAGATGCTGGATAATATCTTCGTTTGTTTAACTAGGTATACCTTGCTGGCAACGTTACTTTTGGCATCTGCGTACTGCCTCCTTGCCCTAACCCATGACCGTTATGCAGCGGTGCTTGGCCCGTTACAGTACCAACAGAGAATGACCAAACAACGTTGTCTTGTAAAAAGTTTATTTATATGGAACGCCGCAGTTCTCTTCGGGTTTGTTTTGCCGACTGTTTTATGTTTAACCGTACGGGAAAGTGATAGATGCGACTTTGTAAACATGATGACACCCTGGTATCTGAGAATTATTGCATTTCCCGGCTTTTGCATATGTGCTTTCATTATGATTTACATGTACATACGATTACTGCTGATTGCACGAAACCACGCAATCAAAATTCGTAATGAAGCATTCACCCTGCCGGACAATCACCGTGTGGTGGTCAGAAGTAACATCAAAATGGCGAAGACAGGTATGATTGTACTCGGAGCTTTTTACGGCTGTTGGACGCCATTTTTTATTGTTGTTGCTGTCCAAGTTTATGGACAGGGTTATTTAAATGCAAATAGCCCAGTCATCATGAACATGAGAACATTCACGACGCTTCTGGCTGTGCTAAACTCTGCTATCAATCCCATCATCTATGCGTCACGGATGACCCTTTTTCGTAAAGAGTTCAGGCTAATTTTGACAAGAAAGGCACCGATACAGGAACCAAGTCTTGATCCTTCGTCTTACCAGATTAATTAAACGAAGAATCGTTCGTTTTGACAGATTGATTACACAAAGTTTTGAACATTCGTCTTGACACATATAAAGTACACGAAGTCTTGACCGCTTCAAAGTAGTCCAGGCAAGTGAACCAGCTTGTTCGACTTGCAGTTCTCGTGTCAATTCTTTTTCAGTTCGGCTGTAACTTTATTGGACCTGCACAGACTGGAGAAATAAGAAATACATGCATATACGAGAAAAATGTCATAAGAAACTAAATTATGAAAGTGTACACTGTGTAACAACGACAGTGAAAACTGAAGTGTCACATCATAATTCTAATCGATAAAAACAAGCGTACATGCCCACGAAAAACAGGGGAGTAACAACTTGGAAACCTGGTGATCGAAACTATCTTGTGAATTCAATTTTCCCAGTTAACTCGATAACAAAGAGAATCTACAACGTTCTATTCAGTAATGCATGGTCATATAATTTTAAAGTCATCCTGCATATATTTTCAATAAAATATATTTAGATAATGTATTATAATATATATATATATATATATATATATATATATATATATATATATATATATATATATATATATATATGCATATAAACTTTTAATTCATCCAGAATCAATCCGTACCTTAATCCCAACATAAGTACTATTTATGACGCATCTAATTGTGAATGCACTGTCTATAACATGCTGAAAATTATTCCACTGAGACTTTTGTTTATTTGTGATATTAACGCAGTTATATACTGTGCAGAGTGTCTCATGCTGTCATCATCTTACAACCCGTTGTTATTATTATCCATATGTGAAAATGATAATATTTTTCCCATATTGTCACTGTGTGCATTGATTCTCAGCCAGACATGCTTTCTGTGGCAGTATTGTTTGTGTATCGTATGCCTGAATGTGGTGTCCGAATGTGCTTCGGTGACCATTTCACGTTTGCTCTGCTGGCTACTGGGATCACCTGTCGTTTACCCTTTCGGGAAGGGGGGAGGGGCAGGGGGCTTTCACGCCACGGCATTTTGAATCCGAACTTTCCCTACTCCGTATGGCCCATAATCTACCGCACATAATTGGAATGAACGTCGCAAATTGGGAACTCTTGGGCGAAATGAAGAGAATAATATGCGTGTTCTCAAAACATGTAAATGCCATGATGCGCGCTAGCTATATAGAGAACACCCATTCTCTTCATGAAGACTAGGATTTCCGAACCCGCGATGTTCCTTTCTTATATATACATTAACAAAAATTAACAGATCCTGCAAAAATTTACCAAAAACGGAAACTTTTTCTCTATTTGTCGAACAGCTATCAGTCCGCAGCTGTCGTTCCAGATGGAAACCCTGCTCCAGGCTCTAGGTACGGGCTGGCATGTGCTAGGCAGCGAAATTTCAGATCAATGCGCATTATGCTTAGGAGGCTATCTCTTCATGGGCTGCCTCTTCATGAGACCCTAATCAGTATTTTCGGTGGGCAGTGACTTTGCCGGCCAGTATGAGTGGGTTCGTATTGACCACAATATGATGACAACCATTCTACTGGTTGCCCCTGTGGTATAGAGTGCTTTCTCGTCCCTACACTTGTAATGCTATCAACAGGAAAGGTCAGAATTAGCTCTAAAGTGTGTATTTGCCCCAATACACAACTTAATACACAGACATTTGGAGGGCTAGAGCTGTGTATTCCCATTAGTTTGTATGTTAAAGCAACCTTAAATAAACTAGTCACTTTTGTAGCTGTGGGTATATGGTTTTTGTGAGGTGTTAAGTTATGCATGTAGATTTACTGTCTGAAATTTGGTGCTTCTGTGCGCAGTAGTTTTCAAGTTATAAAGTTGCAAATTACAATGTAAAGTGATGGGAATACACAACTATAGCCCTCCACTGACTGCAGTGCCCTTTTTTAGGCAGTTCTTGAACCTTCTGTTTTTGACCTTGCCTATCATGGCCAAATTTGGCCCATTATACCGAGTGTATATATACAGCGGAATCATGGATTTGTCGTCAAGTCAACCAGTCTATTGTAGGTCCAGACATGCCTACTCGTATATCTCCACAGTTTGGCTCTGGTCTGCCTTGGGCAAACATGACATCTTTGGCGTAAAGCCGGGTGTAAATCTGATTTCTTCAGAGTTGCTTTCTTCGTTTTAAATGGAAGATACAGTAGTTCGGAGAAGTGGTGTTGGCATCGTGCACTGGCACAGAAACCGTCCATTGAGAGCATATCACTCGAATACTCGTTAGGCTCTTTCATGACCACCATATTGAGAAACAATCTGTAGGCTGTGGCCAATAAACTATCATTCAGCTTTTTGTTTATTGTTTCCCTGTGTCGAGCTTTTAATGGCACACGATATGGCAGACACCCAGCAGCTTGCATAGTCCGGGAATAGCTTTCTTATGGTCTTTGCATACAGACTTCTCAGTAAGCTCTTATGTGTTCACCGATTTGTTTCCAGCTCAGTCACATACTTAATACAGTAATAATATTCCCTGAAATTAATCAGTTATAGGGAAACACAGGTTTACCAGACAGAAGTGATGTGGGCACATCTTTAACACTTCAAAGTACATCTTTCTCTTGATATCCTAGACTGTGCGGCATAATGTGACCAGGCGGTGGTGATTGATGGATTAATGTATTTTCATACAACTTGAGCCGAGCATTGGTGTACCTCAAAAGCCGGCCTGTATCTGTCATTTTGACAATAATTTCGACAGAGAAAAAAGAGCGTCAACTCTATGAGCTCTGCTGACCACCTGCTGAATGGCTGTAGTGTTGGACATTGTGCATGGAAAATAAATGTACAACTACAAGTGCATGAACAAGTATCTGTCATGTTTTTCCTGAAAATGAGGCTTTCCTATTTACGTAAAAAAAACCCCAACAAGATAGTGGCTTCCCAAGTGCAGTGTACTGCAAGCTTATCATAAGCTACTCCGCTTTCAGTTCACACAACATGTGCGGCCGTCAATTAAGTCTGTGCAGTTTCAACATTCAAAGTTGTCCATGTATGCAGTCACAAGACTTTTTCCAAAAATGCTTTTAACATGCTCCAAAAGTGGACGGGTCTTAAGCCAAAGAAAATGGGATGATATACTGCAAGAAAATAAAATTGGTCAAATCAGTTAAATAACCATGCCATGCCTATATTCAAACTGAATGACAAAAGAAAATGTGGCAGCATGCTAACTTTATAAACGTGTTGTACAGCCGCTCCGTTATTTAAGAATGGGGAAAGTCCCAGGTAAGATGACTTTCCAACTGAGTCTTATAATTTTTTTCTGGTCCGGTATTCTGCACAAAATTTTTGATGGCTACCAATAATAATAATAATAATAATAATTTTATTAACCCCCGCGAACGAGGAATTTAAAATGTCATGTGTACATCAGGATGGTTACATAAAACTTAAAGTATAAAATCAGCACCTCATTCATCCATACAACATGGCAAAGATGATTAAAATAAATAAAATGAAGAAAACTGAACCTCATTAGGTAGGGCCTCCCCCGATGGGCTGGGCCGACCCGAGAGCCCAGGAAAGATTATATAGTGCCCTCGCTTCGACCAATATACTTTTTACTAGCAGATTCAGATTTCGAGCAACTTTATTCGACGAATAGATACATGTGTAGCTCAACGTCAAAGTGACAGTGCGGGAATGAGAAAATAGAATGATCACATTGACAAGAGGTCAGGATGACCCCAGAAACAGATGCTCAGATCCGTGATCGCTGGGGCCACTTGTGGCATGTCTAAACAAAATTGCTAACGCAACTCCATAAAACTTGAAAACTACAATAATTAACTCGAACAAGATCCCCCCCCCAAAAAAAAGTAAAATAAGAATGAAGTCAATAAAATAGCATATAACTAACAAAACTGAGGGAGGAAATCGCGGACATCCCAACTTACGATGTCCTATACAATAATTATTCAGAAGTGCGAAGTATGATTGGAAAAAATATACAGTAGCAGAAATAACCATTTATTCAGATTACTGATTGCATGGCATGACAATCAGTAGCGATATCATCAAATGATTTGGCGATATCGCTAAATGATTTAGAGATGTCGCCAAAAAAGAAGTATGTGGCGATATCGCTAAATAAGTGAATTGGTACTTGTTGGGTAATAGTACTGTCTGTGTATTGGATGGCACGAAGGAGCGAGCATTTGGAATATAGGCCTGACTGTAAAGTTTGAGGACAAAATCAATAGTTAGCATGCGTACACTGTTTTCACAGCATGATAATAAACCCATTGACAATGCCAGAGAAGATGATAAATTCTCAACAGAATACTTTGGGAGAATGAAGCCATCGCACTTCCCTCCAAATCAGCAGCCATATTGGACAAATATAAGACAGAGAGCGTAAAATACATATAGCAATATCGCCAAATTATTTAGCGATATCACTAAATCATTTAGTGTTATACCTTTGAATCATTTCGCGATATCTCTAAATGATTCAAAGGTATGGCTATATATCTATAAATATAGCTAGATACTTAGCAATATCGCTGAATGTTTAGCGATATCACTAAAGGATTTGTCGTTATATCGCTAAATGATTCAGTGACATCGCTGACTATTGACTTGAATTTGGTTGATGTGCAAAACCCAGAATTATGTAGCAAAACCCACGGTGTTGTGATCAAACCATGGGTTTTCTAACAAAATGCATTTTTTTTAAACAAGACCCATGCTTTTATGACACGCGGCTGGAACTCTAAAGACCGCCTGTACTGATTCGGCCTTCACAAAATCCTAGGTTTTGTTGCTCAAATGTCAACTTATAAATCCCAAGAGTTTCTGACGTAACAATGCCCATGGTTTTGTAAAATTTCAAAACTCTGGGTTTTGCTCTATTATTTCAGAATTCACAAAAACCCAAGGTTTTGTACTAAAACCCCGAGCATTGCCCAGGATTGATGGCGGTAATGATTGATTCACAAAACCCAGGGCTTTGGAACAAGCATGCAGGTGTGTGATTTTTTTTTCAGTCACTTAAATTCTGTTTTGTGCAGGGTTTCATGTAAAGAAAAATCTCAGTTTCATTTAAAAAAAAACCATGAGTGTTGCACATGAAATCCAGGATTTTGTGAATTATTTGACACTGCAACTTCCATTGCCGGTGTTCATGAATTGAACCCGCGTTATGAAAAGCAGTGTACATAGATAAGTATGTTTCAATCACTTAAACTTGTACAATTACATAAAATTTGGATTGGTCAGTGTGTATGCGCAGTTTTTATTTATCACCCACCTTGATATGCTACTTTCGACGGCAATGTAGGGGTTCTTTGCATGTGGTGAAGAAAATAAACATTGACTTGATTGGTAAAAAGGAACATTGTGTTATATATTCTTTGAGTTTTTGAAGAAAAAACGCATCCAGCTGAAAAGATATACGTTTATAATAGTTATGATAGTTAAAGCATTTTGAATATATCGGGGTGTATATCAAAAAACTTTGTGGATAGTGTTGGGCATGATCGTTTTAAGTCTTGCGTACTTTTTAGTTGTTACATCACTTTTACGTATTTGTATGCTATGAGCCCTTTTGGGGCATAGAAAGCAACAATGTTATATTGAACATAGTTGGCTGAATAAACAGGAATCATTTACCTTATATTGGGAATAGATTATGTTTGCAGACTGATGGTATGTACACGTAATATATTTGTATGTGTAGCAAGTAACATATATGCATATGAATTTTTAATGATTATTTAGAATGTTGAAAAGGGGTGTGGAGTTCGGAATGGAAACTCTTTTTTTCTTCTCATTTTAAGTACACGTCTGTTACAGTGCTTTTGCAATTATGACACTATTTGCATGCATCCTTGTGGTCCACAGTATTTGACATGTTTTGACCCACCAATCAAAGGGCAACTGTGTCAAGACACCTTATTGTACATATCAGTAATTTGGGTTGGATGAATGAAAAACGCGAGGTTTTAGTATAGGAAGGACTCCATTGGGACAGTTGTCCGCATAGGGGAGCTGTTCATGTATACACACGGGGTTGACTGTTCCATTTAAATCCGAAAACAAATCCGAATTACCAAAACATCGACATGCATCTTCCCATACCAATATAAAGAACAGATTTTTCTTCTGAGTTGAGACAGGCATTTATACATAAAAAGCAACTGGTGGTTCCTCTCAATCTTTTGAAATATTCTTCATTAACTACAGGTTTGAGTTTTTATAAAAAATATGTAGGCCTAACCACTTAAATCACAAAATTTATTACTTGTGACAAACATAAAAAGAGACATGGTACGCCTGTCACTTTTTGATGTACCTGACTGGCGAGTCAGCTGAGCTACAGCAAAAGAAGAAAGTAGGCCCACATCGTTTTTGTTAGATTTATGACTATGCAACATTATGAAAACGCTCACCTCCATTATAACTACGAGTAGGAGTCAGAGAACACAGCCCACAGCACTGCATAGCATACAAAAGATATAGATATACATTCAAGAGGTAGCATGTACTTTTCACGAGTGGTATGTATTTTATCTGCAGTATGTATTTCGAAATACATTGTTAGAGGTTGAACATTAGTAAAAAAAGTAAAGTAAAGTAAAAAGTAAAGTCCTTTCAGGACGGATGTCAAATAAGTTCCAATTGTATCTATAAGTTTATTAATGAGAGTGAAGTGGAACTGATTTATTCAGACGTGGATACAGAATTTGCCCCCAAAATAAGGCAGCAATTTAAAATGTGGCAAGCAAGCTGGGCTGTATTTTCAATGTAGTATGACGCAGCTAATGTGAACGGTGTCCGTATAACTGTCAGCAATGTACCAGAGCACAGGTAGTGGACAGTGCAAAATTTTGAGCCAGATCTGAAAAATTTTATACAAGGCTTATCAGCAATATTTGATTTTTGAACAGTGCAGGATTACATGGAGTGGAAACAGGGGATCAACAGGATCAAGAAAAGTGCAATAACCATCTTTTGCATTAGACAATTATAAGCAGATCAGTCGGTCAGCAAGGCATACACAGTGACATCTTTAGATACTAGTGATTAAGTACTTTCTGACTGATATTGTGCCATGAGATCAGCCTTAGGGTTAAGTATAGGAAAACTTGAAGATCCATACAATGTTTACATGCATCATGGTAGGTAAGCAGTAATATCTCAAATAAATGAATCGTATTACCTTGTAGAATTAGACCTTAGCAAGGTTTGCCTTGTACCAGGGCATGTGACTGATATTAACCCTTAAAGTGCTAATCACTGCTATTGTTGCGTTCTCATTACCATTAAACATATAATGGTTAAAAGAGTCAAATTCCTCACGAATATACCTTTCATTAAAATACCAGCAATCCTTGTCTGAAGCAAAAAGTAGTCTTAGTCAACAGCTTTCCTCGGGACACTTTGCGCGCAATGCGCAATGCGCGCAAAGTGTACCGAGGAAAGCTGTTGACTTAATCTTAAATCAGCACTTTAAGGGTTAACTTTTAATTGGGCAAGGCAATCATTATATACGGAGCGTAATCCTGAAAATAGCTGATCAGTGGAGACTAGGCTGAACGGTAAATGGCCAGTATTGCTTACACCAAAAGCTGATTAGTTTACAAGGGCTATGGTTTGCTTAACTAAAACCAATTAATGTCTACATTGTACACGCGACAAGCCACACAGTGGTATGCGAAAGTTGTGTACAAGGGTAGACTCGTTTTAAATTCATCTCGTAGTAGATGAAAACAAAGGCAACGGCAAACGAGCGACGTTTTGCTATTGAAGGGGATTTATCTTCCAAAAGAGCCGCATTAATGCCTAAGAACACCCTAAAAGTCAATGAATCTTCAGCAAAACTGGCATATTTACTAGAAGCTGGCTAGAATGTGGACCTCTTTTGCTTCATTTACGAACTTGACAAGCAGTTGTCTAAATTCTGGTTGGCGGCTCGAACTGGCCAAGGTGAATTGCACAAGAAATCTAGTCTTAAACGCGTTTATTTATTTATTTTATTTTATTTTTATTTTTTTTTTGATGCCAACTACTTGCCTTGAATATGAGGTAAAATCGCCATGTTCTGCTCTGCCGTGGTACACAAGATTTAACCACCTCAGCAAGCTTTGGTGGCCAAATCTCTTGTAGCACGGCAGAGCATGGCATAACTGATAGTGTCAACTTTGGTCACAGCATGGTCTGCATGGGCAGTACTGGATATCTGCCATATGTTAGGAAGTCCGGTGTGAATATGTTGTCATTCACGTTAGTGCTCTATGTCAGAAGAGTGAAGAGAATATATAAATCCCTTTTTTTTTCGTCTTGAGACTAAAGTTGGGTATGATATCATTCAGTACGGTGTTGAAACATTCCGGTTTGCCAGTTGATTGGGGCTGGTATGGTGAGCACTTTATTCTATGAATGTTTATCTCTTTGCTTCGAGATTCAATTATGACATTTACATATTCTGTCTCATTATTGGCTATCAAAGTAGAGGGGCAATCAAATTGGGGAACATGCGTACCTGTGGCAATATTTTTGCTATAGTTTTTGCTGACTTATCCCGGCAAGAATAACCTTCTGGCTGTCCAAATGTATGTTGACGTTTTTGAAAGAGAGCACTGTACTGGAACTATAAACAAAACAGGTAAATGGCAGGTAATAAATGAATCATTATATTATCATTAATAATAGACCTAAAATTTTATAATGATAATAATGATAATAATAACAATAATAACAATAATAACAATTATAACAATAACAATAATAATGATGATGATGATGATGATGATGATGATGATGATGATGATGATGATGATGATGATGATAATAATAATAATAATAATAATAATAATAACAATAATAATAATAATAATACAAAAAATAAAATGGTTCCACCTGTCCTTACCAATTTGTGATGCTTTCATTAGAAACAAAAGTATTACTTTCTTTAGCAAACTTTCCGATGCTGAGAAGAATAAATCACATCCCCTTTTCAGTAAGTTCATAAAAGACGATTTGAAATTATGTTAACTGCAGTAGTTAGAGAGGACCTTTAGTTGTATGGCTCGAGTTAGGTCAAAGGTCCGATTGCCTTGTGGTAGTGAATGAAAAGGGCGGGGCAAAAAGTTGAATGGTATTGATTGAATATCCATACCAAGATTGCAGGTAATATTAAAACAGACCGGTAAAATCGATACAAGAATCATATTTTTCTAGCTAAGAAGTATTAAGAAGTATTTTACTCTGTCCTTGGCAGCGGTAAACCTAGGAGTTTATAATTTCAGCTCAGTGCATGATTTTTTTCCACATCTTTTATTTATTTCGTTTGAATACAAGAAAGAGAAAGCCATATTTATGAATCAATATCCCAAAATATGAATTCCGTTCGCAGGAAAAGCACGAGAATAGAACACAATGCAACATCACCCCCCGCCCACCCTTCCAAAACCAGAGTGGAACGAACGAGAGAGAGAGAGAGAGAGAGAGAGAGAGAGAGAGAGAGAAAGAGAGAGAGAGAGAGAGAGAGAGAGAGAGAGAGAGAGAGAGAGAGAGAGAGAGAGAGAGGGGGGGGGCTTGGGCTTGATATTATTATAGAAAAAATGATTGTCCGTTGCATCTATGAAACATACAACTCAATACCCATTTGATACGTATACTGCCCGTGTATAAGTAACATCATATTTAATTGTAATCTGAGCAACTTTTGAACTAAAGCGTTGCTGGATGCCTTTAAGTCTCTCGACTGGCATTTTCCTGTGCACAACCAATGATGCAAACAACGTCCATGAACTGGCTTTAGTGATTTTTTTCATTGCATAAAATACATCGAAATGAAATGACAGCGATGCATTGGACCTGTTAATTGATAACAATAAATTATGAGAAAATGCGCCCATGAAAAATATTTACGACAAGCGTTCCAAATGTGTTGCTTTAAATGACCAGAATAAGAATCATACAATAAAGAAATCTTCCAAATATCAGAATTTGGAACAAAAGTTCACCAAATGATTAGATAGACGAGAGAGCCATTTACAATGCGGTGAAACGATCAGTCCAGATAGTGAGGGGACAACCTGCAGACGAAATACTTGGGCATAGATTTGTGATCATCTCGAGGTATACTGAAAGGTGTGACGTGTAAATATCTTATAAGAACAATCATCTACAGTTATATATTTACGCTGAATGTGGCGCTGTTTGGAGATATATAAAAAGCTGTTCCTGCATTTATTTCAAACGTTTGTCACAAATTAAATGTTTATATATCAGTTAGCTCATAAACTTGAATTTTTAGTCAGATTTTAAATTTTTGGATCATGATATTGGAAAAAAAACCGTATTTTCAAATGTTTACCCCATTAAATCTCTTTTATAAGCCTCGTGACTTACTAGTAACCAAAATGCCCTTCATATATCTCCGTTGGTAAATCAGTAGGAGTATTATTTCTATTGTGTCATGTTCTATGCGTGTAAATAGCCTGTACACTGTAAAACAGGGGAATAAATATGAGTGAAAATTTATACCCAAATATTACTGGACAATAGAGGCATGGGATACATTGACAACTCGTGTCTGAAAGATGATTCATTAAAGGCTTTTGCACGTACAACATCATGGTTGAAAGAGACAAAAGATACATGTATGTTAGTTTTTGAAAAGATAGATGGTCTTGTATTAATATTTGGTTTTGAAACCGGTAAATACTTTGCACATTTACCACCAACCCTTCAAGTGTTTTGATCTTAACAGGCACAGCTTGCAAAAACTATTGGAGCAGCTACACTATAAACAAGACCGGCATTTATAACCTTGCCACACGTGAAATGTGTCCGGTGTTTACGCTTACCCGGTCAAGTTTTACAATTTGGACAATTTGTCGATGAAAACGTAGTTACCTTACCAAATGAGAAATTAAACGTTAACAATACATGAAATAAAAGTAAAACCGAGTGGGTCTTTCATGCAGTTGAAATAATATGCACCTTTCATCTTGATTGATTGCAGGAAAGGTGATTCTGAGCTACTATTTACAAACACGTGCTGACACTAAGACACTCACAGTAACGGTAAAAATATCCTACATCCGTCTGTATCACGAATAAATACTTGCATATTATTCCCAATCAGTCTCTGTATTGTAACAAAGACTTAAAATCACGACATTTGGCCTGTCGTGGGTTTTGATATTGCTTAGGGTTTACATATATATATGAACCGGATATGTTATTGTGGTTGAATAGTTACACCTAGCTCTTGGCCTGCTCTAAAAGGCTGATATGCGCACGGAACAGAAACGCACTGAAACATATGTCACTGTGTCAGCAAATCCAACTGCAGTTTGTAAAACTGAATACATTTGTGTGTATATAAATTCTGTTTCTTCACATATATGAGACCATTTCATCGCAAGGAATAAATCGTTACATTGTTCTTTCATCCACACACACACACACACACACACACACACGCACACATATATATATATATATATATATATATATATATATATATATATATATATATATATATATATATATACATATATATATATATATATGTAAGATTTTACCTTTTAACAAACATTTATGTGTCATGATTCAGTCATTTCAAAATTCTATCTCTGAAATGTCCCCTTTAATTGTACGAATCTTTCAGAGCTATACATGTGGCTATTCGTACAAGTGCCATGTATCTGATCACACCTACAATTCTTTTTTCTCAATCAGCTGGGTGCTGAATCAGAGCAAAGTGGGTATTACATCCAGCAAAAGCTATTCAACCTCATTACGGATATTGATTAGTACCTTGCACATAGCATAAATATTTCAAAAACAGTTCACAAAGCTTGACACAGTCAAACTACACCTTTGTTTTCACAATTGATGAAAAAATTCAACAGTGATCTACCGTTTGCATCTTTAGAACAGCAGATCTTTTTCTAGTGCAATGCGGTTAATGCCGATACAGAATCCTATATGTCCATTGTTGCAATCTTTGTTAGGATTTCCCTTGGTTTTTACAGGTGGTCTAGCTGCAACTGTTTATTTTACAATAACTGAGACTGAATATAACGCCCCAGTTTCTTTCTACTTCAATTACACACTGGCAGCTGGTTTAACTGGGATAAGCTATCCAGCTAGAAAGGGTACACACTGGTTCAGTGGTAAGTCAAATTGTTCTTATCTGAACCTGTACTCTTCAAATTTAGTAATTATGGTTTGTTTGACAGGTACTCCTCTTTAATAATGAAGCTCTGCATTTATAAGCAAAACTTCACGTATTCAGCTAATTCATCATTTGCCACGTTCGTATTTATTCATTATTATGTGGACAGTCTTTGCTGAATATTTAGCTTAGACTAGGAGCTGCTACTCAGAGAGTAATGTACAGGTATAGACTCCGAAACATGTTCTGAGTAGTTACCCGCTGAAGACCCTT
Organism: Hermodice carunculata; assembly: GCA_964020975.1. Taxonomy (NCBI): domain Eukaryota; kingdom Metazoa; phylum Annelida; class Polychaeta; order Eunicida; family Amphinomidae; genus Hermodice; species Hermodice carunculata. The sequence continues at coordinate 86,020,057 of OZ026612.1, forward strand.
TAATTTATTTGGGCTAATAGAGCCTATTTCAAATTTTTATAGAGAAACGTGTGCAATATGGACAATGGTACTTCCATGTGTATATAGGTTAGATAGGGACAGGTTAGCTAATGGAGAGTAAAGAGTTCGGACTACGGAATAGGGTAATGACTACTAGGAAGTGGTTCTGGACCTAAAAGACACAAATACAATACGCAGAGAAAAACCCCAATCGACTTTTTGAGCACCAAAAATAAGCTGCCTAGATATTCCGTAACACTTCCATATCATCTATAACCGATGTCCGCCAGCCAAGTTCTACACTCTCAATTAATAATAGTTCCAATAACTGCCAGCCCATACGAAAGATATAACAGAATGATTCAACATTTTTTCTAATATGTTTTAATTTTCACCAAAACATGTTGAACAGATAATTTTTGCAAGAGACTAAACCAGCCATGTATATATATATATATATATATATATATATATATATATATATATATATATATATATATATATATATATATATATATATATATATATATATACATACATACATACATACATATATATATATATATATATATATATATATATATATATATATATATATATATATATATATGTATATGATGAAGACACCGAAATTGTGCCAGAATGTTGATGTAACTGCATAAACATTAGCATTGTGCATGTAATACACTTTCGTATTTGTGTATATCAAAATATCTTAATGCTGGAACAAATCAACAGTTCCGTTATATTACCCGTTAACTGCTTTATGCTGTAGTATAACGCGCTGCACTTGAATTTAGTGTGCACAGTATTGATCCTTAATTCACATCTAATGCATATATGCATCAAGATATATCTGGGTGTCATTGGCATGCAGTTAAAAGTCTATACACTGCAAACCGTGGTTTGCCTGTAACAAGCTGCTTTAACATTTAATCTTGTTTTTTTTTTCATTTCAATAGTTCATTTTTATATTACAATTAATTTATTGATTTGAAAATCATTTATCTGTGTCACAAGCTCAATTCTTGATATCAAAATATCATTACACGTTGGCCGCTTGAATTCTTGACATTCAATGATGATTTTTTAAAATTTTGATGTAAAAATGTATTCTTGATACTGAAAATTGCCAAAATTTTACGAGGGGTGCGTATGCTTCAATGCTGGTTCCCTTTGGGTGGATCTGTTGCTAGAGGAAACATAGCAAGCCAGGGTGGCAATGAACCTAGCGCACTGCTGGATGGCACTACGAGAAATATTATAGTCGTCCTGGGCAATGCAAGAGACAGTGATTTGGACCAGCTAAGGGATTACGGCCTGCGCAAGGTAAATATTATCCATGTAACGTGAATCGTTTGGTCACCTATAATAATCATATTTTTATTGAAAAATATTTACCTGCAACTTAGATTAAGTAAAAGTTTGAATAAAGAAATAAATCATCAGGTGAAACAATCCCAAACAAATTTGCATGTAGTCAAAAGGTGCGTGTATATTAAAAGTCAGGAAAAATGTTCTATTTCAGGTAGCCATTTTTGTCCTACATTTTCGATATGTTTGACATGAGAAATTAGTTTATGAGATTGAAATATTGTTTTAAACACGGATAGATATGATACAGAAGTACTTTTTGATATATAGAAATAATTTTTACCAATTAAATAAAACCCGCAGGTACTTTCGAACCGGCATCCATTACTCCACTAAGCTACAACTTTGGCTCAGTGGGGGCTCTTGCCTCCGTTGCCCAGTGGTCCTACTTAATTCATAGGCTGGGGGCCAATTCAGTGTCTGATATAATATTCCTATTCTCGTGCTCACTGCCGCCAACAACTGGTTATTTCAAGGCATTGTTTTTTTTATATAATTTTAGGTAATGCTTACACTGTAAAAGTCCCATTATATATTTTCCATTACATTCTTTCGACAAATTAACCTTCCGTTAAAACTAATCACACACATACACGTATTTTGGATATTACCTCTTCAAAATATCCAATCAGAGGTAAACCACGAACTCGGCTGCTATTTTGAAAATTGTTTATAAATGAGGATAGTATTGAGGCGATCTTGGTGGGTTTAAAACATATGAAACCAAACTTATATATTTTGGAAATATTTCAGACCATCAATAATGATAAGATTTATGCTGTGGCCGCGATTCACTTTGCCATCCAAATCAAATGTATTTTTGTGCAACTGTCCCACAGTGCATTGCGCCATGTTCAAAATGACGCTTACCAACGTGCATGATTTGCCGGATCAAGGTATCGTGTCACATTTGGATTTGTCACTAACAATGATGACTGCTTCATACACAACTGACTGGGGAGATTAAGGTTGAGATTGGAAGTCATTTTTTAAAAGTACTTTAACAACTGTTTGCCCTACTAACTCGGAGAATGGACACCTGGAACCTAGCGAAATATTACGTTAATGATCACCAAACAACGGGGCTATGTTGTTTTACCAAACAACCGTGACTATGAAATTATGCTGTTCCCCTGTTAACCCTCCAGAGAAATTGAAATAAAATGCTCTGTTTGAGTTGACTTTACTTCAACATAATGACACGCGACGGCCACTTTCTCGATAAAATCTTTCAACCAGGGCTATGCTGTTTCACTGAACAACCATGGCTAAGCAACGGTGCGGTTTTCCCGGCCTAGGTTCACCCCTCAGACAAGCTGAAATAAAATGCTGTTTTTAAGTTGACTTTACTACAAAATAACGGCACACGACGGCCACTTTCTTGATGAAATCTTTCAGCCAGGATCGATCAATTTTTTTTAGCGTGGAGCGGCTTGAAACCCTTTCTTATGTTTTATACAATTTATTTAGGATCGGTCTTTTCAGTAGGGTGCGGTCGGGTTACCTGAATCACACATATACACGCAGAGCACTTTATATTAAATTGCACCAAATACACGACCCAGAGAAACTTATTATTTGAATCGCTATCCCCATACAATATTAACCTACTTTCAAAAGAAGAAAAGTACATATTTCTGATGACTCACAACAATGGGGATCTCAACGCTTTCAAATATGTAGTTAAGTGTGTGAACTCGGTCTTTGAAGAGAGATTACAGAGCAGTGATTGATGCTGCAATAATCATTGGCGCTAGCATGCATTACCAGTTTCCTTTCTTTCTTTCCTTTTTTGTGGTTTCTTTATCATACTCTACATCACAGTTGTGGACTGAATACACTAATAGTAGTCTAAGTAAATACACAGTGTTTCAATAATGCCTTCAGATGTGCACTTGGTTATCCAAGAGCATATAGTGCTGGTGGTATGTTCGTGTCTAATCGCATTGGTTCATTTGGTGAACTGCGTAGAAAATTGATTCACAGTTTTATTTTTTTTATTTTCCAACGAGCGCTTTAGAGCATCAATGAGTTAATCAGACAAATTGTGACGTGTGACATCAGGTGGCTTTCCCCATTGTGAAGCCTGTAGACGAAGTTAATATATATGTAAAGGGTGGTTTCACAACTTGGTTATCTTTGAATTTGTAAGTCTGATTTATAAGTCTTTTAAAGTGTACTTTTATATTTTTTTGTTTATTGTACACAAATATGAACTCTGTTTCCGAAATAGAGTATGCTATTCTATTTTCATATATCTTAGATGCATTTTTGTTATATATTGTAATTGAATGTTTACACCGAGTTCTGCAGGAACCGATCGATGTAACTGTAGATCTTAACCTTCTATTTGCCATTGCGCCAGATGGCAGGTTTATGCAATAAAGTATTTCTTATGTATTTTTGTTAGGCGTTAGCCATTGGTAACTTGGAAATTTGTTGAAACATATTTAAAATTTATGTTCTTTTCCCTTTTACACATTACCTCAGTTGAAAACAGTTTAGTTTTTACCTAGGCACAGCCAGAGGCATTTGTTTTATATAAAAATGATTTTGAAATATATAAAAATCCTTTTTGTTGTCAAGAATTCGCCTTCACAGAATGAATTTTAATGTCCAAATTAATTTTTATATAAAAAAATGACTTTTTTAAATAAAAAATTAATTTTTATACAAAGATTGATTGTTTGATTTCCACAATGGATTTTTTGATATCAAAAACTCATTGTATGATATCCAAATTTGATTTTTTTTTTTTTGCTTGCCATTGTTTCCTTTCTTTTTGAGATCATTCTCAAATCGCGACTGCAACTTTTATAGCTTGGTAAACAACAGTTTGAAATGTACGTGTGATTGTTACAAATAACGAAAACATGTTTAAATCACAGAATCGATAAATCGGCTTTCATACTCGATGCTGGTAGTTTTTGGTTAAAGACAATGGTTTACATGAGGGTAAGATGGGGTTCTGTTTCGCAGCGAAATTGAGTGAAAATAAAATGCTAACATTTCTACACTTTGTTTGCAATAATTGCCTGCATAGTTTCATTAACATGGTTTTTAATGGCACGATCACTTTTTTTGGTTAGATTGGGGTGGTGGGTGACTGTTCTAGCTTGTTTTTCACAGTTTACAAATAAATATGCCGGTGAAAGGAGAGTAGGTCGGTAGGGGAATTTGAATTCTTGCAACAACAGAAAACACCATTTGCATGTTTGTTCCTAGCAATTCGTATGCTTATTCAGTCACTAAAAACAAATTTCCTTCGGAGGTTGGCGATGTAACCCTCCATCTGCGAAGAGACTTTATTTTGGTGCGTTGGTCCAAAACAAACTAATATGACCAAAGGGTGGTTCATATACCGATGCCACATCCGCATGGAAAATGTTCCTGTCCTTTGAAAGCCTCTAAAAAAAGCTGATCATAAAAAATATAGCATACAAGCTAGGAATCCGCTGTCGATACACAAACGCGAAGGTAAACAGTGACTTCTCACGCACCAGGTTTTTGTGAGGTAACTGTGAGACGTTTTACAATTCATTGTCATGAACCCAAGTCCATTACTGAAGTTCCACGTTTCATGTTTGTTTAATATTCGAAAACAATATATTGGGATATATGAATAACGCGATCAAGATACACATGTATTGCTCCAAGGATAAATAAACTATACTCCGATAATACTGTTGAAAAAACTGTTCAAAAATTTGCCCAGCAGGATAAGTACACTTTGATATTTTGATAGGAATAAGTACTTGTATGGTATGTACATTTTCTGTAGATAATCACCTGAATAGAAACGTCACTGCATAGAAAAATGTTTATATCCAATAATTCAACGATATTTCAATCAAAGCATCACCACACAGCGCAAAAGATTTCAACCCTTGGAATATTTCTGTGTCTGCCCCTCCAACAGGAAGAAGACGATTTGAAGTTGTATTTTTACATGTGGTACAGGCAATGCTCCAGGGCAACTTGGAGATATATTTGTCAAACACAAGCTCTTTTTTTGGGTGTTCTATATATGCTATATTCCACACTTTCATTGAACGTGGACCTATAGGTTTAACTCAGACATCATTATCATCATAACGATTTAAATATAAATATTTTAAATGTTTGGCAGGTGCGAAATCTTGTACCAAAAAAACAAGGACATTGTGTGATTTATCCAACGAAAGCATGTGTTGGACTTTGAGAAGTTTAGGTATATGAGCAACATACTTAATATTTTCTTCTATTCGTCAGTAATCACTTCTGCCAAGAAATTCATCATTCTCTGTAATTCCGTTACCTATGGATAAGGAGTCCAATTTGCCATATACGCTCTAAAAATTGTCATCATGAATTAAATCCATGTGGAGCAGTCATGTCAAATAAATAAACATGTAAGCGTTTTTATGGAACAACTAAACGTGATAGTGTCATTTAAAGTATGTCGCCTAAATAACATTTAATTTGTAAGCATATCGTATCATTATGCCATCATAAGTGTAAACAAGTTTAGGCGTGATGAGGTAAAATCCCACTATACCCATTTTGTTACATGTTTAGATTCCATACGTATTAAACAGCCGGTCAGAATTTGATTTTCCTTTTGTTTCCTTTACATTATTTATTAAATGCATGTTTTACCTGTATACACGTTCACATTTGTGCAGACATGCGCATGGATCCATTTGCATGGTGTAGGGTATATAATTTCAAAGAGCCTTTGAGGCCTGGAACATAATTAAGTATACCTTACCATTTTGCCAGTGACATATTGATTTAATTTTTTTTTTCTAAAAGAAACGATGTACAATCATGTTCTGCCCTAGCGTTACGCGGATTTGAAATCCCTTCTTAACCCTTGAGGTGCGCCTTAGATCCTTTTTTCTTCTCATATCTTGTAATATAGATGTATGTTAATCTTGCATATATGTTGAAGTAAATGATAAGAGTACCACTTGCAATAGTCTCAGTTTGAGTCATGGAGCCGCTTCGGCGAAATGCACGACTTTCCACTGCTTGGCGACAATACAAGTGTCGAAGCATTGTATTATTTAGGGCTAAATTTGCAACTGCTTGTTTTTCATTTTTCTGGTGACATGTTTCGGTTCACCTTGACCTGTGTCACGCTTAATGCACATTTCATTTCTCTTCGTGGAAGGTTTGGCGACAAACTTTTTCACACGTTCGATCTCGACTGAGAGGATCGACAATAGGAAAGGGTGAGTGGCTTCCGTCCCGTTTCATCACATATGCGGGCAAACTCATGCCCTCATTCTATTCTAGGCTCCTCCAGAATAGTATAAATTCATCTTTACACACGTTGACAAGTAGAGCCGGGAACAGGGCATGTTCAAGGATCCAAATCCCCAGCCAAGACACGCGTTTAAATATTTAGTCAAAAAGAAAATCTACTAAGGAAAAACAGCGTCCGCATGGACTGTCACAAGAAGTTGCGAAGATTCTTAAAGCTGAATGAAACATAACAAAAGACACAACATTTTGAAAAGTGTGTCCCCGGCACGACGACAACTTTGTTTATTTGTTTATTTATTTATTTATTTATTTATTTATTTATTTATTTATTCATTCATTCATTCATTCATTCATTCATTCATCCATCCATTCATTCATTCATTCATTCATTCATTTATTTATTTATTTATTTATTTATTTATTTATTTATTTATTTATTTATACTGGGTGGCCGATTCAGTTAAAACTGTTCTTCCATCGGGCCCAGGTTATACAACTGGGAAAAATACCACCATCCCTTGTTCAATATTATACACGTGTTATGAGGATGTGTGAGGGGAATTTGTTTACCTTATCATACCATTGATTTGTCATATGGCTGGTAGGAATTAGCCAATCATAAGGCTCAAAAAGTGTTGATTATATCCCATAACCATTGATTATGAAAAAGAATGTATTATGAAACTTGATAATGCAACTGTCTGCTGAAATTCGTATGCCCCAAGGGCTCCCAGTACTGCCGGTGCCGTCATTTCTTTGGAAAAATAATTGCTGAGTTGCAATATTATCAAGTTCAATTAGAGGTACGTCATCTTCCATTTTGTGGCAGCTAGCAGATTCACGAACTACCTGAACGCCTGAGCGAAATCACCAATGAAGTGACTCAGAAGTGAAATGACACTGTCACACGTGTGTGTAAGAATTTGATTCGTAACTGACAGATAATACGCTTTCAATCATGAAATCACTGATCCGACCTAAACACAAATGACCATTCCTACCAGCCAATGACAAATGTGTTATAACATGAAAGGAGACGATTATGGCTATTATAACTGTCTCGTGGCTTCGCCACTCGACAGTTATAAGCCATAATCGTCTCCTTTCATGTTATAACTTTCACTTTTACATCTCTTTTGGGAGGACATGGTGGTCCTTAAAAGGACCTTTTTGATTGTTGTTGTTGTTGGGAGGCTGCATGCATCAATAGCGGGTGTGACCACCATGTTTCCGTAACCAAGCTTGGATCCGCCTTGGCATGCTGCTTGTCAGCTTGGTTATCTCAGCCTGGGTAATTTAATTCCGCTGGTCTTTGAGCCTCTGCGCCAGCTGGTCAAGGCTGGTTGCCGACCGGTTCTTCATACTCTTCCCTGATTCGACGGCCAAGCACATCCCACAAATGTACGATAGGGGACAGGTCAGGAGAATGGGTTGGCCATAGGAACAATGGGATACTAGTATTGTGTTGCTGTAGATACTGCATGCTGACTCGGGCAGTGTGTGGTCATGCGTTGTCCTGTTGAAACAGTAGCCCTGGACATGGTTGGACCCATTCAGGGCAGGATCTCATCCATGTAGCGCTGGCCTGTTAGTGTCCTATTCACCCTGATGATAGCTGCTCTCCCCATGGACTAGATATGAACCGCGGGTCGAGTAGGTGGTCATGATACCAACTTCGAGCGCCGATAGGCGCAAGAAGAGGTATTATGACCACATACGAGACACAAGGTTCATATCTAGTTTAGTTCATTGTTCGTCTAAGTCAAAGAAAAATGTCATGCTTTACTGGACATTTAATTGTTTGGAGCTCGCTTTAAAACCCCTTCAATGCACGTGCAACATAGATTCTTTCTATTTTTACAACTTTTCACAATGTCAATTCGTCCGACTGGCAACAGGTCTCAGAATCGACTTATACTCCTCAGCGCCCAATTTCTATTGTTTTCAGCGGAGTCTAATTTTCATAGAGCTCCTCTCCTTCTAAGAGTCTAATTGAATTAGATCAGCTGAAGTGCAAGTGACCTCATGACGGGACTTTGCAATGGAACTTCGACAATTTTTGTCTCCACTTTTTAATGAAAAAATATTTTGTCCCTGGCAGGGCTCGAACCAGGAATTCTGTGATCCACGGCTGAGCGTGCTGTCCATTACGCTAAACAGCTGAGACTTTTCTTCACTGATTTAACATAATATTTATTCCAACGTGTCTATTGTTGACCAGCATTGAATAGGGTCAGGGAGCGTGACAGGTCAAGTGTCAAAGGTCGTTACATTATGTACTCTTACTTGTCGCTTTTCTCTTCGAAATCAAGTCTTTTAACTTTTTTTCAAGTAGGAAATACTTGTATAATACCCATCTTTTGGAGTATAAGTATGTCAGACGCCTCGTAGATTTGAATTGAATTAGAAGACTCGCGCTGCGCGCTCGTCTTCTAATTCAATTGGAAAACTCTACTCGGCGTCTAACCTATACTTAGCCACATTGCCAGTGCTTTACAGCGAGCCGTGATGTTTGGACGTGCAATACAATCTCGCTGGTACGCACTTTGCGCTTTGTTCCTGAATTTGTCGAAGTTCAGTATGGAGTTTTCTGATTTGTTTGGGCATGAGACTGATTTAATTCTGACACAGGCTTTGGTAAACGCAGAGAACGATATGGCTGTTTTTAATGGAGACCCATCACTGGAAGAACTGAAACTTTCTCAAGTATGTGCTGAAATGGAGAACTGTGAAGAACTAAATTGCGTTGCGAATGACTTGGGCGTGACTGTCCAGGAAGTATGGGATGCATTGGAGCATGCAGTTGACTGCACAGATCCCATGGCAATTCCCTATCTGTCTATGGGTTACAATTACTCAAGTAGACCTAAAGGTACGTTTACATTTCAAATTTTGTATTCCTTGCCAGCGGTATAATTACAGGACCTAAATTTAAAGTATATTAGACACTAACAAAAATTATTTTCGGTCTCGACCGTCCTACCAAGTTACAGCGTACGAGGAACATGTATGCATGTATGGGGTCCTTTATGCTAAAATTTGGATGCTTTTCTCGCAAAAAAAGCACAATTACCAGTTGTTGGCTTCGTAATTTCATAATATACTGAACCAAACAAATAACTTCTCCAGCTATAGCACAATCAAAATGGCTTCTCCAGCCATTACACAATCAAAATGGCTTCTCCAGCCATTACAAAATCAAAATGGCTTCTCCAGCTATAGCACAATCAATCTGTTAGTCCTAGAGTGAGAGGTTTTACAGTACCACTGATAATCTAAATAATAAATCTGTAGCCTAAATAAATAAAGATTACTTCAGGCAAGTTGCTGTTTCCAGCTGAAATGATTGCGAATGGGCTTCCCAGATCAATTATTTACAGGTGAGAAATGAAAGTCATTACTACAGCCAATCCAGATATTTTCGCAATATGTATACTGAACCAAAACAAATAACGCAACTTTTTCATTTGGGTTTATTTTCACATTGGAACTGTATTTAAAGTTCAGAAATATACGAACCGTTGTTAAATCAGTCTAAAATAATGCACCAAGTAGTGTGACCTCAAGGTCGAGTACTCTGACCTTGCCATGGGGTCATTGTCATGAATCAAGAGTGACTACAGCAGGCTATTTTACGCAAGTCTCTGACACCTGAAATTAAGGTTGCCAAGTCTTTGATTCTGGGACAGGAAAAGGCCACATTGAAATCAGCCCAAGCGTAACTGTGTGCGAGGATATGAGGCTTTCAAAGTTTGGGGGTTGTGCTGAATCAAGGACAACTGCAGGACTCAGTGTTACCCACATGACTAAAACATTCGCACCTTTACTGGTTGGGTGTAGCCCCTCACGGACAATAAAAGGGCAGCATGGGATTCATTTGGCACAGTATTCCAAGAACTATGGGTTGATTATCAACAGTAGATCGAGAGAGAGGAATTGGCATGCTACAGGCTGGTTCATCTGCAGCAGAGGTGGCAAGAAGACTGCAAGTCCACAAATCCACTATATCAAGACTTGCTACAAGATTCCAGGAGACTGGGGCCACAGCTGATAGACAGCGTCCTGGGAGACCAAGAGAAACCATACCTGCACAAGACAGACACATCAGGGTGTCACATCTGCGGAACAGAACTCGACCAGCCACTAGAACTGCACAACAGACGCCTGGCAGAACCAATAACAGAATATCTGCCCAGACAGTCCGTAATAGACTACAAGAACACCATCTACACGCCAGGCGTCCTTACAGGGGTCGAATTTTGACACAGGCAAGAAGGCAAGCCCGACGACAATGGGCTACTGCCCATACTCGCTGGACCCATCAACAGTGGAGGGATGTGCTATTCACCGATGAATCCCGCTTCACCCTGTATCATGCAGATGGTAGGACACGAGTTTGGCGACAAAGGGGAGAACGCTACTCAGATGCCTGTGTGCTGGAACAGATCAGTTTGGAGGTGCATCAGTGATGGTGTGGGGTGGAATTTCATTCACAGCCAAAACCCAGCTAATCTTCATTGAAGGCAATCTTAACGCTGCCCGTTACAGGGATCAGATCCTTCAGCCTGTTGCTATCCCTTTCATTAGACACCGGCAACTCCACTTGCTTCAACAGGACAATGCTCGGCCCCATGCCGCTAGACTGACGATGGATTTTCTGCAAGGAGAAGGAATTAACGTTTTGCCATGGCCAGCCTTCTCACCTGATATCAATCCCATTGAGCATCTTCGGGACTGCCTTGACCAGCGTGTTCGGAGACGGGATCCAGCACCCGCCAACCGCCAGCAGCTTCGCCAGGCTCTTCAAGAAGAGTGGGATCGTGTGCCCCGGCAGATGGTGCAGTGGCTAGTGTCATCCATGCGCCGACGTTGCATAGCAGTTACAGATGATGATGGTGGTCACACACAGTATTAGTGGACATGCCAATTTGTGAACTTTACAAATCAATGTTGCCCTGTTTATTGCCAGCTGGTCGCGCCTTCAATCGTTGACAGTTTCAAGTTTTTTTTTTCACATGTTACGCCAAAAAGACTGCAGAATATGGATCTAATTTGTTTCTGTGATATGAAAGTAACAATAAATATTTAAGTTAAAAAGTTTAAGGGTTGCACTATTTGTTTGGTTCAGTATATATTAGCTTTAGTTCGAAAGCCATGTAGGTGCACGTGTTGCAGTCAGACCTGTGTATCGCATGCTGCCACTTAAGCAAAAACGTCTGATAAAAAGTACTGATTTTGCCATATGAGCGCCTATTTTTGCAGTACCAAATTGGCCAAAGTATTTGGAAAAATATTGTGAGAATCCCCCAAATAATCTCGCAAGCACAAGTTGACCCCCATTTTTTTTTTTTTTTTTTTTAAGTTTCTGAGGGAGGGGTGGTGGTTCCGTGGTGGCGTACTGGGGTTTTTTATTTGATGCAGCCTAATACTAGTGTACTGGAAGCCCGCCACATATTGCATACCCCATACTAGGCAAAAGTTTGCAAGATTTTATTTTCCCTGGACCCTCCCTTACCTTCCCCCATTACCCCCCCCCCTTTCTCCGTGATACAAGACCTGTCTTCGCCATTTCTGTGAGATGCGATTCAAAACACGTGACACACACTTCTCGCCTGACTGCATTGTTAATTCATTCACAATAGCCTGCTCAAAAATAAATTGTGGCGAAATTGTAACCCCGACGAAATAGAGCCCATGCCTCCTGGTATGCTGCTACATTTTACCCATTTTAAGACCTTCAAGCCAAATTACTCCGGCAATGACACGATCCTTGTCATTTGATATGGAATTGAGTAGATTTCAACTGGTTGTTAAGGTAGTAATATAAGCCTAAATAGCATATTTATTTCCCTCGCTTTCACTCAAGAAATAAATACAGCGTGGCCTTCGTTATTAGGCAGCAGTTACTCGTTGGTTTATCTTGGAAGTACTATGTAACATGAACAATTTTGGTATTTTACTGTGTTACCTATTTATTAGGGGAACCGAATGATATTCATTCTGAAAGTTGTTTTTTATTATTTTATTTATTCAATTATTTATGCCTTCCCCGGGTTGGGGGGGGGGGGGGCTTATACCATTTACAATGTATATTTCTACAATTGGCTTTTAGAGGACTGACCTATATTTTTATTTATTTTGTAGGTAAAATTTCGACGCGTTTCGCTTATGAGCAGAAACCGTTAAGCAAGATGGATTTAGTCCAAGCTACTGTGCCGCTTAATACAAAAAAGCTGCATCTTGGGCTGTGGCAACTTTTGAGCAATGGCTACGTGAAAGACCGATAGATCAAATTCCTGTAGTACATGTAAAAGATATATTGCACATCGCCAGTCAGAAGGAACTTTTCAGCGAATTACTTTTACAATTTCTTCGCCAAGCACGCAGGATGATGGCCAGAAATATCCCCCTAAAACTCTGTATTGTACTTTTTGCTCCATTCAAAAGTATATCAATTTGATGGGGTTTGACTACAATTTTTTCTCAGATGACATTTTCTACGTTGCTAAGCACACACTGGATTACGAAATGCAGAAAGGAACGGATGAAGGTTTGCAGCTTCAGCAGAAACAAGCCCAAGTTGTTTCCGAAAAGGATGAACATATGCTGTGGCAAAAGGAAATACTCGGCAACCAAACCCCACTAAGTCTACTGAGGTCCGTGTTTTGGCTGATTGGCATCAACTTTGGTTTAAGGGGAGGGCAAGAACATCGCAATTTGAAACTTTCAAACTTCGCATTCCATACAGACAATGCTAGCAAGGAATATGTCCTCTACACGGAATGTAACAGTAAATCCTACACGGGTGGGCTGAAGCATAAACGCATCAAGCCACACACGGCACGTGCATATGCAAACACCATAACCCTGAGAGATGTATTGTCAAGAACATGCGCATGTATATCGCACTCTGTCCACGAGGGTTTTTAAATGATGCCTTTTACCTCCGTCCACTACCTAAAGCAACGGATAAATTGTGGTACAGCAAACAAGTGTTGGGCCATAACAGTTTGGCCAAGATGGTGGCCTCAATAATGAAAGACGGAGGTTGTGACGGTTTTCACACGAATCATTCACTGCGGGCTACAGTGGCAAGTCGCTTGTTTGACGCATCGGTGGATGAGCAGTTGATAATAGGCGTGACTGGACATCGAAGCACAGCCGTCCGCGCTTACAAGCGCCCAAGTGATGAGAAACTTGCTGACATATCCAGTATAGTGAATAGAGGTAAATGCCAAAAGCCCAATAACGATCTTAATAGAGTCGAGGAACCGATTGCTGTTTCAGCTTGTGAAAAATCAAAACATCTCAAGGACCAGTCTGGCGATATGATAATTAACATATTTGGCGGCAATGTCTCTTTCTCTCATACAACCACAAAATAGGCACACTGTTTGCAATTTGTTGCCAAATAGCCTACACGAAACGTTGCGTGTGCAGTGGTTGCATGCTTTGTTGACTGGTTAAAATTTACTAAAATTCGAAAGTTACAATTCCTAAGTTCCAACTTTTCACCTAAAATTTGATTATAATACATTGCAACAATTGGACAGTTGTGTTAAAGCACAGAGCGCATGACCATGGCACTATTTATGCTATTATGATAAAAAAAAAAACTATGACATTCAATTATGATGCTTACCAAGATAATAATTGAAGGTCTCTGGAGAAAATAATAACCAACATTTTATCCATTTAGAGAAAAACCCAGGAATATCTTTTAAAAATATCTGTAAAATATTTGTTTCAGAAGTGAACAAGTTTCACGGCATTTTTGTTTGATGCTAGCCCTTGGCCAAATATCCATGTAAATAATTTTGATGTTAAATGCAAAATGAATATAGGACACTACAGTTAACCCAACTGTTCCTCCCGAAAAATTACACATTTTCGTCACATGACACAATTTTCGTTTAAATCTTTGTTTTTTTTTTCACTTATTGATAATTTTTAAAACAAATATAAAGAATAAACATCACACTCAGAACTCAGAATCGAAAATTTGAAATCAGTGCAACTTTGAATTTCAAAGGTCATTTAGTGCATTGGGGAAGATAATGATATCCGATATAAAAGCTCCTTAGATACTTTAACGTTGTATGTATTATCTTCCCCCCCCCCCCAAAAAAAATCGGTATTTTTACAAAGAGTAGTGATGCCTTTTATTCAGACAAATTGTACTGCCACCTGGCGATATCCACTATAAGCAATAGCATGAATTAAAAGTGCTGGGTTTTCTCACTCTTGTGTGTGGATATCTCCATTTTCGTGAAAATGCAGACCTGTGATCCACATTTTCTCCCGAGCCCTTCAACCATTAAATAAAGGTGAACATGATTGCAGTTTTTTTAGTCGGTCATCAATTAGTTTAAATAGTTACCTCGCCTGTACATTATTTTTTCTCACAATAAAGTAATATATATATTCACTGTCACACTTTATGTCAAATGTGTCTTATGTAGTCGCTAATTTTTGTCGGTGTTCTGAGCATAATTATGATTATGAACTACCTGATTTTGGAATTTATGTACATGTATTACTCTTGCAGGACCTCAGGATGTGTGCCTCCAGATCACAATCTATTTCCAGGGGGTTGAAAGCACGCGAATATAGGCCAAGAGAAAACCATAAGCCGTTTGGCAAGTTTATTGCACCGTTTTCCCGTTTGTCTTTTGTGTTTTTCTTTTCTAACGCTTCTCAAATAACACGCCTCAGAATTAGACATTCAGGTAAAAAAAGGAAAAATGAATGCCCTGTTAATTATTATATATATATATCTGGATATATAAAGCGCACCAAAATGGTATATACTATGTGCAACCCTACATGTGTATTATTATGAGGTGGGCTGTTAAAGAAGCGTTGAAAAATAGAAACCCGAGAGAAGAACAAAACAACGGGGCCGTAAACGTAAATAGCTTCTGGTTTTGTACTAGTAGAAACTCACATTTAAATGTATTCAGAAAAACTTCCGAGAATGACAAATAAAAACACCGCTTTGCTCGCGTCGCAGTAGATATCGGTAGGGCCTGTCATGTCCTGAATTCTGGTCTGCAGATTTATTTATTTGTCCCATTTCTTTTGTTCCTGTCGGGGTTGGTATTAGCACGCGAGGTTGGTATGTCTCATAATATACACCTCTGCAGGACAATAGAACTATGAACTAAATTGCTTCAATTGCCCCCATATCATGACACTGCCTGTTACAACCGGTTATGTGGCATTGCGACTTAACCGGTTGTAACGCACTGCCTCCTCTGTGGCGGACATGTTCAACCATACATGCTTCTATGAACCTCTCAGCAGGCATTCGTCAAACCTTTATTCTTCAATCATGGAAATCCAAGTATAATCGGGATTCATCTGCCCACATCATGCTGTTCCATTGATTTCTGATCCAGGCTGCATGTTCCTCGCACCACTGTACCCGCAATGTCTTGTGTGCAGGACTGAGAGGGATGTGAATGCCACGGCGGCATGCCCTCAGTTTGGTTGACACTAGCACGGCCATGCAAAGGTTTTTGGTGTCTCACCTGTGCTTAATGGTAGACTGTGATGCTCTGATGTTGCAGGCCTGGCGCCACTGCTGACGATACCTTTCAGCGGAAAGAAACCTGTGCCTCTTCACATACTAGATCAAGTAACGGTCATCCATCCCATCTGACAGTCTCGGTCGTCCTGATCTAGCCTTCTTTTAGCAAATGGTCCCACCACGTTTTTACTGATCACCTGAAGCACCTTTATTATCCTGGCAAGCTCCCGCTTGGAAGGCCAGCCTCCAACATCCCAATGATTCTTCCCCTGTCAAATTCAGAGAGTTGTGAGTGACTCGTACGCGATGTCATTGTGGATTCACATTGATCCCTGTCGTGCCATAGCCACCTTATATAAGTTATAAGGCCCATAGGCACCCCAAAACCAGGCACACTTTTTGCACCTCTCTGGCAATTGTCTTGTTTGCAGGACATTATGTGTGCTTGTGTTACTGCTCAGGCATGCCTAAGCTATCCTGTTGATGTTACATAATATTCCATGCGCCAGCCATATTTTCCATATAAAGGTATATTTAGAGCGGCCCATGTTCAAGTAATGGAGATGGCATTTTTCCCAATAGTATATATATATAAACAAGATAAAACGGAAACTTTCCCCTTTTTTAAATTATAATTTCACTAATTTTTTTAATATCTTCTCTGCTTGTGCAAATGTATACGTGACGTTAACTATTAATAGTTAACATTGGTTGGGAGTATGATCAGTGATGGACCACATGGGTGGCTGCACTTGCTCCGAATGCGAGACAAAGTTAAAATGTGCACTTTGCAAGAAGGGCTCTATGCAGGTGACCAGCAATTTGGGGCTGTATATTGTCCTTGCTGACCCAGTAAGATCCCAAGAAGGCATTGCTTTGTTGCATAATACAGGGAAACACCTGTGTCAAATAGATAGAAAACTGTGTTAGAAAGGGGTATAAAGTCAGGGTCTGTAACTCTTTTACATGGATGTTTCCATCTGTGGCCAAACAGTCAACATGCCAGGACTGTCTGTTGTGGACCAAGCCAGGCTGTAGGAGCAGTTGGAGCTGGAGAAAGTCGACGATTCGTGGCAAGGGCTTTGGGAGTACGTCACATAGCCATCAACGACTTGCTGCGCAAGTTTGAAGAAACCAACAGATATGATGATGATGATGATGATGATGATGATGATGATGATGATGATGATGATCATGATGATGATGATGATGACAATAATTTCATTGACGAACAGGAGTCAGACTAGACTCATCAGTCAATTAAATACATGGAAGTCAAATACATTCAGAATTCAGTGTAGTAAAAAAAGCATACAACACAGATTCAGTGTCAACAAGATATTGCAAGGTTGACATCAAAACACAAATCACGCAGTTAATACAAATAAGTGGAATGAAGACTTGGATTGCAGATTTTTTTTATAAATTAAACAGGGCTGTGATTATGTTCGGGTTTTTTTTTTGTTCTGTCCTGGTCCGGCTTTTAGAACCTTCCGCTGTCCAGCATGCGCTAACTGAATCTAATTTTTTACCTAACCGTATATTCTTTCAAAATAGACTGTTTTATTTGACATGATCGCCTGTTTCATTTAGCAGCGACACCTGTTCTCTTTTGTGGTCTGTTTTTATAAAAAATGGCTTGTTTTGTTCATGATTTCTATTTTTTTCTGTTTTATTTATAATAATTCTGTTTAAACAGGAAATATCTATTTTGGATTTTTTTGTCTGTTTTTTTCATAATTTTTCTGTTTTAAATTAGAAGTGTATCTGCTTTTTTATCTGTTTTATTTATTATCATTCTGTTTTACATGGGAAATATCTATTTTGCTTCATCTTTTTGTCTGTTTTTATTTATAGTTATTCTGTTTTAAATGAGAAATGTATCTGTTTTCTATTTTTTGTCAGTTTTGTTTACAATTATCTGTTTTAAACAAGAAATATCTGTTTTGTTATTTTTGTAGTTTGTAGTATTTATAATTATTCGACTTTAGATGAAAAACATATCTTTTAAATTATATTTTATCTGTTTTATTTATAAGTATTCTGTTTTAAATATATATATCTGTTTTGTTATATTCTTTGTCTGTTTTATTCATAATTATTCTGTTTTAAATGAGAAATACATCTGTGTTTTGGGGGAGTGGGGTGGTCTGTTACATTTATAATTACCGGTATATATATTCTGTTTCAAATGAGAAATTTATTTTTGAGGTCCTGGTTTGATATCTGTTGGTGCCTGCCTGGCAAAACGCTTGCGGCATCTGGCGGGGAATCCCTCGAGTTAAACAGTGAATGCGTTTGACTACGTCATTGCCAGCCATCAGATTCCTATCAGTAACGGAATCCCCAGGTTGTGACCATGTCGACAGCATGAACACAACACTGGCCTAGTTTCTGAGATCTGCCATTAACGGGCGTGATAAGTTGATCATGAACCATGGCGTGCAGCAGAACATCACACGGCTGGATAACTTATTTAAATGGTGCTGATATTGATAACTTTTTAACACGTCACAGACCATCTGAAGAACGAAAGTGGGTACTTGGTGCTAAGTTGTAGATTGTAGGCTATCGCATTAGCATTTAAGCGATACGAACATACTTTGACTTGAATCTGAATAACCAGTAGATCTATGTTTCTTTGCCGTGGGTGCCGTGTATCATTTTGCAAGTTTGCAACTTTTGGCGCGAAAAGCCAGTAGATACACCATTGCATTGGTTGTTCGGTGGTACACTTAGGATATTTAACTTGCGCTGTGCTGCAGCAATTAAGGATATATATCAGGTTACAATGGGTTAAACCATCATTTTTGCTATTTTCACACATGTTGTGCACTTTTCCTTTAAGTTTTGTATGCCGGAATCAGATTTCAGGTTGTGTAAAGGAAAATTGTGAATTTTGGCAAAAGTATTGGGCCTGGCTCTCACTGTTTGGTGTGGTTTCGGCTTGGGACTAGCTTAGCTTCTAAGCTCCACCCTGCAGGAATCCAACAGGAGCCTCATTTACATACAGCAGGTGTGAGCGCTTCTGCCAAAAGTCAAAACCTTTGATGTAAGAATGGAATGTCATCTTTTCAACTTTAAACGGGAGTATCTCCACAATAGCGCAAACAATGACAAAAATGAGACACGTTTGTGTAGAAAATCATGTCTGCTAGCTTTTGCAATAGAAATGCACATGCTCAAGCTCAAAATAGAAAAGTAGATTTAACAATTGTGTGATTTTTTTATGATCACTTTACCTGATTGTTGTGTCAACACAGAAGAACTTGTAAAAATGGAAATGCTATCAACTTATTCCCAGATTTATTAGCTTTCAGGAAATATATAGTTTATGGTACTTTTAACGTATTTTCAGACTTTTATTAAGTCATTTGTAAGACTCACGCGTAACCTGATATATACCCTTAAGGGTATATATCAGGTTACGAAGGTCAATGCGAAGGCTATATGTTGATGTTGCGTGAACTGTTGTGATCAATTAGCCATGCAAACTACTTTCAGTTTCGTTGCCAAAGTTCTTTTCTAGGCCACCGACCACAGTTAAAAATCCTTCTATTTTTCATATTAGCATTTTTCAGTTAAAAAAACTCAGCATTTTGGTATTTTAAAATTCCGTGAACGGCATTTTACAGATAAAAATGTCAGAAAACATGGATGGATTTTTGTCATATAATTCCCAGCTCGTTAATTTGTGATAATTGAAATACGAAAGAAGACCTGGATGCCAGCTTTATACATGTGTATGAACTGTGGTCTTACCAGGGTCACATCATTGTCCTTCCCCACCACGAAGTTCCCACCTGGCCTGGAAGACAGTGCACCTATATGACAACCAATGGAGCAACTCTGTGGTGCACCAAACCTGACTTAGCTAACTTTATTTAAAAAGAAGCTACAGCATGCTGAAAACACAGCATTTTCACAATTACGGACTATCTCCGATCTATCTGGGTGCGCAAGCAGCCAATCACAACTGTGGTCTGTAACCTTCTACCATGGACATCGGGCTCGTGTCCTCATGGAGCTGCACCGCATCTGACGATAGCTCCATGTTATGGTGTCATGTACTGTCTGAGTTCGGAGTGGAAAGCTTTATATATTTATCTTTATTTAATTTTATTTATTTCATTTATAAAACAGGACAGGAATAAAATCTGGTAAAATACTTTGTGACAATGAGTTCAGCAAAGATAAAAAGAACTTCGGTTCAAATCGAAAAGGCAGGCGAATCCCTGTACCGAACCCGAATGAAGTTGATGTGCAAGTTGTAACACGGGCTGATTGTGCAGGAGGCGTGGTATTCAGGAAAGTTACTTCTATTCTTGTCAGAGGAATTTATTTGTATTCAAACAATCGTTTCAAAATTTTTGTAAATAATCTGGAAACTTCAAATTCGAAGTATTTTTGTGAGCACACAAGAGATTCAAAAGCTAGATCTACTCCTTTCATATTCCACGTCAGTCACATGACAAACAATCCGACATCACTTTACATCCTCGGGTCAAGTGCATAGACCTATATTTATGGCTGTGTCCCAACACAGACATATTGTTTTTCTAGGAATTCTTTGTTTCTTTCTTTCTTTCTTTCTTTCTTTCTTTCTTTCTTTCTTTCTTTCTTTCTTTCTTTCTTTCTTTCTTTCTTTCTTCGTTCTTCTTTCTTTCTTTCTTTCTTTCATTCTTTCTTTCCTTCTTTCTTTCTTTCTCTCTTTCTTTCTTCTTCTTTCTTCTTTCTTTCTTTCCTTCCTTCCTTCCTTCCTTTCTTTCTTTCTTTCCTTCCTTCCTTCCTTCCTTCCTTCCTTTCTTTCTTTCTTTCATTCTTTCTTTCTTTCTCTCTTTCTTTCTTCGACATATTTGTTCGACATTTCAGAAGCTCCAAACTTGTGTTATTATACTTCCATACACGAAGTCTTGAGTTTTGTAAAGAGGTTTAACAGTTTGGAAAACTATGCAAATTAGGGCCATTTGGAAATTTAAATCTTGAATATCTCCAAAACTATTATAGTTACAGGTAACCGATCCAACTTTAATTAATATACTTGTAACATTGCACATTTCTTTGTAATTTACAATTGACCTCTAAAGGTGAAAGGTCAAGGTCATTTCGACCTTTGAAATTTTCATGTGGCCGTAACTGAATCAATTTTATCCAATTTTGCTCATGTTGGGCTCAAATTGTAGATATTGTAACACTGCACATTTTTGCAATTTTCATGTGACCTCTACGGGGCACAGATCTAGATCATTTGGACCTTTGAAATTTTCATCTAGCCAGAAATAGGTCAATTTTTTCCGATTTTGATTATGTTGCGCTCAGATAGTAGCTATTGTAACACTACACGTTTTTGTAATTTACATGTGACCTCTAAAGGTCAAAGGCCCACGTCATTTTGATCTTTTATTTTTTTTTTGTAGATATAACTCAATCAATTTTATCCAATTTTGATCATATTTGGTTCAAATTATAGATATTGTAACACTGCACATTTTTGTAATTTACATGTAACCTCTAAAGGTCAAAGGTTAAGGTCATTTGGACCTTTGAAATTTTCTTCTAGCGATAACTTGGTCAATTTGTATCCAATGTGGTCATGTTGGGCTCAAATTGTAGCTACTGTAACACTGCACCTTTTTTATATACATGTGACCTCTAACAGTCAAAGGTTAAG